>JALIGW010000004.1:84662678-84852678 GCA_023053685.1 Diadophis punctatus similis | reverse complement strand
TATTAGACATCCCTGAAAGGAAGATGCCGACTGAAGACAAGCTACCCTTGAAAGGAAACCAACATGGTTCCATTCCTTCTTCATGGCTTAGGCACTGTTTTGTTTCTCAAGTATCTAAGGGAGCTAATAATATCTCTGTGTGGAGGGGGGCAGAGCATTAAAAGTCTCTGTGAAACTTCAGTGCCTTGTTTCATGCCCAGCTATGCTCTTCTCTGTCACGGGCAGACAGTGCTGAGTTTGATAGACCTTTAACAAAGAGCTATTGAGGAAAGTGGCTGTGTGAATTGGCCTGGCATTGGTCACAGCCCGCTTCTGTGGGACTCGCTGCTCCCATTTCACAATGGCTTCCAGTGTGCTGAGCCATTTGCTGAAAGGTCAAAACTGAACAGCGAAATGCACCAGAATCCAAAAATCTTGTTCTCCTATAAATATCAGCCTCTGTTAGAGTCCTTACCCCATCTTTAATGCAGCTGCTTGGTAGTGAGAGCTCTTCTCCTGCTGATTTTCCTGATGTCTTTTTCCTAACTGGCGAAGTTCTCCGAAGGAGGAGATGGCAATTCCAGCCTCTTTTTAACGCCTTTGTCTCCAGCTGAAGAAATCCAGATTGAGGTCCAGGAATTCTCAGGAGGTTCTCAGCAGAGGGAGAGCCAGAGGTTCTCGGGAGGACTTGTCCTTTTGTGGCCCCTTAAACCGTCCAGCTTGGGACAGCTGAGGGAGTGAGACTGTTGGGAACCAATTGGGTTGGGACTCTTCGCCCTTCTTGGCTTGCTGGATTCGAGCAAGGGTTGCCATGACGTTGGCTGCCAAGCTAGAAGACACTCTGGAGCACCTGCTGATGGATGTGTTTGTAAGTAGATCTTGACTTTCTCCTCAAAGGGACAGGATGATTGTTTGGACAGCAGCAAATTACTTTTAGTGTATATATTGTGGTATGTATAATCTTTTTAGACTCCAGAGTGGGCAGATTATTTAGGAACCTGTGTGTGTGTTGTAAGGATTAAAACTGACACGGCAGCTTAAAGGGTCAGAGGGCAGAAACTTCTGAGGTTGAAGAAGTTGACCCAGTGGTGTTGACCCAAAGGGTCAAGAAGAAAAGGTACAGAATTTAAATCTCAGGGCCTTATATATTGGGTAGGACTTCAACCTTGCCTGTCCCATTGAGAAAGGTGTTGTGATATAGTACCTGCAGTCATTGTAGAAGGATCTAAGAACACGTTTATTGGATATATCTGAGACACACTATATATATCTGGGATCTGGGATATATCTGGGACAGACATTTAACCAGATTTCATTGGAGATGACTCTGCCTATCAATGCAAACAGATAATCTACCTTATTCATCTGACAGAATCAAATCCAGCATCATTCATGCAATTGTTTTATATGGAGAAAAGGATACTACGTCACATGATTAGATATCTGTCTATGGAGATTCTCAATCCTCCAGGTCATGGTGGTCCCAAAGTTGCTTTTCAAAAGGTAACTGGACTTCCTTGATTTTTCTTTTCTGGAAAACATTTTGCTTCTCATTCAAGAACCTTCTTCTGAACCTTCTTCTGAACTGAAGAAGCTTCTTGGATGAGAAGCGAAACATTTTCAAGAAAAAAAACCCACCAAGAAAGTCCAGTTGCCTTTTGGAAAAAACACCTTTGGAACATGATTAGGTAGTTCTTTGTTGAAGGCACATTCTTTTGCTATCTCCATCACTTGGAGAGTTTTATTCCTTACATAGGACAGGAGCATTTCTTGGCTTAGCCAACATGATCATCTCACGTTCTTTTATTCCTCTTTGCATTTACTGTTTTCTCCCATGAATTGATTTATTCTCTTGGTTGCAAAATTAGTTGGTCATATCTGTTTTCTCTCTCTCTCTCTCTCTCTCTCTCTCTCTCTCTCTCTCTCTCCCTCCCTCCCTCCCTCCCTCCCTCCCTCCCTCCCTCCCTCTCTCCCCCTCTCCCTCTCTCTCCCCCTCTCCCTTTCCCTCTCTCCCCCTCTCTCTTCCTCTCTCCTTCTCTCTCCCTATCTCTTTCCCTCTCCCTCTCTTCCTTTCTTTCTCTCTTTCTCTCTCACTCTTTCTCCCTCTCTCTCCTTCACTCTCACCCTTCCTCTCTCTCACTGTCTCTTTCCCTCTCCCTCTCACCATCTCTCTCCCTCTCTCACCCCTCCCTATCTCCCTCTCTCACCCTCTCTCTCACCCTTGCTCTCTCTCCCTTGCTCTCTCTCCCTGTCTCTTTCCCTCTCTCCCTCCCTCTCTCCCCCTCTCCCTCCCTGTCTCCCCCTCCCTCTCTCTTCCTCTCTCTCTCACCCTCTCCCTCCCTCCCTTGCTCTCTCTCCCTGTCTTTCCCTCTCCCTCTCACCATCTATCGCCCTCTCTCCCCCTCCCTCCCCCTCTCCCTCCCTCTCTCTCCCCCCTCTTTCTTTCCCTCTCTCTCTCTTTCCCTCCCTCCCTCCCTCTCTCTCTGTGTCAAAGAAGCCAAGATCATGGTAGCCTGTCACGTAGTCCTTTATACTGTGTGTTGTAACTACTGTTTGCCCCTGCTTTGCCTTTCAAACATCTATAAGCGTTCTCAAATGATCTCCAACAGACTTCCAGATGGGCCTGGACTACAATCTCCATTCAGTTGGGGCTCTTCCAGATTTAATAAGCCGATTATAAATGATAAACCTGAAGGAGCAAGGCTGCCTTAATACGTAGCAGATGCCGCGGAGACCCTTTTGATTAAAGAGTGAAGAAAATTGTAATTACAACCAATAATAATTTATGGATGAGTCTACTTGAGCTTGTCTGCTCTGTGAGAAGATAAGTAGATCAAAAGTTGGAGGAAAAATATCTCGCCCACTGGCACATCATCCCCTCTGAGCTTCCCAGAATCTGGGTGATATTCCACAAGTCTGAACCATATTTTTTTTTTTTTGAATGGGCCATTGTTACCCAACAACAGCTGTGCTCATGACATATTTTTCCTGGTTATTTCTGACTTCAAAAAAGCAGAACTTGTAAAAAGATGCTTCAGCCAAATCTCAATTAACTTGGCTCTGGAAACTAAAACCCAGTGTTGAACCAGCTCCAAATTATTTTATTGACCCACCTTATGAGTTGAATGATGGGGCCTTCCTAAACTCAGTTGGATAGTAGAGTTGAGTGAAGCTTGAGTGCTTCGTTTCAATGATAGTTCAAACCAAAAAGTCCCTCAAAGCTTTTTCAGGCAGCCATGGTGGTTCTGGCACATCTAAAACCAAAGATGAGCAAATATGTTGCTTCACTTTATTCTGTGTCAGAGCTGGTCAGATTTCTCTTAGAGGTCTTGACTACAGGAGAAGGTTGAGAGGAGCCTCCTTTGGCATCACTGGCCGAGGAGTCTCCAGGCTAGATGGTTTTGGTACCAACTGTAAAGGCACCTTCTCCCCAGCGCTTCCCAGTGGACAAAGGTGACCAGTAACCATCAATGTTCTTTTCATGACCCTTGGCTTTCCCAACTGAATGTTGGTGGAGAAGTAGTTAACAAAAGTCCTCAGAGTTCTTCAGAGAGTGCTGTAGAAAAACACCCAGAGGAGCTTCTCAGGAAGACCATGAGAGGCTTCTAGCACTGATGGTGTTACATAGCTGGGTCATGAAACGTCTACAAGCTCAGAGAGGACTCAAATATTCTCTTCGATTGGTACATTAGTACCAAGCCGACATTTCACAACCCAGCTAGGTAACACCATCAGTGCTAGAAGGGAGTGGAGTCTGCTCTTTGTGGCTTGCTCCATTAGTCGTGGTGGGAGCATTCTTGGTGGTTCCTTCCTATTAGCTTGTTTATCTGACTTGGTAGTTCCTTGATTGGGGTATTGTTTACTTCTTGATTGTTAGCTGGAGTTTAACTGGAAGACCTTCCAATCCCATGATTATAAATCCTCAAATTTTAGAAGATTGAACATTTTATTGCTCATGACTATCCTATGTTCTTAGGACTTTTTAAAACAAAGGTAGAGTAAATTTGTTTCTTTATTTGGGCTAACACAAAATAACTGGAGAAAGCAAAGTCTATTGAAGCGCTAAGGCTGCATAAAAAGAGGGATAGAATCAAGATCATGCCAAGTGTTAATACCATTTTATCATGCCTTGGTAAGGCCGCACTTGGAATCCTGCATCCAGTTTTGGTTGTCACGATATAAAAAAAAAGACGTTGAGACTCTAGAAAGAGTGCAGAGAAGAGCAACAAAGATGATTAGGGGACTGGAGGCTAAAACATATGAAGAACGGTTGCAGGAACTGGGTATGTCTAGTTTAATGAAAAGAAGGACTAGGGGAGACATGATAGCAGTCTTCCAATATCTCAGGGGTTGCCACAAAGAAGAGGGAGTCAAACTATTCTCCAAAGCACCTGAGGGTAGAACAAGAAGCAACAGGTGGGAACTAATCAAGGAGAGAAGCAACTTAGAACTAAGGAGAAATTTCCTGACAGTGAGAACAATTAATCTGTGGAACAGTTTGCCTCCAGAAGTTGTGAATGCTCCAACACTGGAAGTTTTTAAGAAGAGATTGGATAACCATTTGTCTGAAATGGTACTATAGGGTTTCCTGCCTAAGCAGAGGGTTGGACTAGAAGACCTCTAAGGTCCCTTCCAACTCTGTTGTTCTATTCTATTCTAAATGCTAAAATTAATGATGCTCAACCATTTCCCGGCAGCATGAAACTTAATATTGAGATGAGCATCTGGCTATTCAGCTGGGTTATCTCAGATAATGAGAAGCCAACCAGCTCTGCAGAACCTTCTTCCCATCCATCCTTTTATCTGTCAATGTTATTACTTAATGCCCCCCAAGGCCTTATGTCTTCCAAACTGCCATATATATATATATTTGCAAATCATGGCAATATACAATTCAGAGACCTTAAAAACCCCACCGATCCTACAGAATTGTGCCAGGCTGAGATGGAGGAACGTGTACTTATTTTTCCTTTGGTTTTTGTAGAAGAACCTGAATCCCACAGATGGGTTTCCACTGTGCAATGGTTACAACAAAATTGCACCCGGGTACATCAGAAACAAAGGGGAAGTTAAAGTCTGATTGATCACATGTTTGATGAGACTCAATCAAAGCTTCATGAAATGTTCCCACGGAATATCAATTAATTTAATTTATTAAATTTATATGCCGCCCAACTCCCAAAGGACTCTGGGTGGCTTAACAACAGAATAAACATTAAAAACATCTTAAACATTAAAACAATTTAAAACCCCTACATATCATTTCATGGCCGGATCTCGCTGATTACAATTGTGAGATCAACGGCCCCAAGCTTGCCGGAAAAGCCAGGTCTTTACTGCTTTTCGGAAGGCCAATAGCAGTCCGGACCTCCGGAGGTAACTGGTTCCAGAGAGCTGGGGCAGCCACAGAGAAGGCCCTCCCCCGCGGGCCCGCCAGCCGGCACTGTTTAGCTGACGGGACCTGGAAGAGTCCAAATATGTCTGAAGGCCCTTCTGCAGTAGCTGATTAGGAGATGCGGCCCTTTGTCACTTCTCAAAAACTCAAGATGTTTTGGAAAAACGATGTGTCCCTCATAGTGAGGAAGAAGAGGGAGAAAGGGCAGAAAGGGCGATGGCAGAAACGTATGGCCTTCTCTTGGTCAACTGAGTTAATGCGCAAACAATCCAGGATGATTGGGTCAGTCCTGCCTCAAAGGAATCCTCTCCCATCTCTGTTGAATCATAGAATCCTAGGCTGGAAGGGACGTTGGAGGCCTTCTACTCTCTGCCCAAGGCAGGAGTCCTCGACCGGGCAAATGGCTGTCAATCTCTGATTGGAAACCTCCTGTGATGGAGCAGCCATAACTCGGGGAGGCAAGCCGTTCCATTGATTAATTGTTCTCATTGTTGTGTTTGTCTTCTCAACCTGTAAAAGCTTGATACATATATGTGGTGCTACTTTAGAAAGAGTCAGGAGACCTTTTGCATCTGGATGTGTGACAGTGGGAGTGAAAGCTAAAACAAGGACAGCGTTCCAGGGAAAGCCCTGTTTCCCATGACCTCTGTAGGACTTTCCTTCTCTCAGAAAAGTCAGCTCAATCCCCCCACCCCAAATAAGCAGGTTACAAGGCTTAAATCATTTGGGATTAAACAAATCCCTTGCTTAACCGAGTCTGTTCTTTGGGTTAGCACCTGGGTCAGATGGCCATTCACTCTCTGTTTAAACATCTCCGATGAAGCCAACGTTCAACCAAAATCTACTTGGAATCCATAATTTCGTTTTCTGACTTCAAAATGATTCTGCCTTGTCTTCTACATGGACAACATTCCAGGTCCTTGAAGGCAACCATCCTGTCTCCATGCAATCTTCTCCATGCTAAAACCTGCCCAAGACCTCCAACCATCCCTTGGAAGTCTTTTAGTCCAGACTTCTTGTTATTTTGATTACGATATGACCAAATGTACTTTCTTTTAGTAATTCCTTCCCAAAAGATAGAGCCCCCAACTGGATTCAGATTTTAAGGCTCGGTCTGCCCTAAAGTAGAACAGAGAGGAAGTAGAGCATGTTGGTGGGAATATTCTCGGTGGTTTCTTGATTAGACTGTGGTTTACTGTTAGCTTGTTTGTCTGAGTTGGTAGTTCCTTGATTGGGGTGTTCTTTACTTCTTGATTGTTGATCTAAGATTAATTCTGATGTTAATCTCTACTTACCTGGGTACTGATTGCTGGTGAAAAGGGTGTTGTGGTCTTTTTGTTCCCTTTTTAGCTAGTTGGTTGTCTCTTTTGAATGGTACGTAGGTGTTCTTTATCTCTAAATCTTAAATAATATTTGGCTAGTTGGTTGGTTGGTTTAGAATAGGAACCTACCAGCCTTAAGATTACGAGAGGCACCTACAACAGGGTGGAGGAAGGATTTAAAAAAAAAATCCTGAGCAAATTGGTTGTCCTGGTTGTTTAGTAGCTCTTGGCACTAAATATTTAATATATTAATATTTAAATATTTGCAAGGCTCCTGAGAGAGCAGGGAACTTTATAGACAGTAAAAAGGATGGCTGGATTCAGCCATCTGGCATAACCGGCCATGCCAAGCCAAGACAGGAGCTTCAAGAGAAAACAGGGCAGGGATCTGCAGGAGGCACACAGATGCCGTTGCTGTCATGGAAATCAGTCAAAAAGCAGCTCCAAAACAGAACTGATCAGATACTAACACAACATTTTGCAATTGTACTTAGTAGTAGCAACGGAAGATGGCCAAAATGGCCCTAGTTCTTTCAGGAATTGAAGGCCTTCGGAATAAGAGAATAACAGAGTTGGATCTTGGAGGTTTTCTAGTCCAGCCCCCTGCTCAAGCAGGACTTCCTATACCAGCGGTGGGTTGCTCCCGGTTCGGCCTGGTTCTGTGAACCGGTAGCGGCGGTGGCAGGCTCCACTCACCCATCTGGGACGCTTCTGCGCATACGCAGAAGCGTCGCGCACGAGAGCAAGTGTGCACACGAACCGGTAGCAATGGGTTCTAGAACCCACTACTGCCCTATACCATTCCAAAGAAATGGTTGTCGAATCTTTTCTTAAAAACCTCCAGTAATGGAGCATCAACAACTTCTGGAGGGAAGCTCTTCTGCTGATTAATTGTTCTCACTGTCAAGAAATTTCTTCTTAGTTCTAGATTGCCTCTCTCTTTAAAGCTCTTCTAATAGTTATTTCTTGCCCTGCCTTCTGGTGCTTTGGAGAAGAGGTTGACCTCCTCTTCTTTGGAGCAGCCCCTCAACTATTGAAACACTGCTATCATGTCACCCCTAGTCCTCCTTTTCACTAAACTAGACAGTTAGGAATGAGTAAGGGTGTGGCATCAGTGCTAGATGGGAGTGGGATTTGCAGGGAGGAGGAGGAGGAGGAGGAGGAGGACTGTGGGGTCCTTGGTGCTCTCTGAGCTTCATGGTTTTCTTGCAGACATTTCATTACCCAACTAGGTAACATCATCAGTGCTACTAAGGAGTGCTGTTTGCTGTCAGTTTATATTCTGGTGTCTTGCCTTTGTGGGTGGGTGTCTTAAAGATTCTTGGGTTGGGTTGTTTACTGATGGCTCTTTGGCAGTTTTTTGATCAGGGTATTGTTTACTTGATCGTTGGTCTGATGTTAACCTTGGAGTTAATGTTAATCTATGCTGATTTGGGTGCAGATTCCTGGTGGAGAGGTGCTGGAATATTTTTATTCTCTTTTGGGCTGGTCAATTCTTTTGCATAGTCTACAGATGTTGTTTATATCTATGTGTCCGTTGATGGCTGATTTGACAGAGTGCCAGGCTTCTAGAAATTCCCTGGCAGGTTTGGATTTGGCCTGGTCTAGGATGGTCACATTTCCCCAGTTGAAACGATGCTTAAATCTGTCTATATTATGCACAATTTGTGACAGTGTAAAGTACTGGTTCACGCATCAATGAACACCAACGGGCAGTCAGAAGACATGCGTCACTTTTCCATGTGGGAGACAGAGTCCTCCCTATCCTGTACTCTCTGAACCCGAAGCATGGATGTCAGGTCAGGTTTGAGGACAAAGGAAATTCTGCAACAAGTTGTCCCATTGCTTCCTTATGACGCAATTCATGAAGTAGCTTGAGGCCATCCATCTTCATCCACAATCTGCTTTTGCGGTTTGAGCCTGATCCACAAGGCAGTTCTGTTTGTAAGGTTATGGGAGTGATCCTTAAGCCAGCTTTTGACCACGTTACAACTGACATAATTAGATGGCATTGTTGTTTCAAAGCAACCACAAGGAGAAGTTCAAAAGTCGACAATAAATTTTGCAAGCCTAAGCAGCCAGTTGTTAAGGGCCTTTCCATTAGCTGCTCCTAATTGCACAATGGAATTTATCCTCAAATTGAATTTGACTCCCAGGGACTCTATAGCAGAATAACAGAGTTGGAAGGGACCTTGGAGGTCTTCCAGTCCAACCCCTTGCTCTGGCAGGAGACCCTGTACCAGTTCAGACAAACGAGTGTCCAATTAAAAGCCTCCAGTGTTGGCGCACCCACAACCTCTGAAGGCAAGCTGTTCCACTGGTTGATTGTTGGAATCATGGAAGGATTTCTATTCCTTGCAGTCACCTGGTCAGTAGCCCTCTTTCTGACAGTTGTTGAGGCCACTTGGAGGATGATCTGTGCCCTCCTTCCATCCAGTTTATCCTTCTGTCCTCAGAACTGAAGAAGCTTCTTGGATGAGAAGTGAAACGTCTTCAAGGAAAAACAAAGTCCAGTGGCTTTTTGAAAAAGCCCCTTTCGTACATCCTCTTAACTTGCCAGGAATTGTTTGCTGTTGTCTTGGTGTCTTGTCTAAGGCGGTAAAGTTCTCCCAAACTGGAAACAGGGTGCCCATCCAGATAGGATTCCCATGAGCTCCTTTCTGTGGTTAAGTTAAATCAAGATTGCATTCCAGATTTCACCCACCGGCAACTCAAAGACTGCATTTCTTTCTTATCTCTTCTGGGGGTTCTTTAATTAACCTTCACAATATATGTGCTGTCTGGATTTGTGGGACTGTCCAAGAGAATGGTGAGTTTGTGTAAGCAGATGGTTGATGGATGGCGCTAAACTTTGGGGTACCAGACCTCTGGGGTGTTTATCATTATGAATTCTTAAAAGAAAGAGAAAGGAATAGACTGCACAGGCATAAATTCTTAATGGGAATGAGTCTGTAAACCAGGCTGAAATATACTTGGTATTATTGATGGGCTTTGCAGGGCTAATAAAAGTCATTGTTGCCCATACAAACGACTTCCTGCAAGCAGCTGTTTATATGACACCCACTATCAATTGCAGGCTTTGCCCCACTGGTGTTCATCAATTACAGCAAGTGAAAGTTCATGTTGTCAACAATTACAGATGTCTATTTAAGGAAAGGTTCAGCGGAAGATTCGATTCAATGCAGAATAGAGCTGGAAGGGACCTTGGAGGTCTTCTAGTCCAACCCCCTGTTTAAGCAGCAAACCCTCTACTATTCCAGACAAGTGGCTCTCCAATCTCTTCTTCAAAACCTCCAGTGTTGACGCACTCACAACTTCTGAAGGCAAGCTGTTCCACTGGTTAATTGTCCTCAGTGTCAGGAAGTTTCTCCTTAATTCCAGGTTGCTTCTCTCCTTGATTAGTTTCCATCCGTTGTTTCTTGTCTTGCCTTCAGGTGCTTTGGAAAATAAGTTGACCCCTTCTTCTTTGTGGCAGCCCCCCAAATATTGGAAGACTGCTATCATGTCCCCCCTAGTCCTTCTTTTCTCTAGACTGGCCAAACCCAGATCCTGCAACTGTTCTTCATATGTTTTTGTCTCCAGCCCTTTAATCATCTTTGTTGCTCTTCTCTGCACTTTTTCCAAGTCTCAACATCTTTCTTGTAATGTGATGAGCAAAACTGGATGCAGTATTCCAGGTGTGGCCTTACTAAGGTTTTATAAAGTGGTACTAGTATCGAGGGAAGGACAAGGAAGGATCCGAGGAAAGAAAACAGGCCATAGTTAGCTTGGGGATGATAATCAGGGTTGGCTGTGTTGTGGGGATCAGTAGAAAAAAAATATTTTGCTTAACTAATCAAGGAGAGAAGCAACTTGGAATTAAGGAGAAACTTCCTGGAACGACTTGCCTTCAGAAGTTGTGGCTGCTCCATCACTGGAGGTTTTTGAGAAGAGATTGGACAACCATTTGTCTGAAAAGGCATAGGGTCTCCTGCTTGAGCAGGGGGTTGGACTAGAAGACCTCCAAGGTCCCTTCCAACTCTGCTACAATGGTACCTTGAAACTCAACTGCTTTGAAAGTCATTGAGTTTGATACTCAACACATTTTAACTTAGAAATTTTGTCCCGGTACTCATCATTTGTTTGGTACTCAACCCACAAGTTAGAACTTGTCATTGTCGGCTGCCTTGTGATTCACTGCAGTATTTCTTATGGGGAAAATGTGTTTGGTACTCATCCTTTTTGGTACTCCTCTCGTTTCCCAGAACCAATTAATGATGAGTACCAAGATACCACTGTATTCTTTATTCTTTATTATTTTTATTTTTATTTTTATATTTATATTTTTTATTTTTTATTTATTTATTTTATTTTATTTTATTTTATTTTATTTTATTTTATTTTATTTTATTTTATTTTATTTTATTTTATTTTATTTTATTTTATTATTATTATTTTATTTATTTTATTATTTTATTTATTTTATTATTTTATTTTATTTTATATTTTATTTTATTATTTTATTTTATTATTATTTTATTTTATATTTTATTTTATTTTATTTTATTTTATTTTATTTTTTATTTATTTATTTTATTTTATTATTTTATTTTATTATTTTATTTTATTTTATTTTATATTATATTTTATTTTATTTTATTTTATTTTATTATTTTATTTATTTTATTTTATTATTTTATTTTATTTTATTATTTTATTTTATTTTATTATTTTATTTTATTATTTTATTTTATTTTATTTTATTTTATTTTATTTTATTTTATTTTATTATTTTATTTTATTTTATTTTATTTTATTTTATTTTATTTTATTTTATTTTATTTTATTTTATTATTATTATTTTATTATTTTATTTTATTTTATTTTATTTTATTATTATTATTTTATTTTATTATTTTATTTTATTATTATTTTATATTTTATTTTATTTTATTTTATTTTATTTTATTTTATTTTTTATTTATTTATTTTATTTATTTATTTTATTTTATTTTATTTTATTTTATTATTTTATTTATTTTATTTTATTTTATTTTATTTTATTTTATTTTATTTTATTTTATTTTATTATTTTATTATTTTATTTTATTTTATTTTATTTTATTTTATTTATTTTTTATTTTATTTTATTTTATTTTATTTTATTATTTTATTTATTTTATTTTATTTTATTTTATTATTATTATTTTATTTTATTATTTTATTTTATTATTATTTTATTTTATTTTATATTTTATTTTATTTTATATTTTATTTTATTTTATTATTTTATTTTATTTTATTTTTTATTTATTTATTTTATTTTATTTTATTTTATTATTTTATTTTATTTTATTTTATTTTATTTTATTTTTTATTTTATTTTATTTTATTTTATTTTATTTTATTTTATTTTATTTTATTTTATTATTTTATTTATTTTATTTTATTCAATTTTATTCAATTTTATTCTGTTGTTCTGCTTCTTAGTGGATGCAGAAGGCGGTCTGCATTGCAGCTGTGGAATTAAGCTCTCTTTCCAGATAATGGCGCTTCCCCCTCTGAATGACTAGACTAAAAGTGGCAGAATTGCCCACAGATGACCGAGTGATGGACGGAGGGCAGGAGCCCACGAGACAGGCTTTTCTCTGTCGATTACTCCAGAGTTGCGTTACGCTGCACACCTGTCCTTCTCTTTGGCTTCCGAAAGGCAACAAGAGAGGCAGAATTCAAGGAGATTCCCGATGTTTCCCTTTGGGTCTCTTTCTCTCCGATTCGCTAACGAGGGAAGAGAGAGATTTGTGAGGGACGGAGAGGCGAAGATTGTAAATTTTCTTTTTCTTGTTCTTTCCTGATTCAGGACATCCGTTGAAGGATTTGTAGGGCAAGGTTTGAATTCACCAAATATAATAATGAGGTTCTGGAAGAAGAAGGGATTACAGGAAGTCCTCGACTTACAACAGTTCGTTTAGTGACTGTTCGAAGTTTCAACAGCACTGACAAAAACTGACTTATGACCATTTTTCACACTTACAGCCAATGCAGCATCCCTGTGGTCACATGATCAAAATTCAAAGGCTCGGCAACTGGCAGGTACCTATGACGGTTGCAGTGTCCCGGGGTCATGTGATCCCCTTTTGCGATCTTCTGACAAGCAGAGTCAATGGGGAAGCTGGATTCGTTTAACGATCGTGTTGCTAACTGAACAACTGCAGGGATTCACTTAACAACGATGGCAAGAAAGGTTGTAAAATGGGGCCAAAATTCACATAACAAATGTCTCGCTTAGCCACAGAAATTTTGGGCTCCATTTTAGTTGTAAGCCGAGGACTACCTGTACGATCAGTGGGCAAAATCTATCAGGGTAGAAATGTCCTTTTTCTCCCCAGATTCCAGAGGTTGTTACGCTCTCAAGCTGCCCTCTTCCAACCTTGAAACAGGCTACTCCAGGCAGACCTCTGCGTTTTCGTATAGGTGTAGTCCTTGACTTGCAACCACGATTGGAATCTCCGTCGCCAAACAATGTCATTGCTGAATGAACTGGGCCCCGTTTTATGACCTTTTTTGCTATGGCAAAGTCGGGTAAAAAGCGTCAGGCGTGACCCACTTAACAGTCGCCTCGCTTAGCAATGGAAATTATAGTCTCCATTGTGGTTGTAAGTCGAGGACTACCTTCAGTAGAAATAGCCCAAGTCGGGATAGGATGGAGAATTTGTATCCAGTTATTTTATATATATACACACTCTAAGGCACGTTGATTTTGCCAAAATGTACCATTGCTGGGATGCAAAAATTCAAAGCTAATGTCTAACGTTATCATAGGATGAATAACGGAGGTTAATATAATTGTGGGGGAAACAATTTAAAGCTAAAGCAGCCCATTCAAAGGACTTTATTCTCACTTTGCTAGCGCTGCAGACAGATTTTGTAACTCACTGGTGTGCGGTAGCCAGACAAAAGGGTTTGCAAGGGTTTTGACAGGGGGGGGGGGGGAGAGAGAGAGAGCAGACAGGTGGAACTGACTCAGGAATAATAAAGGAGGCCAGGATTTGAATTAGAAGGACAATTTAATGCTAGGGAACCTCATCTGGAGTGAGTCACAACTATTTCGGGAATAAGAAAAGGTTTTGCAGCTGGCAAGGCATGAAACATTTTTAACTTAGGGCAGAAAAAAAAAGGCTTGCAGGAAACCCATCCAAGCTGCTTTGCTTTGCATGGACTTTTCCTGCAGTAGTGAAGAGCCCCAAGGAGAGCTCGCTGGCTTTCCGAGAGAGGAGACACAGAGACAGAGAGAGATATAGACACACACACACACACACGTGTGCGCGCGCAGGTGCGGTTTTCATTGAAAAGCATTCTCGGGGCGGCAAAAGTTCCCCATGCACATTTTAAAGCCGCGGTTTGGCGCAGCTGGCCCGTCCCCCTTTCTGTCGCCCCCTCCTCCCGGATCCCATTCCCACCCAGCCAGCCCTCGTGATAGCGAGGCCGGCGTCAGTCACGGCTGGATCGGGCCAGTGTCTCAGGGTGGAGAGCAGGTTGCGCGTCTCCCCAAGCGACCGAGGCAGGCCCATCACCAGCAAGGGCTGAAAGAAGCTCCAGCAAGAATGAGCGCCAGAGAATCAGCCCGTCGCTTCTCCATCCTCCGCCATTGCCCTTACCTTCTCAGGCTAGGCAAGGAGTGACTGGGAGGGGAGGGCAAGGAGCGGGGCCAGCCAGTGACGGGATCACCCGACAGGGAGCCACAGCAGAGGGCCCAAAGAGCCGCATGCGGCTCTGGAGCCGCAGGTTGCAGAAGCCCGCCTTAGTACAAAATACATGTGTTAAAAAAATAAATAAAACATCAGTAGGAAAGTCTAAAGCAATAAATGCTAATGCAACAGTCTTCAAACATCAATGGTAATATAATAAATACACAAATGACACAAATAATAATCCATATCACTATGCCCTTCGTACAATAACAGCATAGAAACTTCAAAACTAAATATCGAGCCTTTTTGACGTGGCCCACAAATTTAAACAAACTTCTATAACTTTAAATAATAACTTATGACCATGTTTGATTGATGTCCAATCCTCCCAGCCGTCCATTATCCCAAGAGGGCCACCTCCGTTTCACTTAATAATCAAAAGGAGACTGGAATTCTCTGCTCTTCGTCCTAACCACAAGCCACCCATTAACGGAGCCTGTTAAAAATAGATATGAATGAATGCCATTTGATGCCATTGTCTTTGCTTGCTGATGGATACGATCGTGTGGCCTTCTTGCTACCGTCTCTCCAACTTCTGAGTAGAGAAAATTATACAGGGGTGAAATCCAGCAGGTTCTGACAGGTTTCGGAGAACCGGTAGCAGAAATTTTTGAGTAGTTCGGAGAACCGGCAAATGCCACCTCTGGCTGGCCCCAGAGTGGGGTGGGAATGGAGAATTTGCAGTATCCTTCCCCTGCCACGCCCACCAAGCCACGCCCACCAAGCCATACCACGCCCACCAAGCCACGCCCAAAAATTGGATTTCATCCCTGGAGCAAAATGTGTTAAATGAATTTAAAAATAAAACGTACACAAAGGATAGTCTAACAACAACAACAACAACAACAACAACAACAACAACAACAACAGAGTTGGAAGGGACCTTGGAGATCTTCTAGTCTATCACAGTGTCAGGGGTGGGCTTCAAATTTTTTTAGCAAGGGGTTCTCTGCCCATTTGCTGGATGGGTGTAGCCTAGTCAGTCTCCTGCACCACAGTGGGGGGGTGTTTTTGCCCCCCGGAGGGCGAAAACGGCCTCCCCGGGCTCCGGAAGCCCTCTGGAGGCCGGAAACGGGCCCATTTCTGGCCTTCCCGAACTTCCGGTAGCCCCTTTTTTCATCCTCCCTGAGCCTCCACACACGCCCTACACTTACCTATATCCAAAATGGGCTGCGTGGGGACTCCTGGGAGGGGAGTGGGCATGGCCAGCCAGGAGTGGGATTTGGGGGTTGTCCGAACGGCACCCCTGGATAGTGTGCCCAATACTTTTCATCTAAGAAAAATACAAGCAGTCGTTGACTTACGACCACGACGTAGCTCAAACTTTCCGCTGCTAAGCAAAACAAGTATTAAGTGAAGTTTGCTCCATTTTGTGACCTTCCTTGCCACAGCAGCTAAGGGACTCCCTGCATTTGTTAAGGTAGTTATATTGTTGTTAAGTGAATCTGGCTTGCCCACATTGACTTGGCTCATCAGAAGGTCGCAAAAGGGGAATCCCGGGAAACTGAAACCGTCATAAATGTGAGTCAGTTGACAAGCGTCTGAATTTTGGTCACGTGACCAGGGGGAATGCTGCAGCGGTCGTAAGTGTAAAAAATGATTATAAGTCACTTTTCCCAGTGCCATTGTAACTTTGAACGGTCACTAAACAAACTGAGGACTGCCCTTGTTCAGTTTTATTGAAGATGGGCAGAGTTGAGTTTTCTTCTCTTTTTCTCTGCCTTTACCCAACGATGCGAGACTCCCCAGGTTAATTGGGCATTTTGGATCCCTTGCCTATTTTTCTTTTCTGTTTTTATTACCTGCTAATTCCACGTTTTGCTTTACCTCGGCCTCGATCCAGTCCTTTGGACGGAGAGAAGCATTATAAGTGCAAATAAATATGTAGATGGGGGTGAGAAGAATAAGGGGCCTCTCTCCTTATTGAAGTGATCCTCATCCATATTTATTGTTGTTTTTCCACTTGCAATGATGGACAATCTGCATTCTTTGCAATGGAGTCGCTCCTGATTAATTGGCTTCCTTTGCTTTCAAAAGGAAAGTGATGGGAGGGAGGGAGGGAGGGAGGAGAGAGAGAGAGAGAGAGAGAGAGAGAGAGAGAGAGAGAGAGAGAGAGAGAGAGAGAGAGAGAGAGAGAGATGGAGGTGTGTGTGTGTGTGTGTGTGTGTGTGTGTGTGTGTGTGTGTGTGTGTGTGTGTGTGTTCAAAAAGATTCAATAAATCTTTCCTTTCCTGTTCAAGGCTAGCCGGGTAACCCTAAACCAACCCGTGTTTAAATAAACCTTAGATTCCCTCCCTCTTTTCTGGTTTCCTTTTCCTTCCCTTTCTCCTCCTCCTTTCTGTCTCACCCGCAGCCGCTCATTCCATGCAGAGCCCATATGGAAGTCATCAGGAAGAAGGGCTGATGGCTTTAATATTCCGAATTTCCCACATCAAACTGCTGCCTTTTTCCTTTAATGCCTTTTAATGAGTGTGCAGCTATGTCATCCAAGTCTCTCTCTCTCTCTCTCTCTCTCTCTCTCTCTCTCTCTCTCTCTCTCTCTCTCTCTCTCTCTCTCTCTCTCTCTCTCTCTCTCTCTCTCTCTCTCTCTCCCTCCCTCCCTCTCCCTCTCCCTCTCCCTCTCCCTCTCCCTCCCTCCCTCCTCTTTCTCTCTTTCTCTCCCTCTTTCTTTCTTTCTCTCTCTCTCTTTCTCTCCCTCCCTCTTTCTTGCTCTCTCTTTCTCTCTCTCTTTCTCCCTCTTTCTCTCTCTTTTTCTTTCTCTCCCTCTCCCTCTTTTCTCTCTCTCTCTCTCTCTCTCTCTCTCTCTCTCTCTCTCTCTCTCTCTCTCTCTCTCCCCCTCTCTCTCTCTCTCTCTCCCCTGCTTTTTGTTTGAAAAATCCAAGCTTGCATATAATGGTTGCAAGAACTGTCTAGTCTTACAAAGGAAAGGATTAGGCATGAAAGCAGTCTTCCAATATTGGCCTCCAGTCCCCTAATCATTTTGGTTGCTCTTCTCTGCACTCTTTCTAGAGTCTCAACATCTTTTTTATAGTGTGGTGACCAAAACTGGATGTAGTACTCTAGGTGTGGCCTTACTAAGGCTTTATAGAGTGGTATTAGTACCTCACTTGATCTTGATTGAATCCCTCTGTTGATGCAGCTTAGGATTGCTTTGGCTTTTTTGGCTGCCACCGCACACTGCTGGCTCGTATTTAGCTGGTTGTCCTGGAAGACTGCTATCATGTCCCTCCAATCCTTCTCTTTGATAATCTAAACATACTTAACCATTCATCATACGATTTGGCCTGTAGACCCTTTATCCGCTTTGTGACTCTTCCTTGCACGCTTTTTCAGCCCCCAAACCATCTGGAGACCAAGAGATCAAGCGATGGGGCCATGCATGGTCCACAGACTATCCTTCCAAACAATAGAAAGTTACAATTGGGACATAACCTGGGTCACCGGCTTTCAGAAGCCAGCAAGAGATGGGAGAATGCACCGTGCGTTCCCTTTCTCGGTTTCTCTCTCGCACAAACACATATCTATACAACACACATTTTCTTGTAGCGCATTTGAAACACAACGGCATTGTACGGAACAATAGCCTGATCAAATTGCTCGCTGAGCTAATCTGGACTGCCAGCTGACAGATGGGCAGCCTTTGGCTGGCTAGCTACTGCTACTGCCTGAATCATTATAGGGGCTTTTTTAGTGAGATACAACATTTTAAGACAACTGTGAGAAAGCAGGAGTTTATTGCTTGTTACGGGGGTGGGTATACCACACCAATTGATATGACTCATTGTTTAATTGTATTTCAGTGCATGCTACTAAACGAATGGAGAAAGGTCCAGAAATAAGCCCCACCCTCCTGTATTATGATCATTTAGGGAAGTAAAATGTCATGTCTCTAACTGGAAACTAATTAGATGCAATTCGAGATTTACTACATTGGTACATCTAGGCTTTACCATAGAAACTGATTGGAGAAGGATTTTGAAAAGGTAAGAAATAAGGTAAATGTTGACATTAGAACATAGAACATAGAATAAAGCATTGGAAGGGACATTGGAGGTCTTCTAATTTAGTCCAACTCCTTGCCTGCATAGAAGTTCTTATACCATTCCAGGCAAATGGCTGTCCATTGTCTTCTTGAAAACTTCAAGTGTTGGAGCACCCACAACTTCTGGAGGCAAGTCGTTCCACTGGTTAATTGTCCTCACCGTTAGGAAGTTTCTCCTTAATTCCAGGTTGCTTCTCTCCTTGATTGCTTTCCATCCGTTGCTTCTTGTCCTGCCTTCAGGTGCTTTGGAGAATGGGTGGACCCCCTCTCTTCTTTGTGGCAGCCCCTCAAATACTGGAAGATTGCTATCATGTCCCCCCTAGTCCTTCTCTTCATTAGACTAGAGATACCTAGTTCCTTCAACTGTTCGTCGTACAGTTTAGTCTCCATTATAAGAGGATAGCGCGTATTTTTAAAACCGGTTTTGTACGTGCCATATGAGACGGAAGAACTAAGTATTCTGCGCAGCACGGATTCAATTTGAAAAAGAGGAAGAAATTAAACATGTTTTAAATTAGAAGGAGAAACTTTTTTTAAAAAAAGAGAGAAAATTGCTCCAAAAGTATGCATTTGCTGCCTAAAATATTAGCACTGTCACTTTTTAGTTCATTTTCTATCCGTTGTGGTCTTAGTGTTAGAAGAATAGAAGACTTCTTCGGCTGCAGACTCTATTTATTCTATTCTATTCTATTATTTCAATTCTGGAAGGAAGCAGAATTTGAACAAGGGGGGGGGGTTAACGTTAATCTCCACACCAGATGGCGGGACCTGACCCTATTGTTTGGGGGGGGGCACATTTGATTACTGAGGAGAAGAGTAACAAGGGGAGGTGGTCTCTACTCAATGACACGTATCACGGAATCAAACACAGTTTTAATTAAACCGCTGACCTGGTTCGCTTCTCCGGCTCCAGAAAGCCAAGCTGTTATGTTTGGCATAATCGCTACCAGATGCAAAGATACGCTTCCTGAAACAACACTTGGGGAAAAAAACCAGCTTCTTTGTTATTTCCTTTGTTTCAAACGGAGCCAACTTGATGCATTGTCTGGAGTTTGCTTTTTTTTTAAAAAAAATAACAACACAACGATCGCTGAATTACTTGATATTTGGGAACCGGGAACTGCGTAAGTCACTCCAGAAGAAGACCTTGGGGATCTAAGAATTCATGGGCACACATCTGCACACGCGTGTTATTTTGCACTCTGCTATGGTGATGCAGGCAGTTGTGACTCTCAATGGGCGTACGAAACTCCTTCTCAAGCTGCCGTATAGATCTCTGAGAAGACCGAGAACGGAAAGGGTAAGCAGAAATTATCCGTCGTGTTTAGCAGAACCTCTTTTGGCATGGAACCCATCCAAGGGATGGAGGTGTGGTAGACCTTCAAATGCTTTAGGATCTGCCACAATTGTGTCTTGAACCGAGCTGCAAGCTGCCCTGAAACCTTTCAGACAACCAGATAACCATGATTTACTGGCCGTGGTTATATGCGAATGAGGACTAATGAAGATGGGCTAAAGTTGCCATCCATGTTAATGGTGGTTGGCTGCAGTTTGTTGCGTTCAGTGGCAGGGATGGAGTTTCGGGTGTCAGGCCCAGAGATCGATAAGACATAGAACTCTGGAAGGATGGAAAAGCAGGAATCATGCTAGAACGTGTATGGAGGACAGCTTTGGATTCATGACATAGGTGGTGGCCAGAAATAATGGTGGTGGTGGTGGTGGTGATGTTGATGTTGATGATGATGATGTCCATTCAGTCATATCCAACTCTTGGTGATTCTATGGGCCAGGTCTCTCCACATCTTCTGACCTTGCACTGCTTCTTTGAGTTGTTCTTTGGTGGTGATCATGATGATGATAATGATGATGATGATGATGATGATGATGATGAGGAGGAGGAGGAGGAGGAGGAGGAGGAGGAGGAGGAGGAGGAGGAGGAGGAGGAGGAGGTAGTTATCCATTCAGTTGTATCCAACTCTTGGCGATTCTATGGGCCAAGTCTCCACATCTTCTGCTCTTGCACTGCTTCTGTGAGTTGTTCTTTGGTGGTGGTAATGATGATGATGATGATGAGGAGGAGGTTATCCATTCAATCATGTTCAACTCTTGGCGATTCTGTGGTCCAGGCCTCTCCACATCTTCTGACCTTGCACTGCTTCTTTGAGTTGTTCTATGCTCTGGCTGGTGTCAGCTTTGATGGTGTCCAGCCACCATGTTCTTTGATGGCCTGGTTTCCTTTTACTGCTAACACTTCCCAACATCATTACTTTCTCCAGTGAATTCCCCCATATGACGTGGCCAAGATAAGTGAGAAGCAGTTTTGTGGTTTTGCCTTCCAGTGACATGTCTGGTGTGATGCGCTCCAGTGCTTGCTTGTTGGTCACCTTTGCTGTCCAAGGAACAGGCAGGAGGCTTCTCCAGCATCACAGCTCAAACGAGCTGGAAATCATGGCTTAGGGACTAGGATGTTGCCTAGGGCTGGTCCACTTTAGAAGCAATTTATGAAGAAGTAGAGCCTGGAAAAATTCTGGACTGTGAAGCAGACCCTCACACTGTATTCACCTAAACTTCAATTCAGCACACTAACCTGACTGCTCTGGGTCACCTTAACAGATTAACAGAGTTGAAAGGGACCTTGCAGGTCATCTAGTCCAACCCCCTGCCCAAGCAGGAGACCCTACATCTGCCTCTACCTAGGATCAAACTCACAACCTCCTGATTGTGAGGCAAGAGCTCCACCTCTAGGCCACAGCAACTCACCTTGTCAGTGAGATGGGTGGCATATAAATTTAATAAGCCAAAGAAACCAACCTAGGCTCCACCTTGTCTTCTGCAACAAGAGGGATCCCAGCCACTTGCCCGCAATTGTTTTTGCAGTGGCATCTCGCTCATGTTTTCTTTCTCTGACCCTGCAGAGAAGTTTCTTCAGGCTTAGTGAAGAAGGAAGGAGATGTAACAATTATAACAGAATAACAGAGTTGGAAGGGACCTTGGAGGTCATCTAGTCCAACCCCCTGCCCAAGCAGGAGACCTCCTACCATTTCAGATGATAGAGAAAAGTCCGGTCTCTTCTTAAAAACCTCCAGTGATGGAGCACCCACAACTTGTGGTGGCAAGTCGTTCCACTGATTAATTGTTCTCACTGGTAGGAAATTCCTCCTTAGTTCTAGGTTGCTTCTCTCCTTGATGAGTTTCCATCCATTGCTTCTTCTCCTGCCTTCTGGTGCTTTGGAGAATAGGTGGGCCCTCTCCCTCTTGTTTGGGGCAGCCTCTCCAATATTGGAAGACTGCTGTCATGTCAACCCTGGTCCTTCTTTTCATTAAACCTCTGTCATTATCTTTAAAGGTGAAGCGCCTGTTCTGAGAGTTACCTAGAAGACAGGTACCTGGAGAATTATCCTCTAGCAGGCAGTATGAACTCAATACATCTTTTGTATTACTGATTATTTCCAACTGAGCTAGTAGTACTTCTACAGAAGGTAGTAAGAATGGTTTGGGAGATGCCAACCCAGCAGGCCTCAAGCATCTTACAAGGGCAGTTTTTGTAGGTTCTCACTAGATCATAGAAAAAGTCTTTAGATGATCTGACTTTAGCCTCTTCAGGGAATTTTGCCTGTTTCTGCACAAACCCATCACTCCAGTCTCCAACAAATGTGGATTTGATGCAAGAATCTGGTTTCCTCCATTGTGACAGTTTTGTTCCATGAGTTCCTTGGAAAAAAGTGAAGGATGGCTCTCATTAAAAACAGCATGATCCAGTCCCAATTCCCAGGACAGATTTTTTCTCTTCTGTCCATTGATAAGTCTCCCCAAAACCTGTGTGAAACAGACATCCTTAAGTGCACCTTTGCGATTATGAAAAAAAAGAGCGAAGAAATCCTTGAGAAACAAAACAATATTTGACGCACAGTGAGGGGTGGCGACCATTCATTCCACTAATGAAATATCTAACAAGGAAAGAGACAAATGGCCATAAAAAGTGTCGTAATTGCACCATTTCTTCTGAAAAGCTCTTTTTTTCTCTCTCTTGTAGTCACTGGAACCGAGAGTGTCTGATTCACAAACAAAGCCCATGGGAGATTTCCTCCGTTCCTTTCCTTATCTTTAATTTATTGGAGAATTTATTTATTGCATTCTCGCTCCTGAAATTTCCCAGGATGCAGTTACAGAAAACGTCTGTTTTGAAGGAATAACTTCTAGATGTGTTGGGGCTCCCAGATTTCAGAAAGAGAGTTTCCCACCACTGAGCATATCTGGGAACAGCCGCCAGACAATGTTTAACAGCTTCTGGAGGCAGCTCACACGGCAAAGGTCAAGGCAAGCAAGCTGGTGGACGCACACAAAGGGGGACATTCTTGATTGCAAAGCCCTGAACATCATGTGCCTGGCTTTGGCCCTGCTGCTGGCGTTACCTTTGCCATCCCTTTTAACAGGGCTGGGTTCCTACTTACCTCACTGCTGGTTTGCTTCCTCCCACGCCACGTGGGCGCGCCTCGCGGGCACGCGCATGCACAGTGCCGAAAAATCCGAAAAAAGATTTTTTTTAAAAAGCCGAAAAAATAAAGATGCTGACCACATGCACAGTGCTGGAAACTCGGCTTCTGCGCATGCTCAGAAGAAAAAATAAATTTTAAAAAATGCAAAAATTTTTTTTGAAAAAAATTCAAAAAGAAGATGGCGGCGCCCACAGACTGGCACCGACCGAACCGAGTCGGTGACATCATCTTGACATCACCAGCGGGTCGCTACCGGTTCGGGTGAACTGGTTCGAACTGGGAGGAACCCACCCCTGCCTTTTAAACCCCTTCCTCAAAATGGGATTGTTTGTGAGTGGGAAAGGAAGGAAGGAAGGAAGGAGGGAGGGAGGGAGGGAGGGAGGGAAGGAAGGAAGGAAGGAAGGAAGGAAGGAAGGAAGGAAGGAAGGAAGGAAGGAAGGAAGGAAGGAAGGAAGGAATACTGTAGATGTTAGACAGACAGATTGAGATAGATGATGGGTAGATAGATGATAGATAGATAGATAGATAGATAGATAGATAGATAGATAGATAGATAGATAGATAGATAGACAGACAGACAGACAGACAGACAGACAGACAGACAGACAGACAGACAGACAGACAGACAGACAGACAGACAGACAGACAGATGATAGATAGGTGGGTGGGTGGAAGGACGGACGGAGATAGATAGATGATAGATAGATAGATGATAGATAGATAGATAGATAGATAGATAGATAGATAGATAGATAGATAGATAGATAGATAGATAGATAGATAGACAGATAGACAGATAGATAGATAGACAGATAGATGATAGAAGATTGGATGGATGGATGGATGGATGGATAGACAGATAGATAAATAGACAGGGAGGGAGGGAGGGAATTCTGGACCCTGAATGCAGCGATCAGCACTCAAGTGTGTGTGTGTGTGTGTGTGTGTGTGTGTGTGCGTGTGTGTGCGTGTGTGCGTGTGTGTGCGCGCGCGCGCTGGGACACAAGTCTTCTGAGCGGTCTAAAAACATTCTGGGAAGCAAATCCACTAAGAGATTAAAACCGAGGCTACAATCAAATTATAACGCAAAATATGGAAAAATCAGAGAAGCGTAGCTAAAACCCAGATGTATAAAACTGCATATAACTTTTATTATACATAATTCTAACCACAAAGAGCCAGGGCGGATAATAGCCTTCATAAAAATATCATTACACAAATGTTCTTTCTCAGATAATCACCCGTTTGCTTAGATCGCCTGGATCTATAGCCGCTTTTGGGCTGGCCCCACATCTGGAAATTTGAGAGGCCGAGATGCCATCCGGAAAGGGAAGAGGAAGAGAGTTCACAGAGAAGCAAGCTGGACATCCGATTTCCTGAGACAAAACTTTGGAATCTTTTAATCCTGGAGGATCTCAGGCAGTTGGGGAGCTAAAGACCAAGTCTTCATTTTGAGGTGTCACTAGTTATCCACTAAAAAAACCAAGATGTAAAATAAAAGAAATCATACTTTGTAGGTGGAATGAATATTTTGCCTTTGTTTTTTTTTAAGGATCTCATATATCTGAGGTTTCCCCATTGGAGAAAAGAGATGCTTGAAAAAGGCAGAGAGGCAAACAATGCAAAGCTATCCAATTTGCAATTCCACAGAAGAAAGAATACCAAAAAAAAAAAAAAAAGCATACGGAAGCAAAATGTGGATAGATGACGGAGAGAGAGACAGATAGGCAGGCAGGCGGGCAGGCAGGTAGGTAGTAGGTAGACAGAGAGAAAGACAGAGAGATGGTAGATGCCCGTGTTTCCCCAAAAATAAGACAGGGTCTTATTATTTTTTGATGCCCACAATAAGCGTTTGGCCTTATTTTGGGGGAGGTCTTATTATTTTTGAGGTGCAGGTGGCGGCGAGCGTGGTCACCTCATGGCTGCTACTGTGTTCAACACAGCCGCTCGTCAGCTGTTCGCCCCTGAGGCCATGCATGCGCTTCCATCCATGCTTCCCAGAACTCTGCACCATGCCGTCGCCCCGGCCATGCCACTGCGACCGGATGTCCCTTCACCACCATCGCTTCCCTGTTCTTCGCTAATGGCTTTTGCGGTGGCCATTAGTGTGACAGAAGGGGCGCGGTGGCTAGAGTTGCGGGAGCGGCCGTTAGGTAAGGGCATGTGGGGTGTGTGGGGCATGTTCCTCCCTCCCTTCCCCCCGTCCGGCCTCACCTCCTCACCTCATGTTGTTTGCGCGGCAAGCAACCAGAGGAAATGGGTGGGGACCAGCTGCGCATGCATTTAAATGTTTTTGGGAGGGCTTAGTTTTGGGGGAGGGCTTATTTTAGCGCATGTGGTCAAAAGCCTGATTGGGCTTATTATCTGGGGAGGTCTTATTTTGGGGGGGAAAGTGTAGATAAAGTAAAAGTGCATGGATGGATGGATGGATAGATGGATGGATGGATGGATGGATGGATGGATGGATGGATGGACGGATGGACAGAGAGACAGAGAGACAGAGAGATAGATGATATAGCAATAGCAATAGCACTTTACTTATATACCGCTTCATAGTGCTTTACAGCCCTCTCTAAGCGGTTTACAGAGTTCAGCATATTGCCCCCAACAATCTGGGTCCTCATTTTACCAACCTCAGAAGGATGGAAGGCTGAGTCAACCTTGAGCCTAGTGAGATTTGAACAGCTGAACTGCTGAACTAGCAGTCAGCCTGCAGTCGCAGCATTTAACCACTGCACCACTTCAGCTCTATACATACTAACAGAACAGAATAATAGAGTTGAAGGAACCTTGGAGGCTTCTAGTCCAAACCCTACTCAAGACAGACAGACAGACAGAAGAGAAAAGAGAGAGAGTCTGGAATATATAGTCTCAATCTCTCTCTCTCTCTCTCTCCCTCTCTCTCTCTCTCCCTCTCTCCCTCCCTCCCTCCCTCTTCCTCCCTCCCTCTCTCTCTCCCTCTCTCTCTCTCTCCCTCTCTCCCTCCCTCTCCCTCTCTCTCTCCCTCTCTCTCATCTATCTATGTTCTATCTATCTATCTATCTATCTATCTATCTATCTATCTATCTATCTATCTATCTATCTATCTATCTATCTATCTATCTATCTTCTATCTATCTATCTTCTATCTATCTATCTATCCATCAATCCATCCACCTACCTATCATCCAAATATGAACTGAAACAGTTCGGCCACAGGCATGTTTTGTGGTAAGCAAGAAAAAAAAGTTGTGTGCATCTCCTAGATGCGTAGTAGAGAAAGGGAGGCTCCAGGAGCATTTATTCCCCTGTAAATCTAAGGGATGGATTATTGATTAAATTCACAAGTTCACGGATCGTTCCTCGGGGACTCTAACATCCACACATTAGCGTTTCATTTGTCTGTCGCCACCAACAAATACGTTTCGTAAGGAAAAGTTCATTGTCTGAAACCTGCTGTCCTCAAATGAACCAGTTGGATGTGGATACCGAAAAGGCAAAATATTTTTTCCCCATGACAATTGTCCTTGCCAGCCTTCATAAAACTACTTTCCAACTTGGGGGCGGAAGAACTTTCCTTCATATTTTATTCCCTTTGTAGTAAAGTTGCCATTAGATGAAGTCACTTACTTATGTAAAAGACGACATTCCCAAGAGATCCCAACTGACCAGGTTTCTGCCTTCCGTAAACAGTGATAGGCTTATGTAACGTTAAACTCTGGACTTAATCGGAGTCTTTGTGTCTTTAGAGGAACCAATATTAATGTCATTTATCCCAGATACAGTAACCCTGGTGGATTTGGATTGGGAAGCCCTCTGGGGTCAATATGAATAAGTCTCTCCAAAGATAAAATGGATGCCAAATTCTGCAAATTATTATAAGTCTGCCTGAAGCACATTGCTCTGCTCCGTCAAACATCAGTGTTCATGGAATGAAGGCTCTGACTTGTGAAAAACAAGAGCTGAATGTTAATATCGTAACATAATATCCATTCCTTTGAAATACATGCTGTAAATTCTTCAGATCCTTCAAATATAAAACTTTATCAAATCCAATGTATTTTTGATCTGTTATTTAGACCACAGGCACTAAAATCTGAAGCCCAACAATGCCCAACAGATACCAGTAGTGAAAGCCTAGACAAGTATCTTTGATCCATTATGGAACCCTTCCTTCCTTCCTTCCTTCCTTCCTTCCTTCCTTCCTTCCTTCCTTCCTTCCTTCCTTCCTTCCTTCCTTCCTTCCCTCCCTCCCTCCCTCCCTCCCTCCCTCCTTCCTTCCTTCCTTCCTTCTTTCCTTCCTTCCTTCCTTCCTTCCTTCCTTCCTTCCTTCCTTAGAACATAGAATAATAAAGTTGGAAGGGACCTTGGAGGTCTTCTAGTCCAACTCCCTGCTCGAGCAGGAGACCGTATAACATTTTAGACAAATGATTGTCCAGTCTCTTTTTGAAAGCTTTCAGTGATATGGCACCCACAACTTCTGAAGGCAAGTTATTCCATTGTTTAATTGCTTTCACCATTAGATAATTTCTCCTTAGTTCTAGTTGACTCTCTCCTTGGTTAGTTTCCAACCACTGTTTCTGGTCTTGCCTATTGGTGCTTTGGAGAATAGCTTGACTCCCTCCTCTTTGTGGCAACCCCTGAGATATTGGAACACTGCTATCATGTCTCCCCTAGTCCTTCCTTTCTTTAAACTAGACATACCCAATTCCTGCAACCGTTCTTCGTACATTTTAGCCTCCAGCCCCCAATCATCTTTGCTGCTCTTCTCTGCACTCTTTCCAGAGTTTCCACATCCTTTTTTTTTTTTTGTATTATAGTGCCCAGAACTGGATGCAGTATTCCAAGTGTGGTCTTACTAAGGCTTTGTAAATTGGTACAAGAACTTCACGTGATCTTGATTCTATCCCTCTATTGATGCAACCCAGGATTGCATTGGCTTTGCTGCCAGGGACTGTTGGGTCATATTTAAGTGATTGTCCACTAGACTCCCTCCCGCAGTTACTGGCATTAAGCCAAGTTTCACCTAGCCTCTCCTTGCACCGTTGGTTTTGATGGCTTGTCACGGTGTGATTTATTGTCAGTTGTATGTATATGCAGGGAGCTGCATCCCTATCTAATATAATGGTTCATTCCTGAGCACGTGATTGATATGTTCTTGTACACATGTGTGCATTCCTGAATTTCCATTCCTTCCTTCTTACTTGACTCTTGACTGGGAGAGTCGCATTTTATAGCAGAGATGTAATTAATCAGGATTTATTGTTTTTGTACCAAAATAAATATTTTACTTAGACTTTTAAACTACGGTTTTATTTCTAATGTCTGAATTCCGGGAGAAAGATCAAATATCGCCTCTGTGAGATTAATTCTCACTCCGACATGGCTGTTGTCCATAGCCCCTGCCATCATCACTCTGAGATCGCACTAACTGGTTTTTCAAAAGCAAGGATGGAAATCAAAGTTGAAGAAGTCTTCATAAAGACACAAATTCTCCTCCTATTCTCATCCTTAGCCCTGCCTGCAAAGCTGCTTGAAATAACATGACATGGAGCTGATAAACATTTGCAGCACCATTTCAGACTTTTATTAATGGCTGGCAGAGAATGGAAAAAGAGAACGGTTTGGTCTCCAGGGGCTCTCAACTCCCATTCCATCTTTAAATTCTTGGAAGAAGACGTTACAAGCCCCCACGTTGACTTCAGCTCTTCCTGTGACATCACCCATCCTTCCTGCCCCCAGCAGCTGCCATTGGTAATTGTAAGAACAGAAGGAGACCAAGAATTCCCTGAAGGGTTGAAGTTTTACAAGGACATTGCAGCTCCTCCAAAGGATCATCTCTTCCTGAATCTCTCTGCGTGGAAGAGCCAAGAGGTAATTGATAGCTCATCTTCTTCCTTCTCTCAAATTTCCTTTTGTATGGCTTGGGCAGCAGATTCATGCAGATGTTTACGTGCGCGCACCCTTGAAGGTTAGAACTATCAGGTCTAGTTGCCAAAATATTCACAACCTCGTGAGGGCATCCCTGGTGTGTTGACCTCTCTTGGTTGCAATCTGAGGTCATCCAGATTTTTCCAGGTCACAGCTGGTGGACCTCCTGAGCGGGGGTGCATTTTGAAGCCACCTTCTCCAACAGCTGCAAACAGTTTGAGGGCTCCGGGTTTTTCCTAGGGCTTGAGTGTGTGTTGTCGTATGCTTTCCTTTCCAGTGGGGTGACCTACTTAATCCCCCGCCCCGCCCCGGGGAAAGCAAGCTGCAAATGATTAAGCCCACGGCTTGGGTCTTGAGATGGGTGGGGAGAAGATCTTATCTTCCTAAATACTAGGATGTCCACCTGAATAACAGGAAGCTGAGATCCAGAAAGGGGTCGGTGGCATTTCTTTGCCTTGTGTCTCGAGACAAGGGAAGTGAATAATGTATTTCTGAGTTTTTAATCAGGACAGGGAAGGCAGAAGGGGGAAGTGGCGCAAAATTTCAAACCACCTCCAAACTAGGAATGAGTCATGTGTTTCTGAACTGAGATCCTTTCTGTTTAGCTATCCATTTCAGTTTCCTGGGGAAACTCCATCTGTTTTCTTTTGACCTAATGTGGTGTCTTGGATCAGCTGGTTCTTCTTTTAAAGGGGAGGGGGGGGGAAATGATCGGATTCAACCAAGGCAGCTTGATTGACATTCCTCAATACAAGGGTTCCTTTAAATTGTGGGTGAAGTTTACCCGTTCTTCACTTAGGAAAGCCTTATCATAAAGCATTAAAAAAAAACATATTTTTTGGACAGATGGATGGATAGCGGACAATAGCAATAGCATTTATATACCGCTTCATAGTGCTTTACAGCACTCTCTAAGCGGTTTTTAGCATATTATTATCCCCAAACAATCTGGGGCAATACCAACCTCACAAGAATGGAAGGCTGAGTCAAGCTTGAGCCGATCAGGATCGAACATCTGCCAGTGAGCTGAATTAGCCTGCAATGCTGCATTCTAACCACTGCACCACTGCTGCTCCTAATAGAACAGATAACAGATTAAGAGAGTTGGAAGGGACCTTGAGGCAAGGGTGGTTTCCGGATTCTGCTACTGCCGGTTCACTCAGGGATGCACGGGCAGGCATGCATAGCGCACCACATGCATGCACATGCATAGTGCACCACATGCATTTTTAGCACATGCGCAGTGCTAAAAAAAGCTGTGCATGCGCAGAAGCAAAAAACAAGATGGCAGCGCCTACGGCGCTGCTGAGAGAACCGGCTCGGGGGTGTGGCAGGCCTGGGTCGCTGCCAGTTCCAGCAATCCAGGCCGCCAAGTTACTAATGGTTCTATAGAACCGGTCCCAACCGGTAGGAACCGACCTCTGCCTTGGAGGTCTTCTAGTCTAACCACCTGCTCAAGCAGGAGACCCTACACCATTCCAGATAAGTGGCTTCTTAAAAGCCTCTAGTGATGGAGCACCCACAACTTCTGAAGGCAAGCTGTTCCACTGGTTAATTGTCCTCACTGTTAGGAAATTTCTCCTAACTTTTAGGTTGCTTCTCTCCTTGATGAGTTTCCATCCATTGTTTCTTGTCCTGCCTTCTGATGCTTTGGATGAACCCCTTAGCCTATTTTCCAGATAGGATAGGATAGGATAGGATAGGATAGGATAGGATAGGATAGGATAGGATAGGATAGGATAGGATAGGATAGGAAGGATAGATAGATAGATAGATAGATAGATAGATAGATAGATAGATAGATAGATAGATAGATAGATAGATAGACAGACAGACAGACAGACAGACAGACAGACAGACAGACAGACAGACAGATAGATATCAGTAGTGGGTTTCTCTCACCTTTGCTACCGGTTCGGGAACGGGAGTGCACGGGTGTGCGGGCATGCTTTGCGCATGCGCAGAAGCTTCTACACATGCGCAGAGCATTTTTTATGACGTCTGGGCGGGTGGGCAGACCCTGCTGCCTCTACCGGTTCACTTGAACCGGTGTGAACCGGTAGCAACCCACCACTGATATAGATAAACAGATGATAGATGGATGGATGGATGGATGGATGGATGGATGGATGGATGGATGGATGGATGGATGGGTAGGTAGATACGGTAGATAGATGAGAGAGATGATAGACAGACAGACAGACAGATATTATTTTGGAGATTTAATGTTGTTGTATTTTTTTAGGCTTTGCTTGTCATATAAACCAAAGCTGGCACTGTTTTATGGTCCACCGTAAATGTGACAATGCAGAAAAATTGGTCAAATTCGGTAACCCCAAGCAGACCGTTGGACCAATGTAGCCATCAAGTAGTTCCGGTCTGCGTCCTTTAAATTGCAGAGACCCCCTCAGTTCACGTGCCTTCCGCCCCCCCCAAACAAGTAGAACACTCATTATTCTGCTTGCATGGTTAGAGGGAGGGAGCTGGGGCCGAGTTGTAAAGAATTAACTGGTGTCAGACTGTCAGAAGTGATTTAGCAGAAGGCAGACGGGAAGCAACAGGCCCTTTTCCCCTCATGCAAAGAGGAAGGGCTCCTTTGGAGATGCTGGAACTGCATAGAATTTTTCTTTTTCTGTATCCAAGCATGGACAGCAATATTTTCTTTCTTATACCTCATTTTTATGGCCCATCAACTTTGCGGTGAAGCAAATCTAAGTAATTTAGTGTGTGTGCTGTAGCCAGGGGGGGGGGAAGGCATTTGAGCATCACGGGGAAAGGCAATCCCTTGAGATATTTTTTATCTCTGAATGTGATTTTTTTCCCTTATTTCCTCTTTTGGTTTCCCTTCCTAAAGTCCATCCTTTAGCATGGGGCTAGGGAAAGAAAGAAAGAAAACATTACTTTTTAAAATAGTTGTGTTATTGCAATCGTTCTTTCTTTTAAAATTTTGTTCGTTGCTCATAACCATGGCTCAGGGCCAGGTTATCTTCGAGACCGCCTTCTGCCACACAGCTCCCAGCCACCGGTGAGATCCCATAGAGTTGGTCTCCTCCCGGTCCGTCAGCTAAACAGTGCCGGCTGGCGGGCCTGCGGGGAAGGGCCTTCTCTGTGGCTGCCCCAACTCTCTGGAACCAGTTACCTCCGGAGGTCCAGACTGCCCCCACCCTATTGACCTTCCGAAAAGCAGTAAAGACCTGGCTTTTCCGGCAGGCCTGGGGCCATTGATCTCGCAGTTGTAATCGGCGAGATCTGGCCATGAAATGATATGTAGGGGTTTTAAATTGTTTTAATGCTTTGTTTTGATGGCTGTAATGTTTAAGATTTTATAATGTTTTCTCTGATGTTTTTAATGTTTATTTGCTGTTGTTAAGCCGCCCAGAGTCCTTTGGGAGTTGGGCGGCATATAAATAGATAGATAGATAGATAGATAGATAGATAGATAGATAGATAGATAGATAGATAGATAGATAGATAGATAGATAGATAGATAGATCACTTGTAGAGACAGTACAAGTTCATACTGTACTGTCCATACAAGTTCAATAAATAAATGTTAGTTAGTGCTCCTTAAATGTTATAAAACAGGCAGGCCTCGACTTACGACTGTAATTGAGCCCAACATTTCTGTTGTGAATCAAGACAGTTATTGAGTTTTGCCCCATTTTACGATTACTTCTTGCCCAGTTGTTAAGTGAATCGCTGCCGTTGTTGAGTTAGTAACCTGGTTGTTAAGCGAATCTGGCTTCCCCATTGACTGCTTGTCAGAAGGTTGCAAAAGGGGATCACGTGACACACACACCCCGGATACTGCAACTGTCATAACTACATGCCAGTTGCCAAGCATCTGAATTTTGATCACGTGATCTTGGGGGTGCTGCAACGGTTATAACTGGTTAGAATGCAGTATTACAGGCTAATTCTGTCTACTGCCAGGAGTTCGATTGACTCAGCCTTCCTTCCTTCCTTCCTTCCTTCCTTCCTTCCTTCCTTCCTTCCTTCCTTCCTTCCTTCCTTCCTTCCTTCCTTCCTTCCTTCCTTCCTTCCCCACTCCTTCCTTTCTTCCCAACTCCTTCCTTCCTTTCTTCTTTCCTTCTCCACTCCTTCCTTCCTTCCTTCCTTCTATCCTTCTCCCTTCCTTCCTACCTTCCTTCCTCCCTTATTCCCTTTCTCATTCTCCTTCCTGGTGGCACAGTGGTTAGAATGCAGTATTACAGTCTAACTCTGCCCATTGCCAGCAGTTCCATCCTGGCCGGCTCAAAATTGACTCGGCCTTCCATCCTTCCGAGGTCAGTAAAATGAGGCCCCAGATTGTTGAGGGCGATATTCTGACTCTGTAAACCGCTCAGAGACAGCTGTAAAAGCAATATGAAGCGGTATATAAGTCCAAGTGCGATGGCTAGTGCTAAATCCCTGCATCTGTTCAGCTCACCCTCGTAACTGATTCTAAATAATATGGACTTAAGCAAAGGCATCTGACTCTTGCTTTCGGAGTGAATGCTGCCCCTTATGCCTGATGACTCCCGTCCGCTAATTGGATACAAGATGAATTGTTTTGATCGAAGGACAGTAATGAGGATAATATTGCTTGGGTTTAAGGTAGTGTCAGGAGACATAATGTGCGCATTGTTCTTCGTTTAGAAATTGGTCAAGATTATTCCGAGGAAGACCATCTGTTCTTCTTATTTAACTGACGCTGCAGACTTCGGCATGTACACTTAGAAATAAGTTCCACCATGTTCAATGAGGCTTATTCCTCGGAAAGGGGTAATTAAGCTATAATGTGATTTGTTTTGGGGCTTGCCATTAGACGCGAGCAAGGCCACGTCAGTCTGCTCAAGAAGCCGTGTCTGTCTCCATTTCACTGCGGATTCTGTTTCTGCGGATTTGGGGTGTTTTGTTTTGTTTTAAAGCCATTCTTGGTTTATTGGGACCGATTAACAAATCCCTTCTCATTAGCAGAAAATTCTGGCCAGTTGGATTCGGGGTTTATAATGAGACTAGCTAAAGCTCATTAAAGGGTTTCAGAAACGAGCTTTTTAATTGTTGGTCTTTGGATCTGTCTATCTGTCAAGGAAAGTCTACTGGGTATGGTTTTGAAAAAAAGATGGGGCTATGACTATCTGGATGGAAAATCTGCTTGTTTTTAGGGGTAGCACGGCTGCCATCTTGAGGGGTTGTTGTTGTTTTTTACATCACCTAGAAAACTTCTCTGCATCTATCTATACGGCTGTTTGGTGAAATCTTTTGTCTCATAGCTTGCGTGTTCCTACCAACTGACTTTAATGTTTCCTAGAATCAGTTTGCAGTCGGGAGAATTGTAATTGTATTTGCTTTTCAATGAAAATCCAGTTTTGTATCTATCTATACATCTTTTGGGGGGATTTTTTTTAAAAAATCTGGTAGCTTGTGTCCTCCTACCAACTGACATTACTGTTTCCTAGAATCAGTTTGCAGTCAGAAGAATTGTAATTGTATTTGCTTTTCAATGAAAATCCAGTTTTGTATCTATCTATACATCTTTTGGGGGGATTTTTTTTAAAAAATCTGGTAGCTTGTGTCCTCCTACCAACTGACATTACTGTTTCCTAGAATCAGTTTGCAGTCGGGAGAATTGTAATTGTATTTGCTTTTCAATGAAAATCCAGTTTCTTGGGAGGCATAAGCAAAAGTTTTTGCTTATGTAATAACCAAAGCATGAAGAGGTCATCATGATAAGGCATCCAGGTTCACATGTAGATGTCAGTAGGCAAGAAACAATGGCTAGCAGCAGTTTCTGGTTCACAATTAGCAGCAGGTGACATCTCTTGGTTGACTTCGTGAGGTATCAGAACTTTATAGGGCAGTGTTGGTGAAACTTTTCGGCACCGAGTGCCTAAATGGAAGCGTGCGCACACAGGGGAGCACCAGAAACCCGGAAGAGCAGCTCCCCGGGGCACATGTGCACACCAGGAAGCTGAGCTTCCAGTTTCCGGTGTGTGCATGCACACTGGTCACCTGGGCTTCCGGTTTCCGGTGTTCCCATGCATGTAAAGACCAGCGCGCTGGAACCCGAAAGAGCAACGGGCGATGGCTGGTGTGTCCTGAGAGAACACTCTGCGTGCCACTTCTGGCACGCGTGCCATAGGTTTGCCATCACGGTTATAGGGTATCTTTGACTCACGTCCACAACTGGGATCAGAAAATTAGTCCTCAAGAACTGTGATTGCTAAGTGAGACATCACATGATTGCGAGTCGCAACTCTTCCTTCCAACTTCTCCGTTGACCTGGCTTGTCAGAAGCTGGCTGAGATGGCTGCAGGTGGTGATCACGCGTTTATGACGCTGCAACCGTCATAAATGCGAATCAGTTGCCAAGCAGCTGGAATTGCGAGCATGTGGTTGTGCAACAGTTGTAAAACCCTATTTTCAGTGGTTGCTAAACGAGTAAATGAAGGACTACCTGTAAGGATCCTGATTGCTACTGGGATAGTAGAAGATGACTAGAAAAACCCATCTGGAAGAAGGCAAGAGTTCTGCTCCAAGCAAGCTACACAGGAACATTCATGAAGTCCAGAACATCTCAATGAATTGAAGGCAACAAGCATTTCATGGCCAATTGATTGAATTTCTGATCTGCTTTGAAAGAATGAAATCAAAGCAACTAATGAGAACTACATGAAAGAGAAAGAGAAAAAAAACCCTGCAACGATCTATTTATAACCCAATAAACGAGAGTGAAAAAAATAGAAACAGAGCAAAGTCGGGTACCAAAAGAATTAAGTGTCTCTTCATTTGATGTTTACCTCTGGATGGAAGATGTCTATGGAGAGTCTCAGTTATCCAGGTCACAGTTGTCCCCAAAGGTGCTTTTTCAGGAGGCAAACAGACTTTCTGGTTTTTCTTTTTCTTTGAAGGTGTTTCGCTTCTCATCCAAGGAGCTTCTTCAGCTCTGATTGAATCGTGGAGAAATGGAAGGATTTATATTCCTTGCAGACAGCTGGTCATTTGCTTTCTTTTAGAGAGTCATTGAGGCCACTTGGAGGTTTGTCTGTGTCCTCAGGGTCACCCGAGTAGTGCAAATTTGCACAGAAGAGGATCATTATTTCATTTTTCTGACTTAAAATAGAATTAGGTTTCACCAGCTTCAAAAGATGCCATTGCTTCTCGCCCTCCGTCCAACTGAATTAGATGCAAATCTTGATGATGATGATGATGATGATGATGATGATGATGATGATGATGATGATGATGATGATGATGATGATGATGATGATGATTATTATTATTATTATTATTATTATTATTATTATTATTATTATTATTATTATTATTATTATTATTATTATTATTATTTATTCACAAAAATGTAATACCACAGCAAACAAGATTTATATGCTGGATTTCGTATCACTATATCACAAGTCGAACACTTCCCAAGTGTCTAGGACTGTGTGATGTATTATCATTGTTGTTGTTTGTTGTTGTTTGTTGTTGTTGTTTTTGTTGTTGTTGTTATTTTAAAGGAAAATCATGTAATTAAAAACCCCTCCACCTTACACCATTAACTTAAGGAGCTGGATGGAATTTAGCACAGAATGCCACAGTGCCCAGTGAGTTCAGCAAATCTCCAGAGAACAGCCGTAACTTAGGACTTTCCTGTAGATCAGGGTATCTCAACCTTAGCAATTTTAGGATGGGTGGACTTCAACTCCCAGAGTTCCTCTGGGAGGAACTGGCCCCGCTGGGCATTGAAGTCCTCCCATCTTAAAGATGCTGAGAAACATAGCTTTCTTCAGCCCACCATCCAGCAAGAGCTTCTTGGATGAGAAGCACAACGCCTTCAAAGAAAACAAGAAAGTCCAGTTGTCTCTTGAGAAAAGCACCTTTGGGACTTTGGATTGTTGTTTTATGGAGTCACCCACTGTGATAACTCTAAAAAAAAAATTCATTCTTGGTCAGTCCCTGCCTCTTTTATTTTATCTGACCATGAACTATCTTCCAGGAGCAGATTAAATTCCAATTGATAAGCAGCCTGCAGAAATGAGTATTGCTAAGAATGGATCTTTTGTCTCTTGTTTAAAAAATAAAATAAAAGAGCTGAATTAGCAGATTCAGTGTCCACTTCATACGTTCCAAGGGTCCTAAGATGCTTTTACGCACAAAAACCTGAGTATATTTTTTCAACGGTCTTGGAATCTGCAGTCGTCTCTGTGCAAACATTCAAATTCCATAACTGTTCTTTTGTGGTACACAAAACTGTCAGTCTTCCCAGACTTTCGCCATTCTATGAATCATATGAATGCTTGCTTTTACTACAGCTATATTTCTCCTTGGTGATACCATCACCAGGCTCAACCAGATGTGGATGGGGTCGACATCTGCAAGGGGGTGAAAGTGATAGGGTGATGACAACTGTGTCCTTTTTCTACATGCATACAAAATGAGAAGACCCTTCATCACCACACCACATCTGCCATGCGCATATTTTCATCCCACTGTGGATATCCCAAAGTTCTTCCTAAAGTTCTTTTACCTCTCTAGCCCCATCATTTGCTATTCCCTGCTTTCAGTCAGGAATAAGGCAATCGGAACAATCAATCCTTGTTCATTTTATGAACAGTTAGTCTAGTAAGAGCGAAAGATGTAGCATCTAGAGTACAGCTTTGTTGATGCTTTCGTATGTCAGTGTGAGCGAAGACGTCTGAGAATATCACGGATGCTCAGGAACAGAACAAAACAAAACAGAATAGCAGAGTTGGAAGGGACCTTAGAGGTCTTCTAGTCCAACCCCCTGCTCAGGCAGGAAAACCTGTACCCATTTCAGACAAATGGTTGTCCAATCTCTTCTTTAAAACTTCCAGTGTTGGAGCATTCACAACTTCTGGAGGCAAGCCCATTGGTCTCTGGGTGCAATTCAAGGTGTTGATCATCATCTTTAAAGCCCTACATGGCTTAGGTCCAGGTTATCTCCAGGACCGCATCCTACCTCATACTTCCCTTCGACCGGTTAGGTCCCACAGAGTGGGTCTCCTCTGGGTCCCGTCAGCCAAACAATGTCGGCTGGCGGGGCCTAGGAGGAGGGCCTTCTCTGTGGGGGCCCCCGCTCTCTGGAACCAACTACTCCCAGAGATACGAATTGTCCCCACCTTGTTGGCATTCCGAAAAGCCATCAAGACATGGCTTTTCCTGCAGGCGGGGTACTGAGACAATTTTACATTCCAGGTCTCCCCCATGTATGTATGGTTTTATATGTTTTTTATAATTCTTTTTAATACTGTTTTTAAATTTTATATTGTTTAGTTGTTCTTTAAATGTTGTACGCCGCTCTGAGTCCTCAGGGAGTAGGGTGGCATATAAGAGCACTAAATAAATAAATAAAATAAATAGTATTCTAATATTCTCCATATCCTTCTCTTCTCCATATCCTTCTTGACATCCATTTACATCCAAATTCCCCATCGGAGCGTGCCACGTACGTTCAAACTTTCAAAAACTTTTTCCTCAATTTCCCTCAAACTTAATTATTACCCCATGGGCTTCTGGTTTCCTTCAGAGAAATTGGCAATCCATTCAACCACCAACGTTCATGATGAGAAATGAAGAAAAACTGAAAGTTCAAGCAGGCAGATGTTTCTGTGGCTTGACCGGTTCTCTTGTGAGGAAGTTTAAAAAACAACAACATACACTTCACAACGTAATTCCACCAACAGATCAAGCTGTTTGGAAAGCCAGGATGCTCCACTGTGATCTTAGTCTATAGAATAACAGGAAACACAACTTTAATCTATGGTGCATAGCGGAAGCCTTTTGCTAGTTTGCAATGGATTTTACAGCTAGTTGGATATACTTTTAGTTACTTGGTTTACTTTATTGATTGGCCCATGGGCCATAGCAAAGTGCAGAATTCCAAACACCAATTATTACTAAAATCCGATAAAAACAATTTAAATTGGATCGGAATAAAATGCAATTTAAATTGGAATTGGAATAAAATACAATTTAAAATGAAATCGGAATAAAATACAATAATTTCATATATTGATATGCTTTAAAAAACAAAAAGCCAGCTAATGAATCAACATCGTTCACCTTAAAATGTTTAGCTTCAAATGACAGCTATCAATCACTAGTTAAAAGACAGGTAGTTCTCGACATACAAGCAGCCCACATTTTCTGTTACTAAGCGAGACAGGTGTTAAGTGAATTTCACCCCATTTAATGACCTTTCTTGCCAACGTTGTTAAGCGAATCGCTGCAGTGGTTAAGTCAGTCACCCGGGTCGTTATGCGAATCTGGCTTCCTCGTTTGACTTTGCTTGTGGAAAGGTCGCAAAAGGGGATCACATGATCCCGGGACACTGTGACCGTCATAAATATGAGCCAGTTGCCAAAATTTGTTTTCAAATTTTGATTTCATAACCTAAGGCTCTTCCAATGGCCGTAAGGGTGAAAAAAAACGGTCATAAGTCACTTTTTCCAGTGCTGTTGTAACTTCGAACAGTCACGAAACCATGCCATGTTGGTGAGTTTTGTAGAAGTCTCAGGCCAACAAATGGGTGTCTCTATACAGCACATGAGTGCTCTGATCTAAGCGGGCCTTCCGTAGAATCTGATGAAAGGAAAAAATCTAATTAAGGAGATAGAATTCAATTGCCCAGATAAGAGAATGCCGGCCTCCCCTTTCTCTAAGAACAAGATCAAAGCACAGAAGCGCCATCAGCTCGTCTTTGGAGCTGAACGTTCGTATATTAATTCCCAATATAATGCAATCATACCATCGCTACTTTTTTTTTTAAAAAAGAAGAAGATCAAAGGCTAATGGTTTAGATCTTTGAAAAGGAACGTGTGATTTTGAGCCGCGCAAATAATGAACAACACACCGTGATTAAAACAAGATCTATCGGCCGGACACGTCTACATTAGCTGAACGGAATGCTACAAGCTGCTTTTCCGAAACCAGCATGGATGAGCACCACGTAAGCCTTGGTTGAATGTGGGAGACAGGAAGGGGATCGTGTCTTGTGAAGTAATGCCCCTGCCTTCTTGGGTGGGACCACAGTGTTACTACTTCAGGGACTTAAGGCAGGAGCTCCATTTCTGGAGATGTTCGAAGGCCTGTGGTGCTTGCAAGGACTGCCAATGTTGCAGATTTAATCTGCAAGAGATGGCTTGGAATGCACAGGAAGGCAAACCTTGTCTGCAACACCAATAGACGGCACCAGTAGAAGACAATATGTGGGGTGCTTGGTGTTCTCTGAACTTGGTTGTTTTTCTTGCGGATGTTTCATCACCCAGCTAGGTAACATCCTCAGTGCTGGAAGGCGAGGAGGAGGAGGAGGAGGAGGAGGAGGAGGAGGAGGAGGAGGAGGAGGAGGAGGAGGAGGAGAATGGGTATGGTGGAGTCCTTGGTGTTTTCTGAACTTGGTTGTTTTTCTTGCAGATGTTTCATAACCCAGCTAGGTAACATCCTCAGTGGTGGAAGGTGGGGGGGGAGGAGGAGGAGGAGGGGAGGAAGAGGAGGAGGAGGAGGAGGAGGAGGAGGAGGAGGAGGAGGAGGAGGAGGAGAATGGGTATGGTGGGGTGCTTGGTGGTCTCTGAGCTTAGTTGTTTTCTTGCAGATGTTTCATCACCGAACTAGGTACCATCATCAGTGCTGGAAGGAAGGAAGGTTGCTTCTAGCACAGTTGATTTTAACCGAGTTGGATAAGAAAACAACCAAGCTCAGGGAGTACCAAGGATTCCACAAATACTGTTTTCTTCCAAGAACAGCTCTTTGTAGAAAGGGTTGCTGCAATCAAGGCCAAGTCCACTCTTCCATCAAGTCTATCAAGGAGAGATCCAATCTAGAACAAAGGAGAAATTTCCTGACAATGAGAACAATCATTGGAACGGTTTCTCTCCAGAAGTTGTGGGTGCTCCAACACTGGAGGTTTTTAAGAAGAGATTGGACAACCATTTGTCCAGAATGGTATAGGTTCTCTTGCTTGGGCAAGGGGTTAGACTAGAAGACCTCCAAGGTCTCTTCCAACTCTGTTATTCCATATTCAGCATTCAGAGTTGTAAAGTGCACAGAAGCTCTTCCTCTTCTCCTTGGGATCTGAGGACCTTCCAAAGAGTGAATTCTCCAGTGAGGGCCTGCTATCCTTTCCCTCCATTGGCAGCTTTCTTGTGTTTTGGTAAATCCATGTTAAATATTATATGAACCCCCTCAGGCAGAAATGCTTACGGGAGGTTGTGCAAGCTGTTCTGAATCAAGGAGACCCATGGTTTTAATGCTTGTTTAGAGAACTTGCATTTAAATGGCTTACGCTGGAGTCTTTTGGCAGTCTAATCCAATAAAATAAATATGTATTGTGATTATTCAGGGGGAGATATTCAGTGGTATAATCAGGAACCATGGCTCTCCTCCTGTCCCCTTTTCAGTTATGTGTTCGAACATAACTACGTCCTAACTTTTGTTGCTAACATTTGCGTGTACCTGTATTTATAACTTTATATTTTTTTTAAATGGCAAATCTGCACCTGTCTTCTTCCATAGGTGGTTAGAAGTGTGTGGGACATTGAGGGAGCTGTGGTTGGACCCAGTTGACATCTTCCATGAGTGTTTGAAAGTCAACCTCATGTCTGCAGCCTGCAATTTTGAGAAATCTTTTCTGTCCTGCTTCTCTTGAACAAGACCAAGTGGTTGAATGTCTATGGAGATTCTCAGTCATCCAGGTCATGGTAGACCCAACGGTTCTTTTTCAAGAGGCAACTGGATTTTCTGGTTTTTCTTTGAAGACGTTTCGCTTCTCTGAGGAGAGCTGAAGAAGCTTCTTGGATGAGAAGTGAAATATATATATATATATATATATATATATATATATATATATATATATATATATATATATATATATATATATATATATATATATATATATATATATATATATATATATATATATATATATACCTGTGTCCTAGAGGTTAAAACTGCTACCTTACAAGCAGACTGCCCAGGTTCAAATCCCACTAAGGGTATGGCTATCTGACGAGAGCAAAATAGCTTGAAATAGATCTATAATAGTCTCCCTTTATTTTCATTTATCTGCAAACAATGTTACACACACACACACATATATATGAACAAGTGTGGCAAGGTAATTTTTCAGCCGTTCCACTTTGCATCTTGAAGAGTTAAACAGAAGAACGTCTTGAGAATGTTGGCAGACAGGGAGTCAGTCAGACAAAATAGAGGCTTGTGTTTTCCATCCTCACTGGACAGAATTCTGGCATTTTGGAGGCTAAGTAATGAGTCCAGATTTCAATTGGTAACTTGAGTTCCCCGGTGTGGAACTGTGCAGAAAGCAGCAACATGTCCGGGGAGGCTGACTTTTTCGAAGATAAGACATTCCTTTTGTAGCAAAAGAAGAGATTTTTTGGCATTCAAGGGACAAGCAACAACCCGAAGGACGTTGGGAGAAATGTTTCTCTCCGAGAATGAACACCACTAACAAAATCTGGGGTTGATTTTCTTTTTTCTTTCGTGGACATTTTAACTTCGTTTGATAGAAGTCTGAAAACTTAGCCAACCGCCGAGGGGACTGTGCCAGTATTTTTTTCGGCTTTGTGAATTGGCATGGCAGCTGTGCCTTTTAGGTTTGAAGATCTTCTATTTAGCTGGCATTCCGTAGCCTGGAATCTGACTTCGCGAGTCCTGGGCGCTGACCGGTTCAGGCATCTCCAGATTGTACGCCTGATGCTTAAACCATGGTGCATCTCCAGAGCAGTGTACCAGGTAGAGTAAACTCTATTTAAAATCTGGGGATGGAAGGGGGAGTTTGCGTGTCTTTAGAAGAGAGAAACTCCTAGGAAAGCTAATTGATCGGAATGGAGCTGGAAGGGAACTTGGAGGTCTTCTAGTCCAGCCCCCTGCTCAAGCAGGAAAAGTGAACCTATATTCCATTTTAGATAAGTGACTGTCTAGTCTAGATTCTTCTTAAAAACCTCCAGTGATGAAGCACCCACAACTTCTGGAGGCAAGCACCCACAACTTCCTCTGGTTAATTGTTCTCACTGTTAGGAAGTTTCTCCTTAATTCCAGGTTGTTTCTCTCCTTGAGTAGTTTCCACCCATTGCTTCTTGTCCTGCCTTCAGGTGCTTTGGATAATAAGTTGATCCCCTCTTCTTTGTGGCAGCCCCTCAAATACTGGAAGGCTGCTATCATGTCTCCCCTAGTCCTTCTTTTCTCTAGACTGGCCATACCCAATTCCTGCAACCGTTCTTTGTATGTTTTTGTCTCCAGTCCTTTAACCATCTTAGTTGCATTTCTCTGCACTTTTTCCAAAGTCTCAACATCTTTTTCGTAATGTGGTGACCACATTCTCTGGTGCTCTCCATAGAAGGCAGCAGAGTCCAGTCTGGCCCCTTCCAGTTACGCTGAATTCTAGGCTAAAATCTCCAGTAAATTGGATTTTAGAAATGCCATTATCCAGCTATGACTCTTGATCAAGGATCAGGTGTTTGCAAAGACAGCTCGCAATCAAGGCGCACCGACAACTTGAAACGCAAAAGTCCCGGATGCAATTGTTTCAGGATGTTTGGAATGGAGTTTTTGATCCTCTCCATTTTTCTATTAGGGGATGCTGTTTGCTTTCTTCGTCTGGAACACGAATGCAGACGCTGACCTCGAGGTAGCAAACTAAAAGGCTCAGCAGAAGAGAAGAGAACTGAGGGGGGGGAGGGAAGTAGGGAGGTGGGAAACTTCATACACTCATTTATGTTTTTTTTCTTTTTTGCAAAGTTCTTATAAATGATCTACTGGAGTGAAAATCCTTTGAGGAGAAGAGCAAACAGAGAATCCTGGTAGCCAGTCCAGACTCCACCTCTTCTATAGAAGCTAAAATAAGAGGACCACTGATGGGGGAAGGAGCGGATTCTTAAACTGGTGGTGATCTTTAGTGGGGTAGCTCAACCCAAGGTGTCTCTGGGTCAAAGGCTTTTAAGAGGTCCTCTGTTGCCTTGCCATAACTTCTCCCTTCCACCCATCCAGCCATCCTCCCCTCTCCACATTCACAAATAACCAGTGGAACGCCTTGCCTCCAGAAGTTGTGGATGCTTCATCACTGGAGGTTTTTAAGAGACTGGACAGCCACTTGTCTGAAATGGTGTAGGGCCAGGATGGCGAACCTATGGCACGCGTGCCACAGGTGGCACGCGGAGCCATATCTGCTGGCACGCGAGCCGTTGCCCTAGCTCAGCTCCAGCGCACATGTGGGTGCCCACCAGCTGATTTTTGGCTCGCACGGAGGCTGGGAGGGCATTTTCGGCCTCCAGAGGGCCTCCATGGGGGCAGGGGAGGGCGTTTTTGCCCTCCCCAAGCTCCAAGAAAGCCTCTGGAGCCTGGGGAGGGCGAAAAATGGGCCTACCGGGCCCACCGGAAGTCAGGAAACGGGGGAGTGGAGGCGCATGGGGGGCATTGAATATGTGTGTGGGCACACACATGCGTGCGATAGTGCGTGCGTGCACTATTTCAGCAAGGAAAAAAAGGTTCGCCATCACGGGTATAGGGTCTCCTGCTTGAGCAGGGGGTTGGACTAGAAGACCTCCAAGGTCCCTTTCAACTTTGTTATTCTGTTATGCTGTTATCCTCCCTCCCTCCCTTCTTTCCTTCTCCCTCACTGGAGGTTTTTAAGAAGAGACTGGACAGCCATTTGTCCAGAATGGTATAGGGTCTCCTGTTTGAGCAAGGGGTTGGACTAGAAGACCTCCAAGGCCCCTTCCAACTCATTCCGGCTGCGGATCCTCTCTTCCCATTTGCCTCTGTAGATCCTCCCCTACCCCCACCCCCCACCCCCCACCCCTTTCTACAGTGGCAGGGCTGCAGTCACCCCACCACTATTGTTGCTGACTTAACAGGCCTTTTTCTAACTTGTGTCCGGGTCACTCTGCAAGAGGGAAAACCAGGATGGCCTGAGCGAAGCTCTGAAGGAAGGGGTGGGCCCTGCTCTGCTCTTTAGCCAAGCCTTGATTGTGAAATACTTTTAGGAAAGGAAGAAATTTCCTTTCCCGATTTAGATGTTGGTGAGCACTCTAAATAGATACCTCCATGCCTGAATGGCTTATTTGCATATTTTGGGGTGGGGGGGTGTTCAAAAGAGAGAAAATGGGCCCATTTCCTCTTTCCCATCTAGTAAGCTGAACTGGCTGCACCCCCTTCCAGCTGCTCCCCTCCTATCTCTGCCATTAATCTTCAGTCTCTAGATCAGTTATTCTATGAAGCGATCTGGGTTTTGCCTAGTCAGTTTCACACAGAAAATGGATTCCTAACATGGGAAGCAAATCTTGATTTGATGGCTTTGGGCTGAGCGATTTTCTTTCCTCTTGCAGCAAACCCAAAACTCTCCGTGTTTGTCTTGACCTAGAAACAGAGCTATCTTTTTTTATTATTATTATTATTTTCTGCACACTCATTTTCGTTTTGCACTTAGGATCTACGGTTTCCTCTTTGCTTATTTTTTGAACCTGGTCTGCAAATTCTCAGGTCCTCTGATGGCCCAGAACAAGCTGCAGGCGAGAGTTTTGTGCCAATGAATGAGAGTCCTGGACGGGGGCCATGGCATGAATACAATTTTCAAAGTTAAATTGTTGCTCTCCCGCTGTTTGTTGGACAGTGGAACAAAGCCGGTGTTTTCTGGACAACAGTCCAGCTCTGCAGAACGTTTAACGGGCCCCTTTTTTTCCCATTGGCAGGGACACCTGATACATGCCAGCCCCCAACTCCTAGGCAACCCCTTCCCAAACTTTCATCATCCCATTACTTTAGAATTTACCCCATCACAATCCAACTACTGCTTCAAAGTGTAACCTTGGTTACAACTAAGAAAAGATTCGACAGCTACTTGTCTGAAATGGTGTAGGGTCACCTGTTTGGGCAGGGGGTTGGACTAGAAGACCTCCAAGGTCCCTTCCAACTCTGTTATTCGATCAAAATCATGTGGTTACTTACAGAAACAATGGATGGAAACTAATGAAGCGGAGAAGCAACCTAGAACCAAGGAGGAATTTCCTAACAGTTTAGAAACAATTAACCAGTGGAACAGCTTGCCTCCAGAAGTTGTGGTTGCTCCATCATTGGTGGTTTTTAAAAAGAGATTGGACAACCCTTTGACTGAAATGGTAGAGGGTCTCCTGCTTAAGCAAGGGGTTGGACTAGAAGAAGGTGGACTGTCAGCTTTGCAGCTCCCCCTCTTCACAAGGGTTCAACGTTTGGGTTTGGTTTGGTTTGCAAAATAAATGCACAAAGTATTTTTTTTATCCATTTGTATAGCTGCCCATCTCATAACAAGTGACTTTGGATCGCATCAAAGAAAGCTAAAATGCAGATAATTAATAAACACTCAAATAATAATATAAATTTACTTTTAAAAAATCATTTGTAACCTTCCCAGCCAGCTTTCGATAAGCAAAGTAAATGGGGAGAGCCAGATTGCATGACTCACATAACGACTGCAGTGATTCACTTCACAACCTTGGCAAAAAAAAAGGGTTGTAACATTGGCGGTGACTCGCTTAACATTGCCTTGCTTAGCAATGGAAATTCTGGTCCCAATTGGGGTCATAAGTCAAGGACTAGCCATATTAAAGAGTTGGGTTAAGGCTGGAGAGACGCAAGAACTCCATTCTTTTAACAACTACCCTATTTGGAAATGAGGCTTCATTTTTTTTAAACTAGCTCGAAGCTTTCTTGCTCGCGTGTTAGAAATCCATTTTAGTATATTTCCATGTAGCAAACGATCATTTTCAGTCAAGGCAAAAGAATTCCATCAATTTGAGCTGAAATACCGAGCAGAGATAACGATAGCAACATTCTCAGAAATTCACTGTAATGCAGTGGAACACATCGGCAGTTATCCGAAAGCAGAATCCTTGAGAATTCCTTATCAAAATCATTGGGACAAGCTTCTGTATTTAGGCCATGGGAAACCCCAGTTTGCCAGTCTCCCAGAAGCTAAAGCGGATGCCCCAGAAGTTCTTAAATATTCTAAAAGTTCTTAAATATTGTAAAAGAAGACGAGGGAACAACTAAAAGAAGATGTAGGAAATGTCCAAGATGAGCCCGAGGGAAGGGTCAAGCGCGTCATGAGTCTCGAGTCCCTTCGTGCCCATAAGAGACCTAAGTCCAGCCCAGTTTGAATTGTGTTGATTCTTATCTACTGCCAATTTGCTTTGACCATTCATAGTTGAGATTTTTGTAGAGAGCTTAACCTTAAAATAAACCATTATATTCCGAACAGAACAGAATTTCTTTTCTTTCTTTGATGCGATCCAAAGTCACTTGTGATGAGATGGGCAGCTATACAAATGGATAAATACAGTAAATACTTTGTGCATTTATTTTGCAAACCAAACCAAACCCAAACGTTGAACCCTTGTGAAGAGGGGGAGCTGCAAAGCTGACAGTCCACCTTTCTTTGCTGCATTTAATAGTCCCTACCAGCTGTGCCATAAAGAGGCAACTTGTCAGCATTTTTGCAATTCTGAGCTTTTCTCAGCAGTTACAATCATTATATTACAATGCCAGCAATAACAGAATAACAGTGTTGGAAGGGACCTTGGAGGTCTTCTAGTCCAACCCCCTGCTCAGGCAGGAGACTTTCTACCATTTCAGACAAGTGGCTGTCCAATCTCTTCTTAAAAGCCTCCAGTAATGGAGCACCCATAATTTCTGAAGGCAAACCGTTCCATTAGTTAATTGTTCATTATTCTCGTTGTCAGGAATTTCTCCTTGGGTTGGTTTTGACCTTGTTTAGCTTCCATCCATTGCTTCTTGTCCTGCCTTCTGGTTCTTTGGAGAATAGGTTGACCTTCTCTTCTTAATGGCAGCCCTTCCGATATTGGAACACTGCTATCATCTCAGCCCTGGTCCTTCTTTTCACTAGGCATACGCCATTCCTATAATTGTTCTTCATATGTTATATGAATCGTTCCTCATATGTTCTTTGGTATGTTTCATTGGAACTGCCTGGATTTCCTGATTTCCCCCGGTGCTTGATAGAAGTATTTCAATTTCTTGGAAGCTTCAAGAGAGCTAAAATTCACCACCATCCTCCTTTGATTGTGTATTCTCCAGGGGTTTCTGGCACACGGTTGTTAGTCACACCGTACAACGCCTTTAAAAGAGGCGGTTTACCCAATGTGTCCATTCAAGTAGCGCCACGTCTTCTACAAAGCCAGGGCCACCGCTTCAGAAGGTGTCTCCGGCATGTTGGGCCATGCGCAAATCCTTGGCTTCGTGCCGCAATGGAAGTGTTGTTCTGCACGTGCCGATGCCATTGGGATCGGCTTGAAAAGAGACCCTTCCAGAGGATGCAGCTGTTTTCACTCTCTGCTCACAAGGGGTGTGTTTTGCAAAGCAATTCTCAAATGCTTGGCAGGGTCTTGCTGTTAAGTGGAAATGTTAAAGTCCAGGCTTTGACGCTGTCCGAGAATTGTTTATTGAGAGAGAGAGATTAACGCCAATGGAGCAGAGATTAGTATTGCCCTACCATGTCCCCCTTCAGACGACACAATGGGCCTGAATCCTTGACCCATCTGTGCAATTGGCTTCTTTCAATACACCAGTGAGATAGGATGACCTCTGAAAGGAGCCTTTTTCTAAATCATCCTAGTGCAGTGTTTTTCAACCTTGGCCGTTTGAAGATGTGTGGACTTCAATTCCCAGAATTCCACAGCCAGCAACGCTGGCTGGGGAATTCTGGGAGTTGAAGTCCACACATCTTCAAACGGCCAAGGTTGAGAAACACTGTCCTAGTGGCTCCATAAAAGGCTAATGCTTCCCGGAGGATTTGCTACTTGACTTTCTATTTTGGAAAGGGAAAAAAAGGGAGGGAGCAAAATCTGTATGGGTGCGATTGGGGTACGGACCACCCACAAACAGGACTGGGAGGACTTATCTCTCCTCAGCATGGCCACAGGGAGAAATACGTAAAAGGAGAGAGAGAGGGTGTGAACAGAAATACTATTGATAGGACATTGATCTATACTACTGATAATATTGATATTTGTAGCTCAGGGTTGAACTGTGGTATGCGTGCTTAGTAGTTTTCTTGCAGACGTTTCATTACCCTACTAGGGAACATTATCAATTCTAGAAGGGAGTGCGGGAGGAGGGGGAGGACGACGATGACAGTGGGGTCCTTGATGCTCTCTGACGGTTGTTTTTTTGCAGATGTTTCATTACCCAACTAAGTAACATTATCAGTGGGGGGAGGAGGAGGGCGGAGGAGGAAGACTCTGGGGTCCTTGGTGCTCTCTGAGTTGGTAGTTTTCTTGCAGATGTTTCATTACCCAGCTAGATAACATCATCAGTTGAGGGAGGGAGGAAGGGAGGGAGGAAGAACGGGGACTGTGGTGTTCTCTGAGGTAACAATATCAGTGTTAGGCGATAAGGCCAAGAAACAGGAAGGGCCAAAAAAAATCCTTGCTAAACAGTTTACAGGCAACAGAGGCATAATTTCTCCCCCAACAGCCTTGAGTTTCATTTAGAACCTAAAATCGACTTTACCAGGATTAATTGAGCCAGTTAAGAGGTTCACACGACCCATTGACTCCTGCAGTAACCCAGTTAATCGCATATCATCTGAACAGGACCAAAGTGGCTACATTGGATCGAGCAGACTGTTTCTTCTTTTATGCAGAAGAAACCAGGGGAGAATCTCTGCTTCCAACTGCAGCCGCACACTGGCATAATATTCAGTCTTATCCCTTTTTACCCTTGACTTGAATTTTGGCCAAATGCAGCCAAATGGCTTTCTAAAATGTCCACGGGGAATGGAATCGGCTAACAGGAGAGCTAGGTTCCCCAGTGAAACTGGGCACCAGCGTTTTCCTCAAGGGCGTAGTAGCTGCGGGCTATTTGTTTTGCTTTCCAGTTCTTCTCCTCTGCGAAGTTGGAGGCTGCAGCAGAAGAGGAATTTCTCTTTTGACCGTCTAGGAGCCAGGGGAGGGGGAAAAACCCATTTTGTTTCAAGATTTGGTTCCCCCGCGCTTCCGCTCGCCGCACAGGAAGCGAGGATGCCAGATCTTTTTATGAAAGGGTCTTATATAAGAATATGTCCCTAGGGGTCCCCTCCATGCTGTTTATCAGACCAAAATCAGGTGGAGACATCAATCCACATCTGTTTTCAGGCAAGGAACAAAATGAACCTTTGGAAGGACGAGTTGAGATTGAAGAAAGGCCTCGTCCTCTCCCTGCTTCTCTGGGATCTCTTCAAAATTTCTTTTCCTTTTTCATTCAAGATCCCGGAAGCATGTTTAACACCCTTCCCAAAACAGGAGAATCCTAGATGTTGCAACTCAAGTTCTAGATTTATTAATCGGTGTCTCCAACCGGTTTAGGCATTCTGAATTACCATCTGAACCAGAGGTGGGATTCAGCAGGTTCTGACCAGTTCTGGAGAACCGGTAGTGGAAATTTTGAGTAGTTCGGAGAACCGGTAAATACCACCTCTGACTGGCCCTGCCCCCATCTATTCTCTGCCTCCCGAGTCCCAGTTGATCGGGAGGAAATGGAGATTTTGCAGTATCCTTCCCCTGGAGTGGGGTGGGAATGGGGATTTTATAATATCCTTCCCCGGCAACACCCACCAAGCCACACCCACAGAACCGGTAGTAAAAGTTTTTGAATCCCACCACTGAACTGAATATAGCTATAGGGCGCTGGGCTACAGAAGGGCAATTTATGACATATTTGGGGAAAGCCAAGGGGAAAAAAATCTATTTAGAATATTCTTTATTGGCTAAGTGTGATTGGACCCCAGAGGGATTTGTCTCCTATATGTAAGTTCTCAGTGTATGTACAAACAAGAAAGTCATAAATCACAAACCATAAGGTACAATCATAAATCATGAGATAAGAATGAACAGAGGGATAGTCATAAGATACCAATAGGAGTAGGTAATAGGAAAGATGAGAAGGATAATAGTAATACCGCCCTACTACATCGGTAAAGATCTTTAGGCCTAAGATGGTGCTGTGGGAATTAGGTGTTCAGCAAAGTGATGGCTTGGGTGGGGTTGTTTTTGTGTCTAGTTGTTTGGCCATGCAATTTCCTATAATGTCATTTTGAAGACAGAAGTTGAAACACTTTATGTCCAGGATGCAAGGGGTGTGTAGATATTTTCTCAGCCCTCTTTCTGATCCTTGCAGTATACAGGTCCTCAATGGAAGGCAGGCTGGTTGCAGTTGTTTTTCTGCAGTCCTAACTATCTGTTGAAGTCTGTACCTGTCCTGTTTGATTACTGTGCCAAACCAGACTAGAATTAGAATTAGAATTAGAATTAAAATTAGAATTAGAATTCTTTATTGTCCAAGTGTTATTGGATACACAAGGAATTGGTCTCTGGTGCATAAGGTCTCAGTGTATATACAAGCAACAAGTAATCAATCATAATCATAATCATCATGAAATACATTCATCATAAATCATAAGACACAAATAAAGTTATAACTAAAATCCAGCACAGGTTTGTTAAAAACAGATCATGCCAAACCAATCTTATTTTATTCTTTGACAAAGTGACTAAATTAGCAGACCAGCGAAATGTTGTGGTCATAGTATATTTCGACTTCAGCAAGGCATTTGACAAAGTAGACCACAACCTACTTCTTGGTAAGCTAGAAAAATGTGGGATAGACAGCATCTCCACCAGATGGATTTGTAACTGGCTGACAAAACATACTCAACGAGTAGTCCTTAACAGTACTACATCTACATGGAGGGAAGTACTCAGTGGGGTACCACAAGGTTCCGTCTTAGGCCCAGTACTCTTCAATATCTTCATAAATGACTTAGATGAGGGAATAGAAGGGGGGAACTCATCAAATTTGCAGATGACACCAAGCTATAGAAGTACAAGCGACAGACTCAATAATTCCTCTGTAGAACTGTGTTATCAGCATATTGTGTTTGTGTAGGAGACAGAAAGAGAAAGAGAGAGAAAGAGAGAGACAGGCTGGCACATGGATATCGGTATCCTTCAACCTCAATTCTGATTGCCGGCATTGTTCTCTTCTGCACATTCAGACGTTTTCCTTCTTGCTGTCAATGCATTACCACCACTCCTCCTCCTCTTCCTCCTCCTCCTCCTCCTCATCCTCCTCCTCATCCTCCTCATCTCTTTTCTGTTACAAGCACATATCATGGGAATTGATTTTTCTTTTCTCTGACCATTGATCTGAGTCCCTCTGGTGCTTTGGGGACTTATGACCAATCGCTTAGCAACTGAAGCTACACAGGACCCCCCAAAAGGGACTTAAGACTCAGTTTCAAAGTTTCAATGTCAGCCCTCCACAAGGTCATGTGATCGCCTATTGGGTGCTTAGCACCTGGCCCACATTTGCAGCCAATTGCAGAGCCCGGTGATCACATGACCATGGCTTATGACAATTTTGTCAGAAATCTGTACATACTTCAATTTTTCTGGCAAATCAAAAACAGAAACAGGCCATAGCAAATAATGGCTGACTTAATAAATTGCAGTGTTCACTTAGATCCGGTCAGATGGTTACCCACTTTAAACTATGCTGGCTTACAAACAGAGGTGGGTTACTCCCAGTTCGGACCAGTTCTATGGAACCGGTAGTAACTTGGCGGCCTGGGTCACTGGAACCGGCAGTGACTCAGGCCTGCCACTCCCCCAAACTGGCTGTCTCCATTTTGGGTTTTTTTGCTTCTGCACATGCGTATTAGCTGGGTTTTTAGCACTGCGCATGTGCATATGTCCACGTGAAGCACCTGCGTGCCCATGCGGCGCATCAGGAAGCAAACTGGCAGCAAGGTAAGCCAGAACCCACCCCTGCTTACAACCTTAATTGCCAGGCTCACTTATGGTCATAATTAGAGGACTGTAGGTCTGTCTTTGTGTTGGGAAGACTGCCAGGGAAAAAAAAACCCGTAGAGGCAAGGTTGATCACTGCATCCTTGAAAGATGAATCCTGAAATATTAAACGCACCATTTAACTTTTGCAACCCAAAAAAAATCCCAGCTTTTGATTTATAACTCTGCCCGTTAAATGAATGAGATCCAGGTTCCGTAGGTTTATTTCTGTTTTGCTTCTAGGCGAGAGGAATTAACGTCTCACATTCATCTTCCCAGCTGTGAAATTGCAAAGCTTGTAGAAATGGAAATCTCCAGAGGGGAAGGGTTTGGGGTGACTGCGAGGAAGTTTAAGGAAAGAAAACAGAACCTGATGCCAAAACAACTGAGGGTAAATTAGGAGGAGCAGTTTGCCTTTAGCTAGTGGGACGCCATCTTCCTTTCGGTGGAATATTCTGACTCATTTGCTCACTAAGAGGAAGTTGGGCAATGAGAGAAACTGAAGGAAATAATGAAGGGGCAGGAAATTTGGGAAATTCAATCAGAATAGACCTAGAAGGGAACTTGGAGGCCTTCTAGTCCAACCCCCTGCTCAGCCAGGAAACCCCACACCAGTGATGGCGAACCTTTTCGGCACCGAGTGGCCAAACCGGAACGTGTGTGCATGTGTGCGCGCCAGAGTGCTGGAAACCCAAAGACCAAATGGTCAGTGAGCGCATGCCTGTTCTTTTGGCCTTTTTGATTGGTTTCCATCTGTTGCTTCTTGTCCGGCCTTCAGGTGCATTGGAGAACAAGTGGACCCCTTAAACTTCAAGGACCAAGTCTTGGTCCTTCTGGTCCTGAATGATAGAGATAGGTAGCAGATTGTTTTAAGAAATTAGTTCTCAAAAGAGCAGAACTGATCTAGCAAGTCTAAGGATATGATCAAGCTAACAAAATAAATACAAATAAAAGGCAACTTGCAAAGATAATCACTTAGAATGCAGGCAGTGCGCAACTTACAACCACTCATTCAGTGAATGTTCGAAATAACAACGGTTTCGGCATCCCCCACGGTCACGTGATCAAAATTCAGACGCTTAGCAACTGACTCACATTTATGACGGTCGCAGTGTCCCAAGGTCACGTGATCCTCTTTTGCGACCTCCTGACAAGCAAAGTCAATGGGGAAGCCAGATTCACTTAACAATGGTGTTACTAACTTATCAACTGTAGGGATTCACTTAACAGCCGTGGCAAAAAAAGGTCGTAAAATGGGGCAAAACTCACTTAACGAATGTCTCGCTTAGCAACAGAAATGTTGGGCTCGATTTTGGTCGTAAGTCGAGGACTTGCATTCGATGTGGTTTGCTCTCCATTAGTTGAGTTCAGTTCCTATGATTTCTGGGTTACTTTGAGCTTGTGTTTGGGAAAACAGATCAGTTGTGTGAAATAAATAAATGGATCAGGTAATAAGTGGTTTAAAAAAACCTCTGCTTGTGACTATGTAGGCTGGATCTGCTTGAATTTTACTTGCTGTAAGACATCTTTCTACTTTCATTTTCCGATAGATGACATTGTCTTCTCCTAACTGTTCTGACCCAGCTCCCCAAACACGACAAACCGTCTGTAGTGAAATCAATGATTCCTTTATTAGGAGCGCCAGCAGCCCCGGCAAAAAGTTTCTCTCTCATCGCAGGCTAACAAGTCTGTCCGGCAGGGAGATGAATAGTTGTCTGCCACACCTATTCGTCTCTGTCCCCTGCCTTTTATCTCCAGAGCTAGGGTGGGCCTTCTCTAGCAGCGGTGGCTCTTCCATCCCAAGGACCGGCCCATAGATTTCCACTGCTCTCCTCTCCTCTGCCTTCTGCGCATTTGCGTGTCAGGCACTGGACCCAGCTGTTCCTCCTCTTCCTCATCAGCCACCTCTAGACCTGGGGGCTGTTGACTCTCCATCTGAGGGCTGACGGACGGCACAGGCTCCGCCTCTGTCTCTCTCTCTCTGCCAGCTCCATTCCCTTGTCTGCCTCTGAGCTCTCAGGTTGCCTTGATGCTGACCCTGACTCCCATGCCTCCTCCTCTTCCTCTGATTCGGCTGCTGGAGGGGCCGGCCACCGACAGGCCACAACACTAACTTGCTGGGAAAGATCAGACATTTTCAAGGGCCAAAAGTATAGAAGCATCATCTCACAGATGGTGAAAAATGACAAGTATCCATTTTCTTAGAATTAGCTGGCTTTTACGCATCGCAATAGCCAGGCTGGGTTAACTTCGCCTGGGTTTATCAGAGCATGCAACATATCGGCTTCCACAAAGCTGAAATTGCAGCCTCGGGACAAACAGCAGGCTGGGAGCCACGCTGAATCTGGAATAGGGACGTTCCCGGCAAAGAGTACGCTAAATATTTATGGGCGAGTTCATTTGAGGTAACCAGGCAGGCCAATTCTCCTGCTGGTCGTTGACCTTCCAGCAGAATTATTGCTCCAGAATCACAGCTGTGGATTCATGCAGGCATCTCCATGGGGTTGTTCTCCTGTTCGACACTCTGTTGTGTTCCCAGTGGGTGGATTGTTGTATTCTAGGTCAAGAACAGAAAACTAGGTAGCTCCCATTGCAAGAATAATAGAGAGTTGTCTCAATGAAGGTCAAGGCCCTGGATGGATTCTCAAAGTCTTATTCAAACTTCTTATTCTGATCCTGCCTTTTGCCACCAACAGGCAGTTAGGCTGATTTCCTTCCCCCCACCCCACTCCTGATCTTGCCTTTTGCCATCAAAAACCAACAACCAACCACGTCAACAACCAACTCTGTTCCAACTGCCAGTGGGCGTGGCCAGCGTGTGACTCATCCGGCCTGCGGGCTGTGAGTTTAGACATTCTACTCTATGCTAAGGAGTTCAGCTTCGTAGCAAAGCACAGGCATCCAGCTACTAGTGTTTTATAAAATACTTGCCTTTTTTCTATGTGCATTATTGAATTCTTTATTACTATCCTTGTGGGCACAGGGAAAAAAGAATACAGAGGCAAGGATACTTTAAAAACTTTTGCATGCCAGAAAAATAATCTGAGACGACAGTCATAATTTGGGAAAGGGAAGTTCGCTTATCATGGTTGCCTTTCAGAAAGCGCAGGCAAGCAGCTCATTAAATTGCTAAATATACTATATCTTTCCCCAACACTTATTAAAGAAAATGTATGTTTTATGACCTGCCTTAGCCTGGTTTCCCCAGATATTTTGGCTTATGGGAGGGCATTTCCATCTTGGCAATTTTTCCTTTTCTTCCATTGTGGGCTCACAAAGGCTTGTTTTCTTCAACTCAGTGGAACTACTGGGTTGCCAATTTTTTTACAAAAGGCAACTTATTTATTGTGTCCCCCGGAGAGGTGTCCCCCAGGGGGGTCACTCGATCCCCTTTTGCGACCTTCTGACAAGCAAAGTCAACGGGGAAGCTGGATTCGCTTAACGGCTGTGTGCCTAACTTAACCACTGCAGGGATTCACTCAACAACGGTGCCAAGGAACATCGCAAAATGGGGCAAAGCTCCCTTAACAGATGTCTCGCTTAACAACCAAAGTGTCGGGCTCAGTTGTGGTCATAAGTCGAGAACCACCTGTAGTTTGAACCTTCTTTGGCTCTGTGGGGGATTTATTTTGTTTTGTTTTTGGCTATTGGAATATAAACATTGATCTTTTCAAGTTCTTCAGCCCCAGCTGTGTTTTTATTTCAACGTCCTAATCCTTTAAGATTTTAAGCAGTTTTCGTCAGCTGTATCTTGTGGGACTTACGAGAATATCTGGCTTTAGTTTGGTGGATTAAACCTTTCCTCAATTGGAAGATAATTTTGTGCAGTTCTTTTGTGCAGCACCATCCTTTCTTTTTTGTCTCCGCCTTCTCCATCTCTTATTCTGCCATCTCGGCATCAAAGTTTCCCTTGATATCCTAAGTACAATACGTCTTTTTCATCCTGTTCCGTTCTTATCCTCCATTTCTTTGCATTTGCAGATATTGTGTAACGCTTTGCTCGTTCTTGTTCTTGTTCTGCAACTCAGGGCATAGTTGGTCAGATTTTATTCTGTCTGTCTGGCTTTTGCTCTCTGCCCTTCTTCTTCAGCCGTTTAAATGTCTTGCATTTTAGAATCATTTTGTTTGCTTCGTCTTTGACGTGTTGGAAGAAATATCCATGTGGTTCAGTTCCCAAGTGGGGAGAAAGACACTGGAAACATGGAGGCTGATTGGAAAGATGGTTTATTGATGGAGAGGACCACATGAGTTTGAGGTCCTGGGCAGCTGACCACATGGAGTGGAGAGTGAGAGGTTTTTATACCTTCTCTTGGGCTGTGAACTTGAGCTTCCTGTTCCTGTGGCAAGGGCATGTATTCTATTGGCTGTAGTCAGACTCCCATGTGGAGTCATGTTTGTCTGAATCAAGTTTGGTTGAACCTTGGGCTGATGTAATGTCCCCAGGTGATTCTGCAATGCAGTGAGCCCTGGTGCTAGATAATCCTATAATGTCCTGGAGGGTCATGTCTTAATCCCATCACCCTGGAGCTGAAGATTTAATTGTCCTGGAGATAGGATGCCCCAGTCCTGCTCAATGGGCACCGGATATCTGCTGGAGGCAAGGAGCTGGGGTTCTGGGGTTCTGTTTCCTTTAAGATTTTTATTTCTCTTTTAGGGGAAATATTTTATCCTGCCTTTTTAATATTTCCTAAAATATTTCATTCTTCGAGGAGGGGTGGGTGCTAACTGTCTACAGACAATAATAGCAAATTTCAATCCTGCAGTCTTCAGCTGTTCTGTTGATCAAACCTCAGTTAAATCTATTCTTTACTTTCACAAACATTTGGAATATTACTCGGGCTGTCTCTGGTTGGTTTGCAGATTCTGTTTCTTTAGTTTAAATTGCAGTTTTGCAAGAAGGAGCTCAGGTTTTGAGCCACAGACAGCAGACAGCCCTGTTTTTATTGACCGAATAGAGTGTCTCCAGTTTGGTCTGCAGAGCATAAATTCAATTTGATTTTGCTGCGGTCCATCCAATAATACCCATGCATACATTTGTCTTTCAAGTTCTTGGAATAAGATTTTTGCTTTATGGACATTGAGTTTTTCTGCCCCATTAGTCCATCTCCTGCGTTGTTTCATACACTGGTGCCAACTTTTCCAGTTATTCCAAATGCTATTGCCATTTTATTTGGGATCTTAGGCCTGCCAGCTATTTCACTTCCAACTTTAACTTTTCAAGTCTCGTATAGTTGGAAGAATGGGATGCATTTTTTTCTCTGTGTGTTGTGTAAACACAAGGTTGCAAGCACACACACCCCCCCCCCCCGATATAACCATTCCACTCCTTCTTCCTTGGTTAGAATTGTTATTTGGACCATCATAACTTAAAGTCTTGGACTTAAACTGAGATTATTCCACATTCACAGTTGTATCTAGTTATTAATGACTGACAATTCCCTCCTTCTTGTCCTCTCCCTCCTACCCTTCCTTCCTTCCTTCCTTCCTTCCTTCCTTCCCTCCTCTCCCTCCTTTCCTCCCTCCCTCCCTTCGTTCCTCTGTCTTCTACTCTTCCTCCCTCCTTCTTTCTTCCCTCCTTCCTCTCCCTCCTACCCTCCCTCCCTCCCTCCCTTCTTTAGTTCCTCTGTCTTCTACTCTTCCCTCCCTCCTTCCTTATCCAACAGCTCCAATTTCCCTACTGGTTTTCAAAAAAAACCACCCCCATCTGTATATAATTATTTATTCTGCATTACATTTCTGTCCTACTTTCTCAAATCTTTGTTCCAGTTTCCAAAAGTGATCCAAGGTCAACCTTCCTGGACCCTGCAGTCTCCCATCTGCTAAGTAAACGAAGGACAAGCTTCTGTAACACCTGGCAAATGTTAACAGGATGTCTGTTGTGGGCTTTCCTTTGTGAACTCCTCCACACATGATAAATGGATCATTCCTGTGGTCGATTTAGCCTCACTATGGCGGTTCCAGTGTGATCCCTGGGCCTGCTGGCAAGGGATACGATTTCCGCAAGAGTTGAATTGTGGCATCCTTAGGAACGGTATAAATCAATATCCACGTTTTCAAAACAAAACAAAACCTTTTTCCGTATTTAGGTAGCATTAAAATTATAAGGCTTTTTTTTAAAAAAAGAACTGGAATCATTGAATTGATTACAAAATAGAGCAAACTAATTCCATGGCATTACTGTATATGTTGCATTGGTTCTAAAGGGTATTCAAGGCTTTGCACATTAGAGTAATTTTTTGAAGCCACAGGAACATTAACATTACATTTGAAAAACCTAAAAGAAGTTAAAAGACAAGCTGCTAAGCCAATAAGTTTGGTATAATGGGGAATGGGATGGTCTAAAAACTAGGAGACAGTGAGTTCTAGTCCTGCCTTAGGCATGAAAGCTGGCTGGATGACTTTGGGCCAATCACCAGGAGACAGTGAGTTCTAGTATCTTAGAATTTTAGAATAACAGAGTTGGAAGGGACCTTGGAGGTCTTCTAGTCCAACCCCCTGCTTAGGCAGGAAACCCTACACCACTTCAGACAAATGGTTATCCAACATCTTCTTAAAAACTTCCAGTGTTGGAGCATTCACAACTTCTGGAGGCAACTTGTTCCACTGATTAATTGGTCTGTCAGGAAATTTCTCCTTAGTTCTAAGTTGCTTCTCTCCTTGATTAGTTTCCACCCATTACTTCTTGTTCTACCCTCAGGTGCTTTGGAGAATAGCTTGATTCCCTCTTCTTTGTGGCAGCCCCTGAGATATTGGAACACTGCTATCATGTCTCCCCTAGTCCTTCTTTCCATCAGACTAGACATACCCAGTTCCAGCAACCGTTCTTCATATGTTTTAGCCTCCAATCATCCCCTAATCATCTTTGTTGCTCTTCTCTGCACTCTTTCTAGAGTCTCAACATCCTTTTTACATCGTGGCGACCAAAACTGAATGCAGTATTCCAAGTGTGGCCTTACCAAGGCCTTATAAAGTGGTATTAACACTTCGCGTGATCTTGATTCTATCCCTCTGTTAATGCAGCCTAGAACTGTGTTGGCTTTTTTGGCAGCTGCAGCACACTGCTGGCTCATAAGTGGATCCAGTTTGGTATAATGGGGAAAGGAATGGTCTAAAAACTAGGAGATGGTGAGTTCCAATCTTTCCTTAGGCATGAAAGCCAGTTGGGTGACTTTGGGCCAGTCATTTTCTCTCAGCCCAACCTTACCTCGCAAGATTGTTGTTATAGGAAAATAGGAGGAAGAAGGAATATTAGTATGTTTGCTACCTTTAGTTACTTATAAAGTAATAAAGGCGGGATACAAATTCAATAAATAAATAAATAGAATAACAGCAAGGATGGTATTAGGCAGGGTTGCTGTGACACTTCTTTTCTCATAGTAATAGAATGACCTAGCTATTACTAGCTTTTCTTTTTTTAACCATTCTTTCCTAAGTCAAGGATGGAGCACAGGAATTCAGAAGAAGGAACATACAAGTTCAAAAACAAATAAGCAAGCTATCCTGGGAATTGTGCAGCTGCATTGGTTGTGTTCCTGGCCAGGAAGTTGTCATCAGACCTACCTGCTTCAAGCCTTAGGGAATTTGGATAAGTGAGGCCCTCGAATCAGGAGCATATTAGTTGAAAAACCGGATGTGATCTGGGTGAGATTGTTGATTCTAGTTGGATCAGCGGTGGGTTGCTCCCGGTTCGGTCCAGTTCTGCGAACCGGTAGCGGCGGCGGCGGGAGGTTCTGCCCACCCGCCCGGGATGCTTCTGTGCATGCGCTGAAGCTTCTGTGCATGCACATGAGCACGTGTGCGAACCGGTAGCAACGGGTTTTAGAACCCGCTACTGGGTTGGATGGGTTTGCATGGAAAGGGGGGGGAGGGGAATGGCCTGTTTCTCCCCTCCCCTAGTCTTTAATAAAGCAATAAATCTTAAAGGCAGTAGTAGACAACTCATTTGCAATGAGTTGGAGATTGTCTCCAGTTGGTGCTCATTAAAGCAGCTGCTTCAAAGTAGGACTATTGCAAACCAACAGAGATCAATAAATCCAGGCCAAGCCAAGGAAGGCCGTTGACTCTAGCCATGAAGCCATGTTTGCTTCAATTGACTTTTTCTGTTAATTCAATGACTTAAGCGATTAATTCAATTATTTACATTAAACCACGAGCAAAGCTTTCCCTTAGCGCTTCTCTTGAGAGCAATCAACCAGTGGAACAGCTTGCCTGCGGTGGTTGTGACAGTTCCAACCCTTGAGACTTTCAAAGGGAGATTGGACTGCCATTTGTCCGAAATGGTGTAGGGCCGTGGTGGCGAACCTATGGCACGCGTGCCAGAGGTGGCACGCAGAGCCATAGAAGCCGGCACGCGAGGGTTGCCCACCGGCAAACCGGAAGTGCGAAAAAACGCACTTCCGGTTTGCCGGTGTGCTGTTTTTTGCACTCCGGAGGGTTCAAGGAAGCTCCCTAAAGCTCCGGAATGCAAAAAACTACAAAACGGACAAACCGGAAGTGTACTTTTCCGCACTTCCAGTTTGTCCGTTTTGTAGTTTTTTGCATTCCGGAGCTTCAGGGAGCTTCCCTGAACCCTCCGGAGTGCAAAAAACAGCATACCGGCAAACCGGAAATGTGTTTTTTCGCACTTCCGGTTTGCCGGTTTCGTTGTCCCAGGCTCCGGTAAGCCTTTGCGCGGGTGGGTGGGTGTGCGCGCATGCACAGGGGGCAGCATGGGGGGGGTGTTGTGCGCATGTGTGGGGGGGAGGGAATGGGTGTGGGCATGCGCGCGCGAGTGCGCCCCCCCCTTTTTTTGGCACGTGAGCCAAAAAAGGTTCGCCACCACTGGTGTAGGGACTCCTGCTTGAGTGGGGGGGGGGTTGGACTAGATGACCTACAAGATCCCTTCCAACTCTAATAATCTGTAAATCTGTAAATCTTTTCTGCAAGGTGTGAATAGCCTGGGTTTTATTGACAAGTTCTTCTTCCTAAGTTTGTTGTCATAGAAATGGCTGGTATATATTATTACGTAAAAGTACGAAGTTGAGGCTGTACGTTATTCCCTTATTTTACTGCGCTAAAAAGAGTCGAAAGTCAATGCTTCTTCTTTCCCCCTCCGCCCCGTTTAACCTTCCCTTTTCCTTTTCCCTTTCTCCTCCCCTTCCTTTCATTTTTTCTGTGTATTTTATACTTTGACAAGCTAATAAACATTTGTCAATCCTAGAGAAGGTCTTCTCCAAGGATTTCATGTGATGGGCGCCCCAGGTTATCAGAGCTTCCATTCTTAACATTCGGGGGGGGGGAGGGTTTTTATTTTTGAAATCTTATTACAGAAAGTCCATTAAGAAGGAAGAACGGTCCAAGGCGTTTTTATGCTTAGCAGTGTTTGTGACTATCTCCCAAGAACCCGGGCAATCTCATATAGACGAAGTCTTTGTTTCTTCCAAGGCAGACTACACAATGCCGTCATTAGAGTGGCCGCATTACAATAAACAATTAAGGATAGTGAACAATTGCTGATTTCTGAAGGCTAAGCTTCCCCCTTTCTGCACTCCAGGGTCACCCAACGAAGGGGCCCTGCAAACTGTTTAAAACTGGGGAATTTTAACAAATCGTCTCCAAACTGCACAACGTCAAGAGGGGAAGCTCGGAGCGGCAATCCAAAACAATCCCCCTAGAAAAATGTCCGATACATACCTATAATCTCTGCGGCTTTCTTGCTATTTCCTTCAGCCAGTTCCCGAGACAAATGCTTACATTGGGTGCTTTTCAAGAATTTCAAGATTTTTTTTTCATTCCGTACTATATTTAGTTCCTCCTTCTACTTTCTGATGCTTTCGGGCCCATCACCTTTGACCCAGGGCACATTTTTCTTGGGGGAAAATTTTCGGTTCTCACATAAGTGGTGGGAAAATATAAACTATCCCAAAAAAGAAAAGAAAAAAAGTGAATGTTTCTAAAATTGGGAGCAGAAGCTTGGAAGCCTCTAGGATGAATGACCTGACAAACAAATTCTGTCTGTTGAGTTGAATGCTTACAATATCACAGCGAGACCCTCCGGGCTACAATTTTGCCCGGAAGTTGCAAACTTCTTGTTCCAATTCAAATCTTTTGCCATAAGAGGAGACGTAATTGACAAAGTTCAGTCATTTTGAAAGGCAAAACCTGCAAGCGATTGTCGAGTTATTTGACTCTCACTTAGATCATTTTTCATTACGACACGTTGTGGGAAAAGGGGAAAATATGTATAGAACGTAGACTGCATCCTAAGGAAATCCTATCTCTGGTTTCTCTGGAAGCCTTTGGAATTATATCATGCTATTGCGCCAGCTTTTTTTTTCCATGGTCACAGTATTTTCAGTCCCATTAACGTATGTAAAGAGTCTAGACAGTCCTTGACTTACGACCACAGCTGAGCCCCAAATTTTCACTGCTAAGGGAGGCAGTTGTTAAGTGAGTTTCTCAATTCAACTGCTGCTCCTGGGTCGCCTAACGCGTTACAATAGCTGCAATTTCTTCAACATCGTATAGAGATGATTCTTCCTTAATAGAGGGAGATCTCGAGTTACAGCCGCAGCTGAACCCAGAATTTATGTTGCTAAGTGAAATGCTTGGTAAGTGAGTTTTCTCCCACTTTATGACCTTTTTTGCCACAATGGTTGAGGGAATCACTGTGTGAAGTTTCCAAAAGAAAGTTGGGACAGCCCAGCAGCTCCGTCAGTTCTCCCACACTCCCCCCTGTTTATGGCAACTTGAAAGCTTTGCAAGTTGACATACTGCAGTTGTTAAGTTAGTAACCCAGTTGTTAAGTGAATCTGGCTTCCCCCTTGACTTTGCTTGCCAGGAGGTCGCAAATGTGTGTTGTGGCCCGCCAGTGGCCTATGCAGCTGGCCCCCGAGTCGGACAGTGAGGAGGCTGGCAAGGACTCGGTGCCAGAGGCAGGAGTGCAGCCAGGGCCTTTGGAACCTCCAGCACCTCTTGGCAGTGATAAGGAAGGAGGGGCTTCTCCTCCTCTGAATGCAAGAGCATGCAGGGCTGCCAAAAGGCAGGAATGGTTACTCCGGAGGAGGTCTCCTCGGGAGTAAGACTTGGGACTAATTGGCCACTCCCCTAGTCTACTTAAGGACATCAGAGGCAGCTGACAAGCTGCAGGAAACAATAGTTCAGACTGGAGTATCTGTCGTGCATTGACTAGTGAATATCTGTTTCTCTGCGTGGGATTTCTTATCAAGAAAGACTCCTGGGCATTTTGCCAAGCCTTCGGACATTACATGAGATAACCAGAACTAATTGTCTTGTTTTGAACTAAGACTGACTGAACATATGCCAGCTGCTAATGAATACTAATTAGCAGCTGACTTTCTGCAAACAAGGATTGCTTCTTTTGATTTGTGTGTTTCACCACTGCTAAGCCAGTTATTAGCAGTGGTTCATTAATTAAACTATCTTCATTCAAATGGTGTGTTTTTCTTACATTCGTAACTGGGGACAGAACAATGTGATTGCGTGACCCAGGGACACTGCGGCTGTCATAAATATGAGTCAGTTACCAAGAATCTGAATTTTGATTACCTATGTGGGGATGCTGCAATGGTCGTAAGTGTGAAAAATGGTCATAAGTTTTCTCAACTGATTCTGGCAAAGTTGATTTTAGATTCTAAGTGAAGTCCAATGGGTGTTGGACTTGGGAGAAATTACTTATCTGTTGCCTGCAACCTGTTTAGCAAGGATTTTTTTTGGCCCTTCCTGTTCCTGGACCTTTAACAAATGTCTCACTTAACAACAGAAATTTTGGGCTCAATTGTGGTCTAAGTCGAGGACCACCTGTATAACAAAGTTATCTACAGCCCATATTAGAAAGACTGAATTTTCCAGCTCTCCCTTTCATTCAAACTAGATAAATTATACAATTTTACCTCCCTAGATTTCTTACCATTCCGGGAAGGCACAATGGTATCCTCATTGTTCAAAATATTAACATTTTTTCCTTTGTTTTCGACCATGAAGCCTCCATAGTCCATAACTGTATAAAAGAATAATTGTCGGTAGCTCTCCCTTCTAAAATCAGGAAATCTAACTATGCCTTGGCCTTTCTCTTTGTTCTTTTTTTTTTGGCTCGTACCCAAAAACATTACTAAGCCTAAATGATTGTGGAAAATAATCAGGAATATACTGTATGGCTGTGGATGAGCTGGCTTGTAGGAAGCTCCTTACCCTATGAACCTTGAATGGATGGTGGATCAAGCTTTGAAAAGATGCTTTTGTTTCAAGGTGCCCAGAACCTCTTCGCTCTCATTACAGGTGGGCGAGTTAACAAGGTAAATTGCCTCTTTTTATAATCGGCCTCCAGGGATGGAAGAAAGGAGAAGATAAGCTGAGTCCAAGGGGATGGCTGGAAGGTTTTTTTTTTTTTCAAGATCTGCAGTTCTGCTCAAATTGGTTCAAAATCTCAGGTGGATAAGGAAGGCAGGGAGTGAAGACACAACCTTCTTTTTTAAAAATAAAATAAAATAAAATAGTTCTCCTTTGCTTCTGGTTTCATCCGATCGCTTTTTCCCTGGTATTCTCAGTGGAATTAATTATATCCGATGTTGGTGGAGACCAGGGGTGAAATTCAGCATGTTCTGACAGGTTCTGGAGAACAGGTAGCGGACATTTTGAGTAGTTCGGAGAACCGGCAAATACCACCTCTGGCTGGCCGCAGAGCGGGGTGGGAATGGAGATTTTGCAGTATCCTTCCCCCAGGAGTGGGGAGGAAATGGGGATTTTGCAGTATCCTTCCCCTGCCACGCCCACCAAGCCACGCCCACAGAACCGGTAGGGGAAATTTTTGAATTTCACCCTTCTCATCTCCCCTGTACAACCCCGGCTTAGTTCCCCAAAGAGTTTACATGTTTCAGATTTGATACACACGGTAACCTAGGCAGGGGACCAGCGGTGTGTTGCTCCCAGTTCAGCCCGGTTCTAAGAACCGGTAGAGCTGGTGACAGGAAGCTCCACCCACCCGCCCGGGACGCTTCTGCGCATGTGCGGAACCAGCAGTAAAGGGTTTTAGAACCCACTACTGCAGGGGACTTGACTTGATATGGGGAAAGGTTTTATAATTTCTGTCATTTTCTTTGTCAGACTCTGCGTTGAATAAGTTCCCCGAGGTTTACTTAAGGCAGCTTCGAAATGCAGCCTTCCAATTTATATTCCCTGCATTGTTACATCGAACTACAGTTCCCAGCAGCCCCGGGTAGAAAGGCTGGGAGATGTAAGTCCACCATAGGTTCTTCAGAGCTGGCAGACGGGTTGAGCGTCTTCAAATATTGCTTTTCTTCTTGAGTTTTAGACATGCAGGGCCTCCTGTTTTTTCCTCTCAGCTGGAAGTTGGCTCGGGGACTCTTGAGCTTAAGAAGCTCACAAGTTTTATAATAGGAGGAAAAACAAATATATAATAATGGTAGAAGGGTAGCTATAAGCTGGACTGGGATAATGAGAAAGCTCGTAAAGGACTTCTATGTTGCCGCTAAAATTCTTTTATATCTAGACAAGCTTGAGTTGAGAAGGATCATCAAGCTTTTTTTCAATATCCAGGTTAGTTTTTAGCCTTGGGACACTTTTCTGGGGCTGGAGATCTTTTAAACTCTAATGGTGCTTCCTGGGGCCAGATGATGTTGGTGAGGAGCAATCCATACCCTTCATAACTCTAGAATTCTTTTACTTCTTTCAAATCATATCCAAGAAGACATTTTGGAGTCTCCACGTTTTTCCAAACCTCTCCTGGACTTCTCAAAACATACAGCTTTAGGCAAATGCTAAAGATAGCAACAGAATATTTGTAGCTCCAGGTTGAACTGTGGGGTCCTTCCTGAGCTTGGTGGTTTTCCTGGCGTTTTGGACTCATGGGAGAAGTTGCTAAAATAACCAGTATGTTTTAAGTTCAAGTGAAGCCTAAAAGAATGATATCTCTGGAAGAAGTATTATATTTAGTAGAATATAATAATACCGGTAGTAGCAGCATTAATAGCAGTTTTGTGCAGGAGGAAGAGAAGAAGAAGAAGCTCAATAGGATTGGTGCAGAACATAACAAGAATCAGCCATTTCTTTCTACCAGACCAAGGATTGTTCATCTTACATATGCAAGCCAAGATTCACACTTCAGGATTCACACAATCAACCAATTCACACAACCAACCAGCCAATCAATCAATCAATCAATCATGTTACTAAAGTACCAATAACAGAAAATATATGAATTGATGGGGTCCTTGGTGCTCTCTGAATTTGATTATTTTCTTGTAGACATTTCATTACCCAACTAGGTAACATCATCCGTGTTAGAAGGGAGTGGGTTCTGCTCTCTGTTTATATACTAGTAGCTTGACCTGTCAGTTTTTGGTGAAATATTATTTTCTTCTTGGTAGTTCTTTAAATACAGTATTGTTTACTGTTTGATTGTTGGTCCCGTGTTAAATCTGGTGTTAATCTCTCCTGATCTGGGTGTCGATTTCTAGCGAGATCTTCTTGCTTCCTTGTTAGCTTTTCTAATGTCTCTTTTGGATGGTATGTAGATGTCATTTTTCTCTCTGAGCCTGCTGATGGCTGATGCATCTGAATGCCAGGTTTTCAGGAATTGTCTAGTGTGTTTGCATTTAGCTTGGTAGGGTGCTCTCAGTTTTCCAGTTGAAACTATGGTTAAGTTTGTTCATGTGTGTCATATTTGATACTAATGTGTCTGCCATTTAATGAATCAGCTTTAGCAAGACTAAACTCTTTCTTTTTGATTTAGTAGGGTTTTTATTTTCCTTTTCTAAGTTTGGAACAATGTGAGTCTTTTAAATGCCTTGTAACCTTAAGAACAGAGTAGATTCAGTTCTCTTTCAATGGTGGCAGTCACAGCCAAGGATCCTTTCTTATTTCCAGGGTCAAATTCTCTTATTTGTGGGGTCACCTCTTTATCTACTCTCTGAAGCAGCTTAAAAAGTGATGTCATTGTAGGGTTTCGAGTTCATATTCAAATCTGACACATAACCTAAGTATGATCTACACCACACTACAATATCAACATATTCTTTATTATCCATCATTAATCTTTTCTCCTGTTAATGATTTTAATTGGGTTAATCATATTTTATCGAAGTTCAACATGTTTAACAGCAGATTTAAGATACTGATCTGGAAGATTTAAGGGTATGTCTGTACATTAGACTTAACCCAGTTTAATAACTCGGTGTAATTTGTCATGCTGTGCAACAGAGCCCCATCACAAAATTGTTTGTAATTGTTTAGAGATTCTTTCCCTAATTATTATTTATAAGATACGTTGGCAACTGTGTTGATGTAATTGCAATATATCCTGAAGGAAGGTTGGATGGAAAGAAGCATCCAAGAAGGAAAAGTTCCAGTAAATTTTCATCAGCAAATGTACAACGGAAGAGACAGACACATTTAATTATAAGTCATAGTTCAAAGCCAATGTAAATTGACAAAGTTTTTCTAGCCTTTAATAAAAGTAAAGAAATAGATAAGAAGTGGAGCCCCAGGCCACAATTCTAATTATTAATAAGACTCGTATCATACAAAACTTGTTTCATTATAAAATTAGAATGTAGGTACTTAAACTCCATCGTTTGTACATATTAGAAAATATTTAAAAGTAGTATATTGATACAGAAAATATCATGCAAGAAAACAATCTGTTTAAAATAGCAAGGTTCTAACCTTGGAAGAATGGAGAACAATTTGAAATTTTGTAAGTACAAAATGTTGGCATCAGATCCCAAACACAAACCTCCTCTTAATAGGAGGAGGAAGTACTTATAGTAGTACCACCACATTCAACACTGACCTGTATCAAAACATCGGTTTCCAAGTTATCTGAGCATCTTTTGGAATCAGTGTCAGTGTTGAAGTTGGTGGTACTACTACAAGTACTTCCTCCTCCAATTCTTTTCCTCCTTCTAAAAAATATCAGGAAAAAATTGGGCATATGCCAAGCATGTTTATGGGCCTATTAATCCTTTTTAAGATCGCAACCATCAGGCCCCTGTGTCTCGTTCAAGGTTAACATGGAGTCCAGGTCACCAAAAAGAAGTTGTTTAATTTTATGCTGGCCAGACATTATTTCAATCAGAATAGAGCTGGAAGGGACCTTGGAGGTCTTGTAGTCCAGCCTCCTGCTCAAGCGGGAGATCCTATACCAGGAGTGGGTTCCGGTTTGTTTTGCTGCCAGTTCGCTCAGGGACGCGCTTCGTGTGCACACGTGCATGCACATTACTTTTAAAAAGCCTTAAAAAAACAAGATGGTGGCACCTATGGCACCGCCAAAAGAACCGGCTCAGAGGTGTGGCAGGCCTGGGTCGCTGCCGGTTCTAGCGACCCAGGCCGCCATGTTACTACCGGTTCTATAGAACCGGTCCGAACTGGTAGAACCCACCTCTGTCCTATACCGTTTCAGAAAACCTCCAGTACTGGAGCACCCATAACTTCTGAAGGCAAGTCCTTCTACTGGTTAATTCTCCTCGCTGTTAGGAAGTTTCTCCTTAATTCCAGGTTACTGCTCTCCTTTGTACTTTGTACTTATTTGTACTTTGTAAAATAAACTGACCCCCTCCTCTTTGTGGCAGCTCCTCAAATACTGGAAGACTGCTATCTTGTCTCCCCTGGTCCTTTTTTTCTCTAGACTACCCAAACACAAATCCTGCAACCGTTCTTCATATGTTTTCATTTCCAGGCCTTTAATCATCGTAGTTGCTCTTCTCTGCACTTTTTCCACAAAGCCTCAACATCTTTTTTATAATGTGGTAACCAAAACTGGATGCAGTATTCCAGTTGTTTCTTCTTCTTCTTCTTCTTCTTCTTCTTCTTCTTCTTCTTCTTCTTCTTCTTCTTCTTCTTCTTCTTCTTCTTCTTCTTCTTCTTCTTCTTCCTCCTCCTCCTCCTCCTCCTCCTTTTCTTCTTCTTCTTCTTCTTCTTCCTCTTCCTCCTCCTCCTCCTCTTCTTCCTCTTCCTCCTCCTCCTCCTCCTCCTCCTCCTTCTTCTTCTTCCTCTTCCTCCTCCTCCTCCTCCTTCTCCTCCTTCTTCTTCTTCCCCTTCCCCTCCTCCTCCTTCTCCTTGTCTTCAACTTCTTCTTTTCAACTATCTCTTCTTCAACTACATCTTCTCTTAAACTTCTTCAACTTCTTCTTTTCTTCTTCTTCTTCAACTACTTCTTCAACTTCTTCCTCCTCCTCCTCCTCTTCTCCTCCTCCTCCTCCTCCGCCTCCCTCCTCCCTCCTTCCTCCCTCCTCCCAACTTCTTACAACTTCAGAATTTGTAAGGTAACATAGCTCACTCAGCCCAACATCCTTCCTACAAAATCAGGGTCAGCTCCTTCTCTTATTAAAATGCTCATTGCTTCTACCTTTAAAATTCCCTTTTGACCCAGGGACAGAAAACGTAGTCTCTACAGATCGTGTGAATGATGCGAACGAAGGTCATGTCTGCATGAACCAGCCAAGCGGGTGAATATTTCTCCTTGTGTCATGCAACCTGGGAAAATGTAAAGTTTTTGACATATCTGCGCTCGGAGGGTGAATAGGAACACCAGAGGCAGCTTCCATTTGTGCTAATGCTAAAGTGCCTTTGGATGGATGTGCCTGAGTGTTAAAATACGTAATCTTTACAATCATTTATTCCTGAGGAATTGCCTGTCAAAGCCTAAACTAGCTTTTGATTAGTGCTAGAAGCTGAACATGCATTTTTCTTCTCTCCCAACCCACCCCTCCATTTTTTTTAAGTAGGCAATTTTTTTCTCCCATTTCCTTAATTCACAGCTTTATGGAAAAACTTGGGACAATTCTTCTTTTCTGCTCACATGGCTATTCCTGGGAACCCCATTATAAATGATTAAGTACCGTCCCTTCTCAATTTGTTCTTCATGTGGAGCCGTTGTTTTACTTCTTCTATCCAGTCCTTAATTGCAGAATATTCCTTCTGTTGTATGACTCTCCCGAGTACGAATCTTAGTGGTAGTGAATCCATTTTCCCTACAGAAGAGCCTAATTCGAAAGAATTGGGGGTCAGAACCAGGAAACGCTGGAGACCTTTGACACCCTAAATCAAATCAGTTTTGACAATGCCTTCAAACAGAAAAACTTTTTCGCAAATTAAAAAAAAAGATGGTTGTCCCACCTCAGGGGTTTGATTGGCGCTTTATGCAACGAACACGTTTCTCCTTCCATTTCTTGGTCCTGGTGCTGTTTCTGAAGTTTTATAGTGATTAGAGATTTTGGAGGAATTCAGTGTGGCTCTGTAGGAGGAGAGAAGATGGAGCTAAGTGGGTCATCAGCTTAGAGTCATTACGTTGCCACAAAACAGCCCAACCCCTCTTCAGTTCTGTTGACCCTTATCTGGTGCCAATTTAGTACTGAACTTTATTTGACTAGATTCTTCTGCACAGGTTTGATCATTAAAGTGTGTATTGTGCCACTGCTCAGTGATCTAGCACCAGTTTGGTCTAGTGGTGAAGGCACCAGGCTAAAAACCAGGAGACAGTGAGTTCTAGTCCCGCCTTAGGCATGAAAGACAGCTGGGTGACTTTGGGCCAATCACCAGGAGACTGGGAGTTCTAGTCCCGCTTTAGGCATGAAAATGGGTTGGGTGACTTTGGGCCAATCACCAGGAGACGGTGAGTTCTAGTTCTGTCTCAGCCATGTAAGCAACTTGGGTGACATTGAGCCAATCACCAGGAGGTTTTGAGTTCTAGTTCTACCTAAGGCATGAAAACCAGCCGGGTGACTTCGGGCCAATACCCAGGAGACGGTGAGTTCTAGTCCTGCCTTAGGTATGAAAGTGGGCTGGGTGATTTGGGGCCAGTCACTCTCTCTCTCAGCCCAACCTACCTCACAGGATTGTTGTTGTAGGAGGAGGAAGGCATATTAGTTACAGCCGCTGCTTTGAGGTGTTATATATAAAAATAATAAAGGCAGGATACAAACAAATAAATAAAATAAAAGACACATATGCAGAAAGAAAAGATAAAAAACAATTGTCATCATTCCATACCTTCCGAAATGGTGCTATTTTTCCTCTACTCTTTCAGAAATCTCCAGAACGTCAAGATCGTTAATAGAATAGAATAGAATAGAATAGAATAGAATAGAATAGAATAGAATAGAATAGAATAGAATAGAATAGAATTCTTTATTGGCCAAGTGTGATTGGACACACAAGGAATTTGTCTTTGGTGCATATGCTCTCAGTGTACATAAAAGACAAGATACATTCATCAAGAATCATAAGGTACAACACTTAATGATTGTCATAGGGTACAAATAAGCAATCAGGAAACAATCCATATTAATATAAATTGTAAGGATACAAGCAACAAGTTACAGTCATACAGTCATAGTGGAAGGAGATGGGTGATAGGAACGATGAGAAGACTAATAGTAATAGTAATGCAGCCTTAGTGAATAGTTTGACAGTGGTGAGGGAATTATTTGTTTAGCAGAGTGATGGCATTCGGAGGGAAACTGTACTTGTCTCTAGTTGTCTTGGTGTGCAGTGCTCTATAGTGTCATTTTGAGGGTAGGAGTTGAAACAATTTATGTCCAGGATGCGAGGGGTCAGTAAATATTTTCACAGCCCTCTTTTTGACTTGTGCAGTATACAGGTCCTCAATGGAAGGCAGGTTGGCAGTAATTGTTTTTTCTGCAGTTCTGATTATCCTCTGAAGTCTGTGTCTGTCTTGTTGGGTTGCAGAACCAAACCAGACAGTTATAGAGGTGCAGATGACAGACTCAATAATTCCTCTGTAGAACTGTATCAGCAGCTCCTTGGGCAGTTTGAGCTTCCTGAGTTGGCGCAGAAAGAGCATTCTTTGTTGTGCTTTTTTGATGACGTTTTTGATGTTAGGTGACCATTTTAGGTCTTGCGATATGGTAGAACCTAGAAATTTGAAGATACTGTGTTGTCTAGTATTGTAAGTGGTGGTAGAATGGGAGGGTTTCTCCTAAAGTCTAGCACCATTTCTACGGTTTTGAGTGTGTTCGGTTCCAGATTGTTCCGGTCGCACCACGAGGCTAGTTGTTCAACCTCAATCAGAGACAAGGTGGCTCTGCCGTGGCGTCTTTTCCTTGGCTTTTTGGAGACCTGCATGGAGAAAACAGCTTCAGTCAGCAGCGGGGTTCTCTTTGAAAATCCATGCATTATTTAGGAAACAAATATTTTCTTTAGCTTTAATATTATTAAAAAAAGAAGGGAAGGCCCAAAATCAGGAGACGGGTCATAGAAGTCTTCCAATGACAGACTGATATTTACATTTTTCATTTTTCCAATATGAAGAACATTTTGTGTTCATGCCAAAAATGCTTCTTCTCCAAATGGAGGACAAGTGCTATTGTAAATATTTGAATGGGATCCAGCTTTTCAGGGACTGAGATTTATTGTTTGATGTCTGACCGTGCTAAAAACAGAGAAATTGTGGTTGTACGCTCATAGAACATAGGATGAAGAATAATAGAGTTGGAAGGGACCTTGGAGGTCTTCTAGTCCAACCCCTTGCTCAGACAGGAAACCCTATACCATTTCAGACAAATGGTTGTCCAATCTCTTCTTAAAAACCTCCAGTGTTGGAGCACCCACAACTTCTGGAGGCAAGTCATTCCACTGGTTAATTGTTCTCACAGTCAGGAAATTTCTCCTTAATTCTAGGTTGCTCCTCTCTCTGTGTTTAGTTTCCATCCGTTATTTCTCATTTTGCCTTTTGGTTTGATCCTCTTGTCTTTGTAGGAGCCCCTCAAACGTTGGAACACTGCTAGCATATCGCTGACTCACCCTTCCTATTATTACATCTCCTCCCCGCCTCCATTTTTTAAATTTTTATTTGCTTTAATTGGGACATGGCTTGAAAAGTGGAGAAAATAATGGTTTTGAGACACGGGTGCAGAGCGATCACAATAGCGAGATTGTCAAGAGCTGAAATTTAATGCGCACCTTGTGACAGTACTTATGGGAGATAATTAGAAGGGTAGCAGGATAAACATCGGAGAGGTTTGGTGTCATCTGAGGAGCCAACTACACATTGCACACCTGTTGTCCTGTTTTTGTTTTTCTTAAAAGCAACAACATGCTTTGTGTCTCTCGTTCCACTAGGATTTCTCTAGGATTAACCATCATTGGTGGAAAGGCTCAAATCACTGTTCCACAACCTCACCAGGCTTAAAAAGGATGGACTGCAACTTGGGCTGGTTGGGGAATTCTGGGAGTTGGTTCATATATCTTAAAGACTCTAAGACTGAGAAACACTGTTTTGTATCCTCCCGCACTGGTCATCCAAACATACCCTCTTGGCTACAACAACATCCATCCCCCATGGGCTGGGACATTGTAGCCTAAAGCCAACCAGAGGACATGATGCACAGTTTGGCCTTTAAAAAGAGGAAGGAGATGCTGAAGAGAGAAATGGCATTTCAGTTCTTTTGCACCGTATTGGTTCACTGTGTGTAGCTAGAGATTATGATGGGTCTGTGAAGAGCTTGGTAGATAGGAACTAGAACGATGCCTAACCTTTCAATTATCTCATATACACAGCCTCAAAAACATGTTTATGTCTGGCTTATCATGATGGCTTATCAAACCAAGCTATTCTCCCCAGATATGGATTCTTCAAAATGGAATCATGGATATTCCATAGGTGGGCTCTTGGATGTTGTCTGAGCTTGGTTGGGAAGAGGAGGAGGAGGAGCAGGAGGAGAGGACTGAGGTCTTTGGTGCTCTCTGAGCTTGGTTGTACTCTTGCTGACATTTCATTACCCAACTAGGTAACATCTTTGGTAGGAAGAGGAGGAGGAGGAGGGCTAGGTGCTCTCTGAGCTTGGTTATTTCCTTGCAGACGTTTTGCTACCCAACTAGGTAACATTTTCAGTGGGAGGAGGAGGAGGACTGGGGTCTTTGGTGCTTTCTGATCTTGCTTGTTTTCTTGCAGACATTTCATTACACAACTAGGTAACATCATCCATGCTAGTCTTTACCTAATAACATTATCAGATGTTACTTAGTTGGGTAATGAAACGTCTGCAAGAATACAGCCAAGTTGAGAGAGCACCAAGGACAGTTCAACCTTGAGCTACAAGATTGGAACTGGGTATGTCTAGTTTAATGAAAAGAAGGACCAGGGGGGACATGATAGCAGTGTTCCAATATCTGAGGGGCTGCCACAAAGAAGAGGGAGTCAAACTATTCTCCAAAGCACCTGAGGGCAGGACAAGAAGCAATGGGTGGAAACTAATCAAGGAGAGAAGCAAGAACTAAAGAGAAATTTCCTAACAGTTAGAACAATTAATCAATGGAACAAGTTGCCTCCAGAAGTTGTCAATGCTCTAACACTGTAAGTTTTTAAGAAGAGATTGGACAACCATTTGTCTGAAGTGGTGTAGGGTATCCTGCCTAAGCAGGGGGTTGGACTAGAAGACCTCCAAGGTCCCTTCCAACTCTGTTAAATTATTATATTCTCTTCTGTTGATATTTCGTCAGGTTTTTGTGCATGAAAACCGATGCCCATCAAGTGCAGGAGAAACCATGCCCTTGAATTTTTAAGAGCAGCCTACAGTGAAACATAATTTGCTTAATGAAACCTGCAGTTCGGAACCATGGAAGAGAAGCTCTCCTTCTCTAAACCCCTTTTCCCCCTTCTGTATATTTATTTTTATAACTAAACAGCTCCAGGCCAAAGCAGCTTTGCTGTGGATGTCTGCAGAACCCTAACTGAGAGAATAATATTTTTAGTCCTGTCGCTCAAGGGAATCCTTGCCTCAACTAAGAAAGGCCTTCCGTGTTCTCCAGCACAAATCTATAATTAACTTTATTGCCACCCTGTACTTAAAGGCAACTCGATGCTAGCTCAACCCCTAATACTGGCTAACCGTGACCTTCAAAAACACAAGGTTTGTAAAATATATGTACAATGCATATCAGCAGGAAAGGGCATTGCCTACGGTGATAAAGAACCTTTAATAGTCCCAATAATGCACTTTTTTGGGGGCTAAACATGATATTTATATGAGGCCTAACATCCCTTACATGCAGTGGAAGAGGGGAATCAAATAATTATTTTAGCTTATTGTCAAGCTTGAAAATATGTGTTTGATCTTCAGATATTATTTCCAACAGAAGAGCTGTTTTGTGATGAAAAGAAAGCAATCGATGGGGCCGTGTTCCCAGGTACAGAAATACGTTATTGGTAACCCTGATTGCAAGCTGACCAAACCATAAATCACGGTTTGTCAATTTCAAGCCCCTTTAAAATGCGTGGATGCCAACTCCCAGAATTCCTAGCCGGTTGAAGTTCATGCATTTTAAAGGGACTGAGATTGAGGAAAAACTGGCATAAATTAATAGAGATCATTTGGGATGCCCCAAATAGTTTTACTCTGGAAGAAATTTGAGATGTTCCTCAGCTGATTTTGGGTGAGGCCATCTCCTCATTCTGTGAGGTCCTCCTTGCTAGAAATCGACCACTTTTGTTGAGATTGCATTATTCAAAAAGAAATCATGGCTTGTCTCTGGTAGACCGAATTAGACCCTGGATGTATGAGCAGGCACACAAATAAGATTATTGCAATATAAACAAAGTGGTTTAATTTAAAATGCAGTTCCTGCAAGGCTAGGCTTTCTGTTTTTCTTCGTAATGTTTGATGCTTAAGAGCATTTTAAAAGCCAAGTGACTTTTTCCTCAAAAGTTAAAATACACTCATATTAAAGGTGTGTTCTCTAAAAGAAAAAAGTTCAGTTTAATATTAATGGATTCAGGCCCATAATCTAAAGTTACCATCCCAGAATATTTTCCCTTGGCATTACTGGTCACCAGCTGCAGCTTTGGGCTGGCCTGCCAACAGTCCTTTCGTATATATACACCAAGCGATGAAAAATGGACGTCTCCACAGGTTTAATTTGAATTAAAAATTAAAATAAATAAACACAGCCAAGTTTGAAACCCATTTGAAATCCACTACTTCTGACATTTAAATCCACCGCTCCTGATACTTTATGCTTGAGGCACAAAATTGGAAAGATTTCTGAATATTATATCTCACCATTGCGCAACCTTGGCATTTTTAAGACGTGTAGATTTTAACTCCCAGAATTCCTGGCTGGGGAATTCTGGGAGTTAAAGTTCACATATCTTAAAGTTGAAAAATGCTGCTGTATGTATTCAATTGCAAAAATAAAGGTAAAAACAAAATTTAAGTACAGGTAGTCCTCGAGAGAAGATCCACAACTGAGCCCAAAATTTAGGTTGCTAAGTGAGAAATTTGTTAAGTAAAATTTTTGCCCCATTTTATGACTTTTCTCACCACTGTGAATCACTGCAGTTGTTAAGTTAGTAACATGGTTATTAAGTGAATCTGGCAACTTTGTTCGTCAGAAGTTTGCAAAAGTTGATCAAGTGACCCCAGGACACTGCAACCGTCATCCGAATCAGGGATGGGTTCTACTTACTTTCCTTACCGGTTCACATCGCATCGGAAGTGCGCGTTTTGCACCCGCTCTCCCATCATGTCACACAAATGACCCTCACAGAGGGTTCTTTGCAAGCCACTTTCAAGGAGCAGCGACCAGAGAACCGGTTGTGGGTGTGGCCGGCCGGCCATCGCTGCCGGTTCAGCGAGCAGGGGCAAATTTCTGCCACCGATACGGGAGAACCTCTCCGAACCGGGAGCAACCCACCACTGATCCAAACGTAAATCACGTGAGCGTGGAGAGGCTGCAACGGTCATAAGTGTGAAAAACAGTCCTAAGTCCCTTCTTTCAATGCCGTTGCAACTTTGAACAGTCACTAAATGAATGTTAAGGCTTAAGAAAGTTTCTATGAGATTGAGAAGTTTTTAAAGGAAGAAGAGTGGACTCCGAGCAATGGGTCAAAAGGAAAAAGGTGGCAGCCCCAACTGTGCCACACACGCATATAAAAGTCATGTGACTCCATCTTGATTTATTTTACTTCCCTGTGCCAAAAATTGCCAAAAAAAAACACCCTCAAAAGGACAGGAACCACAGAGTATTTTCCAATGAATATTGTTCCACTGTGAGGATTAAATTCCCTTTCGTCCTTTAACATGGTAAATAGACTCTGACACGTCTAGACACCTTAATCTAGGTAATTTCTCAGTTCGCTCTTTCCAGTATATCACTTTCGTCTTTCCTTTCTGTGTTTTAATTGAGATCGTCTGGCATTGTTTTTCTGTCCGAAAATCCAATGCAAATCATTCGTTTAATCAGGGCGGTTGCCTGCAATTTTTCACTTGTGGGATTGTCCATCGCGGTCCCAGTGCTGGTGTCTCGGACCACGTCACAGATGGCTTCAATTCATGCCAGTTTCCTTTCTCTATTTTCTTTCCCAAAGGTTTCATTTTTCTAGACTTCAACCATTTCTCTCGGTCTATCATTCCGTATTTCTGCACGTGCATTTCTACTCCAAAAACTGTCTGGAGTTGTGGACTAAAACTGTAGAAGAGAACTCCATCCTTGTTTCTGAAGGTCTTTGTTTGACTCCATGCCGGACGTATGTCAAACTGAAGGCCCGCAGGCCGGATCCAGCCTGCGGGGTGTTTAGATCTGGCCCGCGAGGCCACCCTGGAAACAGTGAGGGACCGGCCCGCGGTGCCTCTGCCAGTAAAAACGGGGTCTGAAGCTCTGTTTCCGGCTGCGACGGCCTCCTGCAACCCTCTGCCAGTGAAAACGGAACTCGGGAGGGCCGCGTGCGGCCCTCCCGAGCTCCGTTTTCACTGGCAGAGGGTTGCAGGAGGCCGTCGCAGCTGGAAACAGAGCTCCGGAGCCCGATTTCACTGGTAGAGTGCTCAGGCTGCCACACACGCCCCCGACATGAGTCACATCGAGCTGGCATGCCCACTCTGGTCACACCCATTCCGCCCCCCCCCCCCCGAAGTCAAACACAACCCTGGTGCAGCCTTCAATGAAATCAAGTTTGACACTCCCGCCATACAGTTAAAACAAGCTTATTGTATGATTTGCTTAGGACGCTATTCCAGAACCCTGGCATTATGTCCTTGGATAATCAAGTGGTTACATTGGCATGCACTTTCGTGCTTATAAAGCCAATTATGCCACTCAACGGTCAATAAACTGTCTACAGTTGATGCTCCTTTTTTTTCTTTTTTAACCATTGAAATAAAGAGAGTACAAAGATCAGGAACATGGGCTTTGGAACATGCCATTTTTTAAAAGAAAAATGGAAAGCCCACAGATTGTCATTGCAGGTATAGTTCTGGACCACAGTTGAGTCCCAAATTTCTGCGGCTAAGTGAAAAAATTTGTGAAGGGAGTTTTATCCCATTTTTATCACTTTTCGTGCCATGGTCGTTAAGTGAATCTTTTTCAAAAGGCAACTGGAAATTTGTTTTTCCTTGAAGACATTTCCCTTCTCATCCAAGAAGCTTCTTCAGTTCTGACTGCATGGTGGAGGATGGAAGGATTTATATTCCTTGCAGTCCTCTGGTCGTTAGTATTCTCTCTGAGAGTCATTGAGACGGCTTGGAGGTTCGTCTGCGTCCTCAGGGTCACCTGAGTAATGCAAATGGGTATGGAGCCTTCTTGGAACTGTTGAAAGGACTGCGTTGTAGACTGGAAATAGGTAGTGTTGTATTCATCCCCCTCTGTTGAGAGAGGGCTGTGCAATTTTAACATAAATAGCCTCTTTGACCCCAGTGGTCCTCTCTGTCCAGAATGTGGATTTTTCTGTCTTCAAAAGAGTGGCCTTGGTCTTTCAAATGCAGATGAACTGCTGAGTCTTGTCCTGATGGGTTTGTTCTCTTATGTTGTGCCATGCGTTTGTGAAGTGGCTTGTTTGTTTCTCCAATGTACAGATCTGTGCAGGTCTCACTGCACTGCACTGCATATATCACATTGCTCTGCATACATCACATTGGATGACCGAGAATCTCCATATAGACAAATCTGGAAGTACTTTATGCAGAAAATGTGTCCTACCCACTCAATTATGGTCTTTTCTCTCTCTCTCTCTCTCAATTTTCACTACAAAATGTGTGTCGCTGAGTTTAATGGACGGTCCTGTGTGCCAAACACCCATGTGCATGGCTCTGTGTTTGCTTTACTCAGACCTCCCACTAAAGTCAGTGGGGTTTACAGAGTAAGTGCCCGTAGGAATTCTTCATCCTTTCTTTCTTGAAGGATTGTTGAAGGAGAAGGAATAATTCTAACCAAGGGGCTGTGTTTAATTAAATGTCAGATGTTACGGATCTGATGCCTTCCTATACTTTTAGCAATGATTAAATTGCCACAGGCTCACAAGTTTTGGGGATCAAGCGGTTTCGTTAAAAGCATGTGGTTCAGACTAACCAATCATAGCATTTTTAAGAATGTAAAATCCAGAGCTTGCCAAAAGATAAGATGCATAAAATGTTTTCAAGTTGTAGATAACATCCATAAAAAGCAGACTTGCATTAAAGACAAGTTCAGTTCCTAAAGACCTGCCTGGATAGATCTCTACGGTCAGAATAACAGAGTTGGAAGGGACCTTGGAGATCTTCTAGTCCAATCCCCTGCTTAGGCAGGAAACCCTACACCACTTCAGACAAATGGTTGTCCAACATCTTCTTAAAAACTTCCAGTGTTGGAGCATTCACAACTTCTGGAGGCAAGCTGTTCCACTGGTTAATTGTTCTAACTGTCAGGAAATTCCTCCTTAGTTCTAGGTTGCTTCTCTCCTTCATTAGTTTCCATCCGTTGCTTCTTGCCCTGATACAGGAATTGGTTGTCAATCTCTTTTTCTAGTCATTTTATTGTCTTTCATCTACAGATCTGGAATCCCATGGGGGAATTAGGTCTGGTTAAGTACTGTAGGTGACTCGGTGTACATCCACCATAATGTACAACCGAAATTCCCTCCCAACTGTGGTTATAAGTCAAGGATTACCTGTGTTGAACTGAGTTTTCTTTGAAGGTCTAGGTCACAGGGGTCCCCAAACTTGGCCACTTTAAGACTTGTGGACTTCAACTCCCAGAATTCTCCAGCCAGCATAGCTGGCTGGAGAATTCTGGGTGTTTATTTATTTATTTATTTATTTATTTATTTATTTATTTATTTATTTATTTATTTATTTTGTGAGATTTATATACCGCCTCACAGTGCGAGCACTCTCTAAGCGGTTTACACCAGTAAGCAATGTATATTTATATTGCCCCCAACAATCTGGGTCCTCATTTTACCTACCTCGGAAGGATGGAAGGCTGAGTCAACCTTGAGCCGGTGAGATTTGAACCGCTGACCTGCGGATCAGTGTCAGATAAAGTGGCCTGCAGTACCTGCCTCTAACCGCTGCGCCACCTCGGCTCTTGAAGTCCACAAGTCTTAAAGTTGCCAAGTTTGAAGACCTCTGGTCTTGGAGATCATTTTAAGCATAGCCTGTGTGAAGATTGAGCTGAAGCGCCCAAGATGGGGTCTGATGCAGGCCAATAGTCTCTCTGGGTCCCACCATTCTCTTTAGACAATTACAGGTAGCCCTTGACTTACAACAGTTCATTTAGTGACCATTCAAAGTTACGATGGCACTGAAAAAAATGACTTTATATCCACGGTCACGTGATCAAAATTTGGACGCTTGGCAACCGACTCACACTTATGACGTGTGACATGGAGTCATGTGATCCCTTTTTTTGTGACCTTCTGAGACGCAAAGTCAATGGGGGAGCCAGATTCAATGAACAACTTAACAACTTGCAATGATTCACTTAAGAAATGAATCGTCGAGAAAGGTCGTAAAATGGAGCAAAATTCAACAACTGTCTCCCTTAGCAACAGAAATTTTGGGCTCAATTGTGGTCGTAAGTCTAGGACTACCTGTATGTTAGGAATACTTTGAAGATGTGGGAGAAAAGAGAAAGATTTGGCTGAAACATGGCTTTGCGGGAGCTGGTTGAGAACTTCTTGAGATCATTCCTCCAACTGGGGTCTGAGATCTGACTTGAACCACACTGTGGAATACCAGTTATTATTTTATAGGCTTTGTCCCCTCTGTTATTTGCAAGTTACGCTGGTTGGATCTTGTTACGTGAATGGTGCCTTTTATGACAGATTCCCATTTTGCATTTCGGAGTGAGTTGCCTGTGCTTTTGGGGGTTACTGCTTGCTATTTTTTTTTAATTTAAAAAAATCTCCTAAAGATAATTTATCACAATTTAGGACCGAATGGAAGAGGAGAATGCAACTGCTACCCACAGTAGGGCAGACGAAGCAGTTCATTTAATCTATCATCCTGTCTATAAAAGCAAGCCATAGCAGACATTTTACACCAGAGTGAAAGAATGATGCATTCACTCGTTATTTACTCCAGTTTTGAGCAATCAAATACTCCGGAGCGTATTTCAAATGGATTTGTAGGTTCTGTTCTGTCAGACTAACAAGCTTGGGACGTTCAAAGGCCATCCTTCAAAACTAAATCAAGGTTTTCTCACCGTCTGTGGAGGTTCTCAGTCATCCCCAATCAGTGGTTGTCCCAAGAGGTGCTTTTTTCAAGAGACAACTGGGCTTCCTTGTTTTCTTTGAAGACGTTTCGCTTCTCATCCAAGGAGCTTCTTCAGCTCTTCAGAATTCTTCAGAGCTGAAGAAGCTCCTTGGATGAGAAGCGAAACGTCTTCAAAGAAAAAAACAAGGAAGTCCAGTTGTCTCTTGAAAAAAAAAAAGCACCTTTGGGACAAGGTTTTCCCATCGATTCACACCCAGAAATGTTTTGCAAACCTCTTTTTAAAGATTGAGCATTGTTTTGAGTCATTGATTTCTGCCTCTTCCAACCTTGAGCCGGTCAGGATCGAACTGCTGACAGTCGGCAGAATTAGCCTGCTATGCTGCATTCTAATCACTATGCCACCATGGCTTATTATTAGTATATAATTATGAAACGTAATCTTTCGTGTGGAAGATTAGCCTAGAATTTCCTTTGTTTTACTCTAATATGTAAGGGAGGAGACCTGCTTCTCCAACATAGGCAAGAATTAAGAAATACTAATCTTCCTTCCTTCTTCTTCTTCTTCTTCTTCTTCTTCTTCTTCTTCTTCTTCTTCTTCTTCTTCTTCTTCTTCTTCTTCTTCTTCTTCTTCTTCTTCTTCTTCTTCTTCTTCTTCTTCTTCTCCTCCTCCTCCTCTTCTTCCTCCTCCTCTCCTCCTCCTCCTCCTCCTCCTCCTCCTCCTCCTCCTCCACCACCACCACCACCACCACCACCACATGGGTTTTCCAATCCACATTGGAAAAGTTTTAGCAGGATCCTATTTCAGGCTGCCTGAATGGAATCCTCTCCCCAGCAAGTCCAAATCGGCCTAGTTTGGTTCCAGAACTATCCCTTCTGATGTATGTCCACTTACTGCACTTTTCCTTGTGGCTTCTTGCCAAAATTAGCCAGCATTTTCTGGTATGTTTTTTTTCTTTTGTTTTGTCTTGCTTAAAGGGGGGGTGGGAGGCTTGTCTTGGGTGATTTGTCTGCCCCCTCCTCCTTTTCCATTAAGACTGCTCCCGGGCTCCGTTTCTCTCTTTCCTGCTGCCAACAGAGTTCAAGTCATAACTTTTACGCTCAACGTCTGCCATGCCAGAAAGGAAATAGAAAGATTAACAAATCAAGCCTACCTTTTTTTCCCCTTCCTTCTTTTTCTGTCCCCCTCAATACAATCTCACAATCTCGTTATCCTTTTGGAGCTGTTGAAGAGGAGGTCACCCTATTCTCCAAAGCACCTGAGGGTAGAACAAGAAGCAATGGGTGGAAACTAATCAAGGAGGGAAGCAACCTAGAACTAAGGAGGAATTTCCTGATAGTGAGAACAATTAATCCATGGAACAGCTTGCCTCCAGAAGTTGTGAATGCTCCAACACTGGAAGTTTTTAAGAAGAGATTGGACAACCATTTGCCTGAAGTGGTGTAGGGTTTCCTGCCTAAGCAGGGGGCTGGACTAGAAGACCTCCAAGGTCCCTTCCAATTCTGTTATTCTGTAATCAATCAATTTGCTTGCCTTCAAAAGTCATTTTAGGTCTTCAAGAATGGATTGGAGGACCACTTGACTGAAATAGTACACCGTTTCCTGCTTGAGCAAGGGGTTGGACTGGAAGACCTCCAAGGTCCCTTCCAACTCTGTTATTCCTTTATTCCTCTTATTCACAATCTTTTCCTTCTGGACTTTGCTTTAAGAACCGGGTCCAGCCTTTTCTGAGCTTGTGAACCCAAGAGGGTTGCCCACGCCATCTCCCCTCCTTCCTGGCCAGCACAGAGAATGGCTTGCATAGCTAGGACTTCTGGGCCCATAATTCCGGGCATCAGGTGTGAGAAATCAGGATTGAGTTCAAAAATACTACATGTTTATTTCATGCTACTTCTATACAAGAATGGTTTGCCTTGACCAATTTGCCAGACCACCCATTTCTCTCCCCCAGATATAGCAGGAATCCTCCATCCAGATGTTTGAAGGCCTTTGCTCAAGACCTAGAGTGGTCCTTCCACCCAGAGGGCCCCCCAGCTCCCTTAGCATCAGCTCCGGCTGCTGTTTTCCCCTTCTACCTCCCCCTCCACTTTCTCTCTCCCTCCTTCTCTCTCTCTCCCCCTCCCTCCCTATCTCTCCTCCCTCCCTATCTCTCTCCCCCTCTCCCTCCTTCTCTCTCCCATCTCTCTTTCCTTCCCACCCTCTCTCACCCCCTCTATCTCTCCCTCCCCCTCTCTCCTTCCCTCCCCCTCTCACTCCCTCTCTCCCCATCTCTCTCCCTCCCCTCTTTCCCCGTCTCTCTCCCCCTCCCCCTCCATCTCTCCCTCCCTCTCTTTCTCTCTCTCCTTCCCTCCCCCTCCTTCCCTCCCTCTCTCCCCATCTTTCTCCCTCACCTCTCTCCCGTCTCCCTCCCCCTCCCACTCTATCTCTCCCTATCTCTCTCTCCCTCTCCCTCCTTCTCTCTCCCATCTTTCCTTCCCACCCTCTCTCACCCCCTCTATCTCTTTCCCTCCCTCTCTCTCTCTCCTTCCCTCCCCCTCACTCACTCCCTCTCTCCCCATCTCTCTCCCTCCCCTCTTCCCATCTCTCTCCCCCTCCCTCCCTCCATCTCCCTCCCCTCTATCTCTCCCTCTCTTTCTCTCTCTCCTTCCCTTCCCCTCTCCCCATCTTTCTCCCTCCCCTCTCTCCCGTCTCCCTCCCCCTCCCACTCTATCTCTCCCTCCCTCTCTCTTTCTCTCTCTCTCCTTCCCTCCCTGTCACTCACTCCCTCTCTCCCCATCTCTCTCTCCCTCCCCCTCTAACTCCCTCCCTCTCTCTCTCTCTCTCCTTCCCGTCTCTCGCAAACTCTTAACCGACACCCACACACACACCTCCCCTGCCTCAACCCGGGTGTTTTGTCTGCATTTGAGCCTTTCCAAATAAACGTCTCGGCTGGGGGGGGGAGGGGAGCGTGGAAAGAAGGGACCCTCCGCAGAAGAGCCGGTGGGTGGCGCGGCTGCTCCTGCGCTCGGATAGCGCGCTCGGAACCCGGAGGCGCCCCGCGGCTCCCCACTGCATTGCAAGCCGCGTGCGTGCGCGCGTGTGTATGTGCCTCTCTCTCGCTCTCTCGCTCTCGCTGCGTGTGTGTGTGCTTGTGCGCATCCCTCGCTCTCTCTGCGCGTCGGAGGGAGCTTCGGTGAGTCCTGGGCGCGCCAGCTGTGCCAAGATGCCCCTCGCCTTCAGCCACCTCTGGAGCCAGCCCAGGAGGGACCGTTAGGAAGGAGGGAGGGAGGGGAGATGCGCCCGCCGCCCGCCAGACTTTCGGGGAAGGAAGACGGAGGCGAGGCGAGGCTTGGCGTCTGAATGCTGCCCAGCCCCCGAGGATGCTCCCCTTTAGGCCCCGAGGCCTGTGATGGAGCTGGCCTGAAGGCGATGCTGTTTGCCCAAGGGGGGCTCTGAAGCGCTGAGGCTGCCCGCCGCTGGAGGTGGAGGTGGGGAAGGTAAGGGCCGCCTTTGTTTGCAGAGATGGGGGGGAGGGAGGGAGGGAGCCGCCGAGAGATGCGCGGCGTGGAAAGCAACCCGGCCCAGATAAAGACCGATGGGGGGGGGGGCTTGGATGGAGAGGTCGCATGGAAAGAGAAGGGAAAACGGGGCTTCCCCCCTCCTTTTTTTTCCTCCTTCGGAAACGCTGCCTTGCAAAGGGTTGGGGGCAGCTGGCGGGAGGGGCTCTGTGTGTGTGTGTGTGTGCTGGGGGGCTTGTGCTCAGAGGCGGAGGGAGAAGAAAGGATGCAAGGGGGCTGCTCGAATGCACACACGGCTGCCTGCCTCTCTTGCAAAGGCTCCGCTAAAGAGCAACCGGGAAGGCACCGCACCGCGGACCTTTTCTCCGTTTCTCCCTGGAGCGATGCCCCCCCCTGCAGAAAAGTTGCCCCGCGTTGGATAGACCGCCCCGTTTTTCGCCTCCCCCCCCCATACACACACACACACACTTGAAATGGCAGCCTGCCTCGCCTGCTTCTCTGTAACATTGTGCCCTGGCGAATTGCAGCTCTGCGTGAATGTACCGCGAAGCGTGTTTGGCGGGTGGGCGGCAAAAGGGGAGAGGAAGAGAGATGGGCGCCCTCGGCAACATTTGCCGGGGAGACAATCGCTTCTATAAATAGCACGGGCGCCGTTTGAATGGGAATAGCGGGCCGCCGCCGCCACCCTACACGCCCTGGGTCTACTGGGGGGGGGGGAGAAAGGAGGGGGAATTGTATAAATGAATAGGTCTAATATAGGAGGGAGGGAGGGAGGGAAGAGGAAGGGAAGGAGGTGGAGAAGGAAGGAAGGAAGGAAGGAAGGAAGGAAGGAAGGAAGGAAGGAGGTGGAGGGAGAGAAGGAAGGAGGGAAGGAAGGAAGGGAAGAGAAGAGAAGGAGGGAAGGAGAGGGAGAGGGAGGAAAGGAAGGAGGGAGGGAGGAAAGGAAGGAAGAGATGATAGGATAGATAGACAGACAGACAGACAGACAGACAGACGATGGATGGATGGATGGATGGATGGATGGATGGATGGATGGATGGAGATATTAGTTGCTTAGTTTATTGCTGGGATTCCCAAAGTGACCATGACCTGCCTGCCAGCTCTCCCTTTGGCAGCTTCACAAGGATCCCTGAATCATCATCCGCTGTCTTACGTTTAATTTATATTCACATTGGCGTAGCTTCCTACCCTCCAAGTGTCCAGGGGAAATGTGTTGTTTCTGTTTATACCTATTTTTCTCATTCTGTTCCTTTCCTCACCCCACCACTGTCCCTTAAACGCCAAAGGCAGCTTGGCTACATTACTCTGTCTGAATGGGTGATTTCCCCCGCCTCCCCCTCCTCCCACTGTGCTATGGAGAAGCAAAGGGCTGGCTCCGTATTCTCTGAACTGCTGACTTTACACTCATTTAATCCACGGCTGCTGATTGTGGCAATAGTGCTACTACTAGGGAAGCATGTTTTTACCTCTCTCTTTTTTTTTTAACTTTCTCTGGCAAAAGTTATTCACTCCAGAAAACAGACTACAAATTATTTATGTATCGCTTGCAATACAATACAGATTGTTCTTGACTTACGACCGTTCAAAGTTGCAACAGCACTGGAAAAAGCGACTTAGGATCATTTTTCACACTTACGACCGTTGCAGCATCACCAGGGTCAGGTGATTTACATTCGGATGTTTGGCAACTGACTCACATTTATGACGGTTGCAGTGTCCCGGAGTTATGTCATCCCCCTTTTGACAAGCAAAGTTAACGGGGAAGCCGGATTCACTTAATAACCGTGTTACTGATTTAACAACTGCAGGGATTCAGTTAACAACGGTGGCAAGAAAAGTCATAAAATGGGGCAAAACTCTCTTAACAAATTTCTCACTTAGCAACATAAATTCTGGACACAATTGTGGTCGTAAGTCGAGGACTACCTGTAAATTCAACTTTTAAAAAAACCATTGGGTGCACCATTATATTGCTGAAAACTGACACACTCGGTGTACACATGTAGTTGTATGTGAAGTTGCGCAAAACATTGCCACCCTTATGGTAACCGAAGGAAAGTTCCAAAATAAAAATTATGGAAGGCCAACACAACAAAAACTCTCACGTTTAATTTGGAAGTGCAACCTTTTCCAAGCTAAATCCATGGCCTCTGTTTAGATAATTTCATGATCCAAGGCTGGGCAAAACATTGGCGGTGAAAATAATTCTCCTATAATAGCAAAATGATTTGTGAGAAGGATTATTTGCTCAAATCTTTGGAAAGTGTCATCCGATCATTGGTGGTTGCAGAGTTCTGGTAGAACTTGACTAGCAGGGATGATGTTACCGGGGTGGGCTTCAAAAATTTTAGCAAGGGGTTCTGTGCCTGGTTGCTGGGTGGGTGTAGCCATGGGGCGTGTGGTCTAGTCAGCCTCCTGCACCATGGTGGGGTGCCCTCCCTGGGCTTTCTTCGAGCCTCCGGGAGGGCGAAAACGGCCTCCCCAGGCTCCATAGACCCTCTGGATTCCCTGTTGGGATGGGAATAAAATCTCATAGAGGCGATTTAGATCTTTTCTTGGAATTCAGACAGTTAGAAATAAAACCGAGATTAAAAGTCTAATAGAAAATATTTATTTCAGTACAAAAACAATAAATCCTGAATAATTACATCTTTGCTAAGAAAACACGACCGTTCAGGTCAAGAGCTAAGGCAGAAGAAGAATTAATGGTGGCTTAGGAATGTAGACATGCGTAAAGAACATCATATCACGTGTTCTGCTTATATTGGAATGTACCATAATATTAAATAGGGGTGCATTACCCTGCAAAGACATACAACTGACAATATTCACACCGTGACATTCCCGAACTTCTGGTAGGCCCGTTTTTCGCCCTCCCCGAGCCTCTGCGCAGGCCCTGCACTTACCTGCATCCAAAACGGACCACGTCGGGACTCCTGGGAGGGGAGGGGTGGGCGTGGGGTTTGGGGGTTCTCCGAACTGCACAGAATCTTAACTAGAGGTTCTCCCGAACCCCTGTGAACCCCCAGCAGCCCACCCCTGGATGTTACCTAGTTGGGGAATGAAATATCTGAATGAAATACGAAAACCACTAAGTTCAGAGAGCATCAAGGCCCCTTCATTTCAACCATGAGCTACAAATATTCTCCTTTAATAGAACTGGATAAGTTTTGGGCCTTATTCCATCCTGTGAATGTTGTACTTGAGATGCAGAACACTGTTCTACAATGAGTAATGATCTTCTGCAATGGGAATAATAAATAAAAGAACAGAGTAGGAAGGGCCCTTGGAGATCTTCTAGTCCAACCCCCTGCTCATGCAGGAAACCCAATATGATTCCAGATAAATGGCTGTCCAATCTTTTCTTTAAAACCTCCAGTGTTGGAGCACTCACAACTTCAGGAGGCAAATTTTTCCACTGATCAATTGTTCTAAATATCAGGAAATTTCTCCTTACTTCTAGGTTGCTCCTCTCCTTGTTTAGTTTCCACCCGTTGCTTCTTGTCCTGTCTTCTAGTGCTTTGGAGAATAGGTTGACCCCCTCTTCTTTGGGGCAGATATTGGATTTTTAGATTAGAAGTTAGACATTGGAATACTGCTCTTGTGCCACTCCCTAATCCTTCTTTTCCTTAGACTAGACATACCTTAATGAAATTAGATATAACTTTTCACACTTTCACCTGTGAATTTTGTAATAGTCTGTGTTTATTTAGCCTGAAACTGTTTCACATTATACCGTCTTGTCAGCTGCAGGAGTAAGAAATGAACTATTCATTATTGAAGAGTCTTCCATAATTATTCTTAATCAAATTTTACTCTTGTCCGCTCGGGTTAGGCAAAAGATTAGAAGCCATACAGAAAGCATAATGGTATAGGGAGACCTCAATTTACGACAGTTGAGCCCAACATTTCTGTTGGCTAAGCGAGACATTTGTTAAGTGAGTTTTTCCCCCGTTTTATGACCTTTCTTTCCTTGTTAAGTGAATCACTGCAGTTGTTAAGTTAGTAACAAGGTTGTTGAGTGAATCTGGCTTCCCCATTGACTTTGCTTGTCAGGAGGCTGCAAAAGGGGATCACGTGACCCCGGGAACAATGCAACCATCATAAATATGAGTCATTTGCCAAGCGTCCGAATTTTGATCCTGTGCCCCTGGGGCTGCAATGGTCATAAGAGTGATAAAATGGTCCTAAATCACTTTTTCCAGTGCTGTTGTAACTGCGAATGGTCAGTAAATGAACTGATGTAATGTTTAAATCCAGCCTTTGCTTGTGTTTTTGATCTATCAGGTACACCCTCCAAAAAATGAGTTATCTCTGTAGGTGACCATTGTTAATCCTCTGTAGGCGTATTATGTGAGAACAGCCAGTGTGCAGTGTGAACGGAACTGCCCAACCTACTTAATACCCCAAACTAACTCAGAGGCAGTAATTTTAGCCCCAACAGCTCAGGTTTTAAGTTAAACCAAACCCACCCACCTCTGTGGGGGTCCTTGGTGACCTCTGAACTTGGTGGTTTATTTGCAGACGTTTCATGACCCAACTAGGGAACATCATCAGGGCTAGAAGGGAGGGGGGTTTGTGGAGTGGAAAAGGAGGAGGAGGAGGAGGAAGGGGGAGGACTGTGGGGTCCTTGGTGATCTCTGAGCTTGGTGGCTTTCTTGCAGAGGTTTCATTACAAACTAGGTTAACAACACTCGTATCACTAGATAATATGGATCACTACATAACCTGATCTTAGTTACAAACTATGGATGACATTACCTAATTGGGTCATGAAACTTCTGCAAGAAAACAGCCAAGCTCAGAGAGCACCCGGGAGCCCACAGTTCAACCCTGAGCTACAAATGTTCCTTTCTCACGTTAGTCCTCTATAATTGCGAGACTACACTCTCCATCAAACAGCTAAAACGTGCATGAGTTTGCAGCTTTGGAAGATTTATTATGGGTTGAATATACCTACCAAGGCGCAAGGCATGCTAATCGTGCCGCATGATCCTGTATTGGTTTTTGAAGAGCTGGTCTTAAGATGGCAATAATTTTTGAAAGACGCTCAAACCATCGTCTTTAAGTAAATATTTTAGCCTCCTTCTCCTCCTCCCTGACCCAAACAGACTGTTCCTACCAACATATTTTGAAAAACCCTGATTCAAAGAAGGAGCTCGTAGCCTTGGAGTCAGGGAGAAGGAACGCTGCACCCTCTTTTTTTCTTTTTTCTAAAAATAATTTACAGTATTTGGCTGGGCAGTGAGAAGCCTCAAACAGTTGAAAGCTCCCTCTGATGCCTTCAAAGAGAGAGACTTTCTCGTGTGTTTTAAAGCTAAATCCCCTGGCTTAACTAAATACACTGCAAGGTTGGGGAAAGCAGCGCGTTGCTTTAATTAAAACAAAGCAATGTGTTTATTAAAATCCTTGTTTCTTTCTTGCAAAAAAAAAGGGGGGGGGGGGTTTCCATTCTGAAATCTCCAGGATTCAAATTTGTCAGTATTGCAAAAGCAGGAGGGAGGGAGGGAGATGTTCATAAATGGGAACATCTGGTTTTTCTACAACACTACGTTTCACTGAGCAGCAGGATAATAGCAATAGCAGCAGCACTTAGACTTATATACCGCTTCACAGTGCTTTGCAGCCCTCTCTAAGCGGTTTACAGAGTCAGCACATTGCCCCCAACAATCTGGGTCCTCATTTTACCCACCCCGGAAGGACAGAAGGCCGAGTCAATCTTGAGCCAATCGGGATCAAACTCCTGGCAGAGGGCAGAGTTACCTTGCAATGCTGCCTTCTAACCACTGCACCACCTGGGCTTAGTTAGCCATAGCAATAGCACTTAGACTTGTATACCGCTTCATAGTGCTTTACAGCCCTCTCTAAGCAGTTTCCAGAATCAGCCTATTGCCCCCAACATCCTGGGTCCTCATTTTACCAACCTCAGAAGGACGGAAGGCTGAGTCAACATTGAGCCGATCAGGATCGAACCTCTGCGCCAGTACAGCTCAGAGGAAGGAAAAAGAGAAAAGGAAAAAGGAAGGAAGGAAAGGAGAGTCAGCCTGCAATACTGCATTCTAACCACTGCATCACCAGGAAGGAGAATGAAAAAGGGAGGGAGGGAGGGAGGGAGGGAGGGAGGGAGGGAGGGAGGAAGGAAGGAAGGAAGGAGTGAAGGAAGGAAGGAAGGAAGGAAGGAAGGAAGGAAGGAAGGAAGGAAGGAAGGAAGGAAGGAAGGAAGGCTCAAGGCTGAGTCAACCTTGAGACGGTCAGGATCGAACTGCTGGCAGTTGGCAGAGTCAGCCTGCAATACTGCATTCTAACCTCTGCGCCAGGACAGCTCAGAGGAAGGAAAAAGAGAAAAAGAAAAAGGAAGGAAGGAAAATATTACAATAGCACTTAGACTTATATACCTCTTCACACTGCTTTACAGCCCTCTCTGAGTGGTTTACAGAGCTAGCATCATTGCCCCCAACAATCTGGGTCCTCATTTTACCCACCTCGGAAGGATGGAAGGCTGAGTCAACCTTGAGCCGGTCAGGATTGAACTGCTGGCAGTCGGCAGAGTCAGCCTACCAAGACTGCAGCTGTATAGCACGGCCTGCTTCTAGGTAGGGGAAAAAATCAAGTGTGTAAATGCGCAATTTGGGAGACCCAGCTTGGCAAAATGTGTGTAAGAAGCACCTTACACCCCCAACTGAAACTGAGGAAGCAACGAGACTAGGAAGCTAAAAAGTTTCTGTTTTTGACAAGTAAGTAACAAAAGGGAGAATAATTCCATTCAGATAGAAACATTGCAAGTGTGATCTATATTATACCTTAAGAGAATAAGAGAATAGCAGAGTTGGAGGGGACCTTGGAGGTCTTCTAGTCCAACCCCCTGCTCAAAGAGGAGACCCTATACCATTTCAGACAGGTGGCTGTCCAGTCTCTTCTTAAAAACCTCCAGTGATGGAGCATCCACAACTTCTGGTGGCAAGCTGTTCCACTGGTTAATTGTTCTCCCTGTTAGGAAGTTTCTCCTTAATTCCAGGTTGCTTCTCTCCTTGATTAGCTTCCATCCATGGTTTCTTGTTCTGCCTTCAGGTGCTTTGGAAAATAGGTGGAGACCCCTCACCCGCTCTTCTCTGTGGAAGCCCCTTAGATACTTATTTTAGTGCCCAATCCATAGCTAGCTGCTTTTTATCAATATTGGTTTTTATCAACACTTTTATCCGGCAACAACTTATCATCTTCAATATAAAGAGTGGAAGTGTATAACTCAGTGTTAGTTCATGAACTCCCAATGGGATGTTAATGGCTGGAAGAGAGGTTTCAACCGTAGAGCCATGTCTACGGGATGGGTTCAAGAACTCCAGACATCTCTTGCATTGCAGCTCTTTCTGAAATATCGGATTGTTGAACCAAGAAGTAAAAAAAAAAATACAGGATCCAATTACAGATAGTCTTCGACTTACAACGGTTCGTTTAGTGATTGTTCAAAGTTACGACGGCACTGAAAAAAGGGACTTATGACCATTTTTCACATTTAGGACCATTGCAGCATCCCCGCGTGGTCACGTGAGCCAAATTCAGACGCTGGGCCACTGGTTCCTATCTATGACGGTCACCGTGTCTCAGGGTCACGTCATCCCCTTTTGCGACCTTCTGACAAGCAAAGCTAATAGGGAAGCCAGATTCACTCAACGACCCTGTGACTAACATAACAAACGGAATGATTCACTTAGCAACCGTGGCAAGAAAAATGGTAACATGGACAAAATTCACTTAACGAATGTTTCGCTTAACCAACATCTGAGCTCAATTACGGCCGTAAGTCAAGGACCATCATACAGGGGAATCCAAGAATTTGCTCTCTTCGGAAACTCTGATAAGCACATAGTTTCCTACTGCTCTTTGTTAAATAAAAGTAGATGAAGCATGAAAAGGGCCCCATAATTCCCCCCCCCCAGAATGTCTTATGAGAAGCCGTCATAGTAAACAGCATTTACGCTTCATTTAACTGAGGTACCGTTCCAGCTGAGAAGCCTGAAGGAACACTCTCTTAGTTGTCAGGTTGCTGATGCTGCTTTAATTAAGTGTGTACCGTGCACACACACACACACACACACACACAAAGACCACACAGAATTGCCTTCTTGCAAGACAAATTCAGATATTTCCACAGATGCTTTCATTGAGGGATGATTTAACAGGAAGTGGAGATCTCACCAGCAGTTTTCTAAGTGTATATTTTCCACGTTGCCATGGGACATTTCTAGCACATGTTGGGGCACTGCAGACAAGATCCAAGAAGCTTCTTCAGTTCTGACTGAATGGTGGAGGATGGAAGGATTTATGTTCCTTGCAGTCATCTGGTGGTTAGTGCTCTTTCTTGGAGTCGTTGAGGCCACTTGGAGGTTTATCTGTGCCCTCGGAGTCACCTGAATCAGAGTGCAGATGGGTGTGGAACTAGTTAGGTGAGCCTGAGAGTGCTATTCAGGTGACCCTGGGGGCACAGATAAACCCCCAAGTGACCTCAATGATTCTCAGCAAGAATACTAATGACCAGATGACTGCATGGAATATGTAGTGGGAGTCATGGAAGGTAGATGCCTTCAGCTTTTTGCATGAAAGAGGATTAGGGGACTCGAGGCTAAAACATATAAAGAACAGTTGCTGGAATTGGGTTTGTCTGGTTTAATGAAAAGAAGGACCAGGGGTGACACGATAGCAGTCTTCCAATATCTCAGGGGTTGCCACAAAGAAGAGGGAGTCAAGCTATTCTCCAAAGCACCTGAGGGTAGAACAAGAAGCAATGGGTGGAAACTAAACAAGGAGAGAAGCAACTTAGAACTAAGGAGAAATTTCCCGATAGTGAGGACAATTAACCAGTGGAACGACTTGCCTCCAGAAGTTGTGAATTCTCCAACACTGAAAGTTTTGAAGAACAGATTGGACAACCATTTGACTGAAATGGTATAGGGCCGTGATGGCGAACCTATGGCACGGGTGCCACAAGTGGCACGCGGAGCCATATCGGTGGGCATGCGAGCTCAGGTCCGGCGTGCATGTGTGCACCAGCTGGCTGATTTTCGGGCCTTCTGGGCCCACTGAGAGTCAGGAAACAGGCTGTTTCCAGCCTCCAGAGGGGGTGGGGAAGGCCGTTTTCGCCCTCCCCAGGCTCCTAGAAGCCTGGAGATAGCAAAAAATGGCCGTGCCATTGCATGCTGGGAGCAGGGGGGTCATGCGTGCATGTGCGGGGGTGCATGGAATTATGAGTGTGGGCACGCACACACGTGATCCCCCACATTCCCCCCCCTTTTGGCACGCGAACCAAAAAAGGTTCGCCATCACTGGTATAGGGTTTCCTGCCTAAGCAGCGGGTTGGACTAGAAGACCTCCAAAGTCCCTTCCAACTCTGTTATTCTGTTTTCCTTCCTTCCTTCCTCTTTCTCTTCCCTCTCTCCCTCAGCCCTTCTTTCCTTCCTTCTCCATCACTGGAGAATTTTAAGAAGAGATTGGATAACCATTTGTCTGAAATGGTAGCGGGTTTCTCACCTGAGCAGGGGGTTTAATTTAATTTAATTTAATTTAATAGATTTGTATGCCGCCCAACTCCCGGGGGTTGGACTAGAAGACCTCCAAGGTCCCTTCCAACTCTGTCATTCTACTCTATTCTAACTCCGCTCTTAGCCTGGCACTGTCCCCTGATTAGGGCAGCATCAAAACCTGTGCCAACATGTGCCAGGCACCAACAACTGGCAAGGCAAGTCACTGATTTATTCCCCTCTTCTGGTTCAGAGAAATCTTCATAAAATTTAAAAAAAAAAAAACCTTTGCTCCCACACAGCACAACTTTGGAACAGCTGAGGCTTCAGCATGTTGACAGCAATGTTTGCCAATCTTGTGACTTCAGCATCTGTTAATACTGGGGGTTTTTTTTTCTCTCTCTCTCTCTCTTTCCTAGATGACAGAGGGCCGCCGGTGTCAGGTTCAACTCCTCGATGACAGGAAGTTAGAACTTCTCGTGCAGGTAATTAACCACCTCTGTATTTTTGGGGCCTTGCCAGGATGCTGCTATGACTCCGCTCGGTGCGGCACGGTGGAAGAAATCTTTAATTTAATTAATGGAATCACTTATTAGTCCTCCCCTCTCTGCATTCGATTCTATTGGCTTATTTCTTAAATTTCTAGGCAGCCCAGCTCACTGTCCAAAGAGCTTCAAGGGTTATCGTTGGGAGGGGAATTGTCTAATATGTCGACCAGAGTCCCACCCCTTCACCGAGGGCAGGGCTTTGTGAAGTCTTGAACACTATCTTGAATTTTTTTATGCCTCCCCCTAGACATCCATCACTTTTCCTGGGTCTAAAATTTTGTAACTGAGTTGGTGCAAAATATAGCGCAAGGGTTGATGCAGTAAGATTGAAAGTTATCTTCCCCTTGAATGTTCAGGTCTGAAACAGAAGGAGAACCCCACAAGGCAACACCCCACTTCTCAAACCATTGCCCTGGGAGAACATCGTTGGGACTTGGGGTGAAGTATCTGCAGAAAAATGTCTATGGAGATTCTCAGTCATCCAGGTCATGGTTGTTCCAAAGGTGCTTTTTTTTCAAGAGGCAACTGGACTTTCTGATTTTTTCTGTGAAGACGTTTCGCTTCTCATCCAAGAAGCTTCTTCTGCTCTGATTGGATGGTGGGGAATGGAAGGATTGATACTCCTTGCAGACAGCTGGTCATTTGCATCCTTTTAGCAAGTCATTGAGGGCACTTGGAGGTTTGTCTGTGTACTCTGGTCCACATCCATTTTCACTACTCAGGTGACCCTGAGGATACAGATAAATCTCCAGGTGGCCTCAATGACTCTCTGAAAGGATGCAAATGACCAGCTGTCTGCAAGGAGTATCAATCCTTCCATTCCCCACCATCTTCAGTCAGAGCTGAAGAAGCTTCTTGGATCAAAAACGAAGCAACTTCAAAGAAAAAACCAGAAAGTCCAGTTGCCTCTTGAAAAAGGACCTTTGGGACTATCTGCAGAAAAGCTGATCAATTCCTTGGTATTTGTGGTGGAATGTGGTCTGGGGGTCTCAGGAGGGAGGGGCTGCTTCCCAGAGCGCAAAGGGACATTGGAGTTTAGAATGTCTGGTAGGCAGGAAGAGGGCTAAGATGGACCCTCCCTAGCAGTTCACAGGGTATATCTGTAATTATTACAGATAATTGCTTTAGTCTGGCAAGAGTCTGTTTATAGGCGATATTATTATTACTTAGCATATATGAGAACATGACAGAAGAGGAGTAAACATATACCGGTACACACAATCCACATAATGATACGCAAAACGTCTGCAGGGCCACTGATACGCGGTAGAGGCACTACTTCCAGTATCACACCTAATTCTGTTCAATTTTGACCAGACAGAGTGAGGCAGGTCAAGATGATAAGATAAGATAAAAGATGATAAGATAAGATAAGATAAGATAAGTTTATTGTCATTTTTTTACCGTGAGCAAACTGGCCCACATTAAAAATGAAATTCTGTTGCCTGCTCTCAAGAGAAAGTGTATACCTACTCAAACACATACATAACATACATATACATATGCTGGATACATGCATAAATATGTACCAGCACCATATGTATTCATACATACATACATACATACATACATTAATCACAGTCCATTTTGAATATGTGGTAGAAAGAGGAAACTTGAGAGTTCACAAGGTTGATGCCATGGTTTGGTAGAGGGACCACTAATGGTCAGTCCACAAGGAGCTACCTTGGACCATTCCTCTCTCCAGCCATTCTCGGGGTTTAACTGGGGAGGTGTTAAGTAAATAGCTGTTTTCCATGTTGACCTGTGATGGGCTGAGCATTGGCTGTACATTATAGGCAACGAACTACAATAAAGGAACTACTCAGAAGTAATGTCCCATTTCGTTCTTGGGTTTTTGGGTGCTTGCCTTGCCCTCTGGAAAAGAGACCCTAACCTTCCTGTGACTCCTGACTTCATTCCACCAAAATATTGTTCTTCCAAACCACAGAGAACCCACATTACTAAGTGCAGATCGCACACACGGGGTATCTCTACTCCAAAAAATCCGTGTGATGAGGCTGATTAAAGAAACTGATTTATTATGTGACTAGGGGAAAATTTGTATACTAATTAATTATCCCGGTTGATTTTTTTTTTGCTTCAGTTTTCATTTGCTTCATTTAAATGCTTAAATCGTTTGCTCTTACTGTGAATATTTTAGAGATTATGATGACATTCGATGCTTTAGTATCACTTGTTTTTGTAATCCACTGTAGAGCGTGGGTGATACGCACATTCAAATTATTGCGGTCATTATTATTATGGTCTCCTTCCTACCCAAATTCCAGAGTTTTGGCCAAGAATGGTTAAGAAAAGAAACCAAGATGGCAGCTACAACAATTGAAGTCCCGCCCCTTTTTCCATTAAAGAAGGGGAGGGCTTCAATTCCATGGTTGTGGCCGCCATTTTGATTTCTTTTTTTAACCTCTTTCTCCAAATATTCCTGGATTTGGTCATAGGTAAGAAATGACTTAAATATATTTTTGGCTTGTGGCTGAGATTCTCCTTAAAGAATATATTCTTGGCACACACAACCCTTCCTCAATTTCAAAACCTGTGAAATGCAGGCAAGACCAACAATTGAATTGTCCACTTCTCTCCATACATTGGATCAAGGGAAGGAAGAGAATATACAATCGATGCAGTTGTGAGAAACACATTTCCTGGTTTGGTTGCTTGACTATTGTTACCTCGTAAACACAGTTGTGTAGGTCATTGTGTTCTTTATTGTGTAAAACACATTTTTTAATTTATTCGGGGTGGTGGTGTCCGTTTTGTGAACGGTTTTTGGGAGGAGGGGAAGAACACTGCAGAGGAGATAATAACATAAATAATGTAAAATAATGATAATACCAAACACAACCATAATGTATATTAATCAAGAATTTTTCCTACAGACTGAGGGGGACCAAATGAGCTGATATTCTCTTATGCGTTTTGCCACACTGACTGTTAACAAAATCCTGAAATGGTTAATAGGAAGGATGAAAAACTAAAAAAATAAAAAGTAGTAATGAAAGATGCTTGGTGTAGTTAAGGAACAGGAAATGGAAGACACATAATGCTTTAATTATAGAGAGGCATACTTGGGGTGAACAGGGTTGAACGTGGAGTCTCTTTCTAGGGGGGAAAATGGAAAAAGTTAAATAGGATTCCTTTGAGCACGGTTTGAGTCTCAGGAAATGCATTTCAGGATTGCGACAATGGTAGTCCAGCCAGAACCTTTTGCAAACTAAGAGGAATAACAGGAAATAGTCTTGCTTTGAAGGAAAGTTTAAGAAAAGAGCATTAAATATTTACATTTTCAACGCAGCAGCCTTCCAACCTGGTGACTACCAGAATACGGCTTTCCTACCTCCCAAGGAGCCTGAAGAGTCCAATCATGAAGATCTCCAAAGGCAACTGGACTTTGTTTTTCCTTGAAAACGTTTCCCTTCTCGTCCAAGAAGCTTCTTCAGTTCTGAGTGAATGGTGGAGGGTGGAAGGATTAATATTCCTTGCAGTCCTCTGGTCGTTAGTTCTCTCTCTGAGAGTCGTTGAGGCCACTTGGAGGTTTATCGGTGCCCTCGGGGTCACCAGAATCAGAGTGCAAATGGGTGTGGAACTAGTTAGGTGAGCCTGTGGGTGCTATTCAGGTGACCCTGAGGGCAAAGATAAACCTTCAAGTTGTTGGGGTGAGAATAAAATCTCATAGAGGCGATTTGGATCTTTGCTTGGAATTCAGACAGTTAGAAATAAAGCCGAGATTAAAAGTCTAATAGAAATATTTATTTCGGTACAAAAACAATAAATCCTGAATAATTACATCTTTGCTAAGAAAACGCGACCGTTCCGGTCAAGAGCCAAGTCAAAAGAGATTAATGGTGGATCAGGAATGTGGACATGCGTACAAGGTCATATCACGTGTTCTGCCTGTATTGGAATGTACCATAATATTAGGATAGGGGTGCATCACCCTGCATAGACATACAACTGACAATATTCACACCGTGACACAAGTGGCACAAGGACTCTCAGAAAGAGTGCTAACAGCCAGAGGACTGCAAGGAATATAAATCCTTCCATCCTCCACCATCCAGTCAGAGATGGAGAAGCTTCTTGGATGAGAAGCAGTGGTGGGATTCAGAATTTTTTACTACCGGTTCTGTGGGCGTGGCTTGGTGGGCGTGGCAGGGGAAGGATACTGCAAAATCTACATTTCCTCCCAATCAGCTGGGACTCGGGAGGCAGAGAATAGATGTGGGCGGGGCCAGTCAGAGGTGGTATTTACCAGGTCTCAAAATTTCCGCTACCGATTCTCCGAACTACTCAAAATTTCCGCTACCGGTTCTCCAGAACTGGTCAGAATCTTCTGAAACCCACGAAGCAAAATGTCTTCAAGAAAAAACAAAGTCCACTTGCCTTTTGAAAAAAACACCTTTGGGACAACCATGACCTGGATGACTAAGAACCTCCATAGAAATCACACATGATGCCAATTATATAATTCTACTCCTGAATGTGGTGTTGTGGTTTTGTTTTCCTCTCTGGGTGCCCAGAGAAAGCTGATTTAATAGATGAGAGTTTAAACAGAAGAGAGAGAATGCAATATCCCATTTTAGCACCAGATGCATCTGTCAGGAAATGTAGCCCTTGGAACAAACCTAGATTAAATCTGATTTTATGTGTATTAATATGCAGAATGTATATGTTTTGCCCCATAAAATATCCCTTCTTTTATATAGCTTTGACAGATGCATATTCATACTATTTTTGTGGTTCTCTTTGACTCTCCTGTTTGCTGGGCATTGCAAAAAATATATATAATGGAATTTGGGAATGGTTCGTAGTTTTCCAAATGGCAATATTGGGAAAGAGAATGAACTCTACTTCTCTTCATTTTGCATTATTTATTTTAATTTTAATTGGATTAATTTTACAGCCATGTTTTATCTCCAGGTGTAATTTGTCTTACTGTGGTAAACCCCTGTGCCCATTCAGATGAGTAGTAAGGTGGTGTGTTGAGTTAATTACACCTTGGGCGTTGCCTCCAGGTGTTGTCAGCGGAAAAAGGCATTCGGGAATGGTTCCAGAATATTCTCTCCCCCCCACACACACACCATCTCGCAATTAGGCCCAGTTTATGCAAAGCAGATGCAAAATAGGATTGTCCCTTTGTGGAACAGGTCTAACGCAGGTTGAAGAGATTCCGAAAACCGAATAATGGGAATTTTGCCTTCTGCCTCGCTTTGGGGAGAGAACAATCTGCCAAAAACTCTTTCAAATTATCAAATCTTGAACAGTTCGCTCAAAATGATCAGCCTGATCAAGGGAATTATTTGCTTTCTATGAAGGCAGGTAAAATATAAAAAAGGAACACGCATCTTTGGCGATTCTCAGTCATCCATGGTTGTCCCAAAGGTGCTTTTTTCACAAGAGGCAACTGGAGTTCCTGGTTTTTCTCTGAAGACATTTCACTTCTCATCCAAGAAGCTTCTTCAGCTCTGACCAGATGGTGGGGAATGGAAGGATTTATATTCCTTGCAGACAGCTGGTCATTTGCATCCTTTTAGAGGGTCGTTGAGGCCACTTGGAGGTCTATCTGTGTCCTCAGGGTCACCCGAGTGGTGCAAATGGGTGTGGAGCCTTTTTGGAACTGCTGAAAGGACTGTGTTGTAGACTGGAGATAGATGATGTCATATACCTCCCCCTCTGTTGAGAGAGGGCTGTTCAATTTGGACATATAGAAGAGAGGATTGACCTATTATCAAAAGCACCTGAGGGCAAGACAAGAAGCAATGGGTGGAAGCTTGTTAAAGAGAGATCCTACCCAGAACTAAGGAGACATTTTCTGACAGTGAGAACAATTAATCCATGGAACAGCTTGCTTCCTGGAGTTGTTGATGCTCCATCATTGGAGGTTTTCAGAAATAGACTGGACAATCATTTCACCAGGACGGTATACAGTCCCCTGCCTTAAGCAGGGGGATGGACTAGAAGATCTCTGGGATCCCTCCTTCCAGCCCTATGGTTCCATGTTCTAATTTGTTCTATAAGATTACTTTTGGTCTGATTCTGGAGATAATTCAGAATTCTCCTAGTTAGAGATTTATACTACGGTAGTCATGGCTCCTTAATATCTATACTTAGCTTAAAGCTTAATAATGATTTTTAGTGTTTTTTTAAAGGGATGCATTATGTTTTATAATTTCATAATATTCTCAATATTTTAGATTTCCTTCTTTCCTGGTTCATATTTTGTTTGCCTTTGTAGCCTTTTTAATCTTTTTCCAGGTCTATTATCTCTCTTCTTGCTTAATATTCTTTTCTTTAAAATGTTTAATTAAAAAAACAAATATAAAACCTCTATAGCAAGACAATGCTACCAAAAAGAATCCCATAGAATTCAGGAACTTTGTTTCGTTTAAACAAATCATTTTATTAATGAACTAGATATTGCACACAGAAGAAAAATAAGTAATGTGGAAATTGTAACAAAAGGAAGTGTTTGAAAGAAGCAAAATATACAGGGCAGGTATTTGGAAGTTCATAGAGAGAGAGAGCAGCTCTGCAGAAAGAATTTAGTGGGTTTAGCCATATTTCATTATAATGATCCTTGGCTAATCTATATTAATAGCTGATTTGTTCATATATGGCTAATAGATAATTGCAGCTGAAGCTTGTGTTATTATCTTTCCAGTGCTGAAGACTACGTCTTAGCTACTTTGAGATTTTTTTTACTGTTTCTTAAGGGTTTCCTGTTATTTTGATTGATGCATGTGCTCCTGATCCATTGTAAAATCTTGGGGTGGGGACACAATTGCTTCCAAGTATTGTCTCCCTGGTTGCAGAGTTGTAGAGGGCAGGGTGTGCACAAAGCCACAAAGATGACCTTGGAGAAATTGCAGTGACAGTGACAAAATATGATTAAGCCCTGAAAATAAAGAAAGAATTAGATAAGAAACTCGGGCTTACTCTGCCTTAGCTCCCTGGAGTTTAAGAGCAGATTCTCCCCAACCCCCAGAATTTTCTTACTACTTCCTATAAAAATTAGAGCTTCGTTCATTCTTGAGTCTGTTTCCTGTTGACACATAGACCAAAAGATAATACACACAATGAAATTCTCCCAGTGGGTGTGATCAAACAAATGACATTCTCTTTGTTTACAATTTTTTTTAAAAAAAAATTTCCACTAGGATTTTTCCCCCCTGAGATGGTAATCTAGTAGAATTGTTCCAACTCATTCAGGATCTGTTACACTCTGACCATTTAAGATATATATATATATATCTATATAAAATACATCTGAGATTTCTTGGTGGGAAGAATGACTCTTGGAGATTCTTTGAAGGTGAATGTCTTCACATCCATCCTGACATTAAGACCAAGCTTAGATCTGCTCGATTGCAGCCACTTTGGACAAACAAGTGGTCCTTATGTGTTGCAGTTAAATTTCAGACACTGAAAACTGTGTTGACTTCAATTGTCAAAAGAAGCTGTGGCCTAATTAAATCTCTGTAATCTCTCAGCAGGTTGGTTGGTTGGTTGGTTGGTTGGTTGGTTGGTTGGTTGGTTGATTGATTGATTGATTGATTGAATAAACAAATATATATGGTCACCCAATTCACACGTAGCTGACTATAAGGGGCTTACAACATTAAAAATCACAACATAAAAATCCATAAAATCCCCCCCCCAGCTCCCCATGGCAGCAGTAACACAATCATATCAGCCACTTGATGGACGCCATCTTCATTTGAGATCCCCAGGCCCTACTGATAAAACCATATCTTCGGGGCCTTTCAGAAGAACAACTGAATGGAGGCCAACCATACCTTTGGGCCAATGATGTTTCATAGACAAGGGAACCACCACTGAGAAGGCATCCCTAATTGATGGGACCCGTAACATACCCAACCTTTTCATCCTGGTCAGCCAGGTGGATGCAATAGGAGAGAGATGGTCCTTCAACTAGCCTGGCCCCCAAGCCATGTAGGGGCTCCACTTCACTGTCTACTCCATAAGTTGAGGATGCCATGAACTGTGATATGACCATCTCACAAGTGAGTCAATTTTCAAAAAGGTAACATGAGATAGCAATAACGCTTAGACTTCTATCCCACTTCACAGTGCTTTTACAGCCCTCTCCAAGCAGTTTTACAGAGTCAGCCTCTGGCCCCCAACAATCTGGGTCCTCATTTTACCCACCTCGGAAGGATCGAAGGATGGAGTCAACCTTGAGCCAGTGGGACTTGAACTGCCAAATTGCAGGCAATCAGCAATCAGCAGAAATAGCCTGCAGTACTATACTTTAACCACTGCGCCACCACGGCGCAGAGGTTCTCAGCTTGGCCTCAGTTCCTGAGGCTCGGAAGGGAGAACTTTCTTTGATTCAATCCAAACCAATCATCCCATTTAGTTTAGGGAGAGGTTCCCTGAGGATGGGCTCCAGCTTGAGTCCAAAAGCTTGGAAGACAAAGCCTATGGTGCTGTAACCAACCCAGATTGGATCCTACATCCATTTAGTTTTGGGCTATACTTCTGTTGATGCAACCTAGAACTTTGTGAATTTCTTTGGCACCTGCATCCCATTGCTGACTCATACTTAAGCAGTGGCCCACCAGGACACTCCCGTCCCTCTCACAGGCACTATTATTGAGTCAGGTACCACCTATTCTGTACCTGTGCATCTCCCTAAGTGTAGGACCTTACTGTTCTCACCACTGAACCGAAGAATAACAGAGTTGGAAGGAACCTTGGAGGTCTTCTAGTCCAACCCCCTGCATAGGCAGGAAACTCTATACCAGGGGTCTCCAACCTTGGCAACTTTAAGACTTTTGGACTTCAACTCCCAGAGTTCCTCAGCCAGCAAAGCTGGCTGAGGAATTCTGGAAGTTGGAGTCCAAAAGTCTTAAAGTTGCCAAGGTTGGAGACCCCTGCATACCATTTCAGACAAACAGTTGTCCAATCTCTTCTTCAAAGCCTCCAGTGATAAAGCACCCACAACTTCTGAAGACAATTTCTGTTCCACTGATTTATTGTTCTCACTGTTAGGAAATTTCTCCTTAGTTCCAGGTTGCTTCTCTCCTTGGTTAGTTTCCATCCATTGCTTCTTGTCCTGCCTTCAGGTGGTTTGGAGAATAGCTTGACCCCCCCCTCTTCTTTGGGGCAGCCCCCACTGCAATAGTTGGATAGATTATTGCAATAACGTGAAAGGCTTCTAGGAACTCAGAGAAAGATACTCAAGAGTTATGCGCCTTATGCAAGTTTATTTGCATAGTTGTCCACCGACTGGTTTTGAGGATCAAGAAAAACACTTGGAGACCAAATATTTGAAGAGGCCCTTTTGCACAGCAACTTATCCAGGACTCATTCATTATCCTTGCCAAGGTTGTCCTTAGCAATTACATCTGATAACAAGGGGAAATGGTTTTTAATAGCAGCAGTGCTCCAGTTATGAAATGCTGCCTCTTTGAAGAACTGCTTGACATCTTCATTGCAATTTGTTTTTGGTTTTTTTTTTTTTTCAGTTCCCAAGTAATAGAAAAAAACATTTTATCACCGTTTTGGAGGTGATATTTTTTTTTCCCTGGGAGAACCTGTTCCATGTACAAGTACTATTTCAGACTCCATTATTGACAAGACCATAGAGTTTAGGCCACCGGATGTAATTTTTCCTCTCTAGCTTGGTCACGCCTGACTTGGAAGGCCATGTTCTGGGCTACGTAGTTTACAAATAGACTTTGACAAACAGGAGAGGTTTTTGAGAGGAGGTCTTGCAGGGAGCGAAAAGGAAAATGATGGGTATGTTTGGCCTGAGGAAGAATAGACTGAGAGAAGATTTATTTATTTATTTTATTTTGTCAAACATGTACAGGATAGTAGTTGTTTGTATAAACACAACATAAGTAAAAAGTTCCGATAAAAGAGGACAATAGGACAGTAGGACAGGGACGGTAGGCACGATGGTGCGCTTATGCACACCCCTTACAGACCTCTTAGGAATGGGGAGAGGTCGACTGTAGACAGTCTAAAGTTTTTGGGGTTTGGGGAAGAAACCACAGAGTCAGGTAGTGCATTCCAGGCACTGATTACTCTGTTGCTGAAGTCGTATTTTCTGCAGTCGAGTTTGGAGCGGTTTACATTGAGTTTGAATCTATTGTGTGCTCATGTATTGTTACGGTTGAAGATGTCTACAAGACAGACTGTTGTCACGGCCGAGAGCAGCCCCCAAACCAGTGAGTTGAAAATACAGGGAAGAAAGGGACATACAACTGGTAACTCACACTTACGTCGGTTGCAGCAACCCCAAGCTCATGTGATCAAAATCCGGGCACTTAGCCAATCAACATATACAGGAAATCCTCAGCTTAGAACAGTTTATTTCATTGCAAGATCCAAGTTTATTTAGTCACAGTTCAAAGTTACAACGGCACGGCAGAAGAAGGTGGCTTACGGCCGTTTTTCACACTTATGACCGTTGCCACATCCCCGTGGTCACGTGATCAGAATTCAGACATGCTTGGCAACTGGGTCATATTTATGATGGCCACGGTGTCCCCGGGGGTCACGTGATCCCCTTTTGCAACCTAATGGCCAGCGAAGTGAAAGGAGATTCACTTAACGACCGTATGATTAACAACTGCAGCAAGAACTGTCGTCAAGTGGGGCAAAATTCACTGAATAGCTATCTCGCTTAGCAACAGAAATGTTGTGCTCGATTCTGGTCATAAGTCGAGGACTACCTGCGTTTACGATGGTTGTGGCACCCCAGGCCACGTGATCATGATTTGCAACTTTCCCAGCCGGCTTCTGACAAGGAAACTCAATGCAAGAACCCCGTCAGATTGGGTGTGACTCACTCAACGTCCGCCTTGCTTAGCAACGGAAATCCTGGCCCTAATTGTGGCACTAAGGCGAAGGCTTATCTGTATGCAGTTAGAATTCCTTCCAAATTTGCTTTTTTTTCCCCCACCTGACAGATTTTATAAACAGAAGGACTCGCCTCGGCTTCACAATTTCATCCATAGACAATATAATCTTTTTGGGGTAATTCCACTTTAAAAACACACAGCCGTGAGCAGAGAAACAAAGGAAATTGCCCTGGAACATCAGTGAAAGCCGCGACAGCCCTTTAATATATCACCGAATGTATGTTATTAGCCGTGTTTGGAATAGATAGAGAGCAGAGCATTATTTTGGGGGAAAAAAACAGCTTCTATAGGCAGACAAATCAAATTGACATTAACCGGGGTGAGAGAGGGGCGTTTGCAGGCCGAGATATAAAACTCCGGGACCTGCTGTGAAACAGTCCGTGTTTCTGGAAAGATTCCTATTATAACTTCAATTTACTTTCCAGGGCTGAAAATAGCCCGTTCCCCTTTTCCCTGACAGGAACCTAATTAAAACAGCTTGTAAACTACAGAAAAGTGTGATTCCGCTTTCTGGTTTTTTCCCCCTGTATTCGCCCTCTCGCTTTGTTTGCAACCAGACGGGTCCAAATATTCCTTTCAGGGTGCATTGACGTTGATTTTTCGAGCCTTATAACTCTCGGGCGTCTTATCCACCCGGCCCCCACCGAAAGCCTCGGGGATTTGGGGGTTTTTCTGCTACGAATTCTTTGCCGCCGTCTCTAGTCCTACAAAGCCTTTCTCCCCCCCCACCAATGTTTCTTCAGCTGGGGGCCATAATGAAAAAGGAACCTTAAAACGCAGTGCATAAATCTACTCTAAATAACCAGCCATGGAAATCTGAGCTTTTATTTTCCCCCGTTGCCAAGGCTGCCATTTGCAATTTAGCATTGCTCGAAAGGGGTCCTTGGAGATTTGCAAAATCCAGCCCCCCCCCCTTAGTTAAACTTTCTTCCCTCTGATCCAGCGGGGGGCGGGGGGGGTTGGCTTCCAATACTGGTAAGTCCTTGACGTACGACCACAATGGAGCCCCTCAATTTCTGTTGGCTCAGCGAGACCGTTGCAAAAGGAGTTTTGCTCCCTTTTATGACTTTTCTTGCCACGGTTGTTAAGGGAGCTGCTTGCAGTTGTTCAGTGAGTCGCACAGGTCGTTAAGTGAATCTGGCTTCCCCCTGGACTTGGCTGGTCGGAAGGTCACAAAAGGAGAAACCACGTGACCCTCGGGGACAGTGCAACCGTCGCAGATATGAATCTGTTGCCAAGTGTCCCGTGACCACGGGAATGCTGCTACGGTTGTCGGTGTGAAAAATGTTTCCAAGTCATTTTTTCCAGTGCTGTTGTTACTTTGAATGGTCACTAAACGAACTGTTGGAAGTTGAGAACTGCCTGTGCGACTTTTACCCTGCACAACCATTGCCGGGAGACAACACAGAGCAAATGCCTCTGGGTGGGGCATTATTTGGGCCTCATACAAGATGTAGCTTAACATGCGTCTCCAACCTTAGCAACTTTAAGACTTGTGGACTTCAACTCCCAGAATTCCTCAGCCAGCAAAGCTGGCTGAGGAATTCTGGGAGTTGAAGTCCACAAGTCTTAAAGTTGCCAAGATTGGAGACCCCTGAATCATGTCAACAACAGAGGCCTTTCCTAACTGCTTGGATGGAGAAGGAGACCCTGGCATCAGAACAGGGCCACCTCTAAAAATACGCGGGACTTGCATGGCCTCATTGTGAGGAACAGGAGATGGGCTCACCCTGTTCCCAAGTTCATTTCCCGATCTTTGCCCTCACAAAGAGCCTTTCAGAACAATCTGGGTGTAAACAGATTAGATAATCCCTCTCTACTCATCCAGCTGTGTGACCACCACCCATCGGAATGTCCTGGGGGTCGAATCTTTTGGTTCTTCGATTGCAAACAGACCGTGCTTTCTGCGGAGTGACTAGCATGAGTATCCTTGGATTAAGCCATGCCAGAAGTCCAGTTCATCCCGTTCAAACGAGGGGACGGAGAGAGACAGATTCTTGGGTAGGAAAAAGCATCTTTATTCGTCCGTTGAGCTAATCTAGGAGAGCAGAAGAAGTGGTCCAGGAAACCCAGGTCTCTCCACAAAAGTTCTTTTCAGCTTCTCAGTTGAATGGAACAAAATGTTCAGGAGAGGGAGAGGGAGAGGGAGAGGGAGAGGGAGAGGGAGAGGGAGAGAGAGAGAGAGAGAGAGAGAGAGAGAGAGAGAGAGAGAGAGAGAGAGAGAGAGAGAGAGAGAGAGAGAGAGAGAGAGAGAGAGATGATCTACTTGGATAAGAGAGAGAGATGGATGACAGAATAGATATAGACAGATGAGATGATGAAGATGAAGATAGGCAGGTAGGTACTAGCTAGGAAGAGGAGAGATGAGAGAGAGGTTAGACGAGAGAGAGAGAGGGAAGATATTTTGAACTTTGGAATCAGACTAAGGAGTCAAATGGCTGCATGAATGCCTCAGCAGGTGTGCAGCACACACCTATGTCACTCATCAAACTTCTAAAGAAGTGATGGCGAACCTTTTTTTCGCTCGCGTGCCAAAAAGGTGTGTGCCCACACCCATGCCCTTCCCCCATGCATGCGCACAACCCCCCACCCCCACGCTGCCCCCTGCGCATGCGCACAGGCCTCACTGAAGCCTCCAGACTCCTGAAGCCTGGGGACGGCAAAAAACAGGCCAACGGGCCAACCAGAAGTTCATTTTCCCTGAAGCCTCCGGAGTGTGAAAAATAGCCCAACGGGCAAACCGGAAGTCCGTTTTTCTGAACTTCCGGTTTGCCTGTTGGGCCATTTTTTGCCCTCCAGAGGCTTCAGGGAAGCCTCCTGAAGCCTCCAGAGGGCGAAAACGGCCTTCCCCAAAACCCAAAAATCAGCTTGCCAGCGCGCGCATGCGTGCTGGAGCTGACATAGGGTAACGCCTCACATGCCCTCCGATATGGCTCCACCTTCCACCTGTGGCAGCGTTCCATAGGTTCGCCATCACGGTTCTAAAGCATCTGCCAAAATGACCTACAGGTAGTCCTTGACTTACAACAGTTCATTTAGTGACCATTCAAAGTTACAACAGCACTTTAAAAGGGACATATGACTGTTTTTCATACTTATGGCCGTTGTAGCATTCCCCATGATCATGTGATCAAAATTCAGATGTTTGGCAACTGATTCATATTTATGACAGTCGCAGGGTCTCAGGGTCACATGATCCCCTTTTGGGACCTTCTGACAAGCAAAGTCAATGGGGAAGCCAGATTCACTTAACAACCAAGTTACTAACTTAACACCTGCAGTGATTCACTTAACAAGTGTGGCAAAAAAATAGATTAATGGCAAAATTACCTTAACATTTGTCTCACTTAGCAACAGAAATTTTGCGCTTAACTGTGGCCGTAAATTGAGAATGACCTGGACTTTGGGCAGCCCCATTAGGTAGACCAGAAAAATCAACTCTATAGGAAGACTAAAAATCCACTTTAGTTTCAGGACTAAAGAAAGTGGTATTAAATGAAATCTTTTTCATTGCTCTTATAGCTTTCTTCTAAGCTGTTACAAAAGTAGATTTTTTTAAAAAAAATTGAAAGCACTATTTACAACACTAGTTATTTTTTAAAAAAACATATCTTTAAGTATCATTTTAATAAATGCCGGACAAAACATTTTAGCACTTCACAATTGTTAGTTTGGTAATTTCAGTTCACGTGCTTATAATCCTCAATTGTATTTTGTTAATTTATTCTTGTTACTCTCTCTCTCTCTCTCTCTCTCTTTTGTAACTGGCAGTTGTACATGAAGCTGCTTGGTAGATTTTGATTTTAAAGGGCTGTGTTTTATCTATTTTACAGGGCTAAATTTAATTTTTTATATTTGTTGCAAGACACCTGTTCTTGATTCAGGAAGCTGCTCCTTGGCACAAATTGAGAGGACCTGAGAAGAAAAGTTCATTCATAGGTTGCATATAGGTTTCTTTCACGCCCGTAGAAAACCCGTTTTTCTCAGACAGTTAATAATTTTAATTTTCTTGAATGGCTCTGTGCCACTTGGTTAATGATCAGAAAGCCATCTGTCCAATGTTTCCAAGATGTTCCTTAGATACTGCAATACCTGGTGTGTATTTACGACCGTTGCAGTATCTCGAAGTTGTGTGATCACCTTTTGCAAACTACCCAGCCAGCTTCTCTCAAACAATGGTTTGATTTTCTTAAGGCTGATTTGCTTAATGACCAGATGTTTCACTTTACTGCAGGGAATCCATTTAATAATTGTGGCCAAAAGGTCATAAAATCAAATGCGACTCACTTAACAACCGCTTTGCCTAGCAGTGGAAGTTCTGGTCTCGATTATGTCATCAGTTGAGGAATATCTGTAATGACGTGTCAGGGTTCCCATCCTTCTGATATCTTCCTCCTTTGGTGTTTATCTTTGGCAGCCTAGATTAATGACGAACGAGCCACCTGATCTATCTAACTAACTCTAATTAGCATGCTAGTTATTACATCCCTTTAAATCTTGGATATTTTGTTTGTTGAGCTGTTGGTTTTATTTGAGAGATGAAGAAAGGAGATGTATTTTTCTTCTTTAAAAATTACATTCTCCCACTCCCAACCATCAGTTCTTTAATTCCAATATTAACTTAGAAGTATTTGAAGCTCTCTCATTTGGGTTACAAACAAGGGTGGGCTGCTAGGGGTTCGCAAGGGTTCGGGCCGACCCATAGCTAACGTTATGGCCGGTTCGGCGAACCGCCAAATCCCACCCCCGGCTGGCCCTGCCCCCCCCCGCCCCTCCCCTCCCAGGAGTCTCCACACAGCCCATTTTGGATGCGAGGTAAGTGCAGGGCCCCCGTTGAGGTTCAGGGAGGGGGAAAATGGGCCTTCTGGAAGTTCCGGAAGTCTGAAAACAGGCTCATTTCCGGCCTCCGGAGGGCCTCCGGAGCCCGGGGGAGGCAGTTTTCGCTCTCCCAGAGGCTCAAGGAAAGCCTCCGGAGCCTGGGAAAGGCGAAAACAGCCCCCACACCAGAGGTGGGTTCCTGCCGGAGCTGCTCGGTGCGCAGCTCCAGTAGGGAGCGGCGGATTGCGCAACCGCTCCGGAGCCCTCTCTGCCGGTCCACCCAGCGCGTCGCCATTTTTTTCCGGTGATTTTGGGTCGCTTTTGCTTCTGCACATGCACGAAAGCAAAATCGCGCTGAAATCTCACGCGCGCACGCATCCCCTCATGAGATTTCAGCGCGATTTTGCTTCCGCACATGTGCAGAAGCGTGGAGATGCGCACGCATGGCTCCGGCAGCGAGGTAAGTGAGCAACCCGCCCCTGCCCCACACCATGGTGCAGGAGGCCGACTAGGCCACGCCCACCATGGCCACGCCCACTCAGCAACCGGGCAGAGAACCCATTGCTGAAAGTTGAGCCCGTTGTTGCTTGAAGCCCACTCCTGGTTACAACACACTCCATGGCTTGTTGCAGATGTTCATTGGATTGGCGCTAAGAAAGAGGCTTTTAAGAAGAATACTGGACAGCCATTTGTCTGAATTGGTGTAGGAAGGTCTCCTGCTTGAGCAGGGGGTTGGACTGGAAGACCTCCAAGGCCCCTTCCAACTCTGTAATTCCGTTAAGGAATTGTGTTGCCTTGTGTCGATTCATTTTTGGTGATCTTGGAAAGCTGGGCATGGGAATTGGTTTTAAGAGCTAGATCTATGGCAGGTTTCAAGTGAGGGCAATTGAAGATGGCAAGAAAGAAAGAAGAAAAAGGTTTTCATGGAAACTGAGAAGAATGTTCCCCTCTGTTGGGAGAACCCATTTAACTGTCCCGGGAGCTAATTTATATTTCTTCCTTTCAATAGCTATTTTGCTAATGTATGCCATATGTTAATACCTTTCTTCTTCGTGATTTGTGGAGCTGTTGCCGTTCCCTTTTCCTCTTGTAACCTAGAAATTTGGCACAGGCTGGACAGATTTATGTGCCTCTTTCGACATAAATCCGAAGGCCAACCTTTCAGGTCATGACAAAGGGCTCCTGGACCCAAGGAGACTCAAAAGTCTTTGAGCTATCAAGATGGGCTTTCACAGAGGAGGTTTGTCCCTCTCCTACCTTGGGAAGCACTCAAGGTGTGTGATGTGTGAGCAAGGGCAAGTATGGGAGAGGTAGGCTGGGTTTGGGGGGGGGGGAAGCCATGGAGATGAGCAAAGGGCAACCTCAGGAAGGAAAGAGCTGTTTTTCAGAGAAGGGAAGGAGGTGTTGTGATGCTATTTTCACTTGATTCGTTATCTTCCAAAAGGAAAATAAATTCTGGTGATAGGGAGGGAGGGAGGGAGGGAGGGAGGGAGGATAGAGAGGGAGAGGGAAAGAGGGAGGGAGAGAAGAGAAGAGAGAGTTCAGAGAGAGCACAGAGAAAGAGAGAGAGATAATAAAGAACTGTGTGAGAGAGGGAGGGTAGGTAGAGAGACAGATGGTAGACAGGGAGAGAGATGAGAGAGAGAGAGAGAAGGAAAGAAAGAAAGAAGAAAGAAAGAAAGGAAAGAAAAGAAAAGAAAGAAAGAAAGAAAGAAAAAGAAAGAAAGAAGGGAGGGAGGGAAAGAAAGGAAGAAAGGAGGAAAAGAAAGGAAGGAAAGAAGGAAAGAAAAAAGAAAGAAAGAAGAAAGAAGAAAGAAGAAAGAACAGAGGGAGGGAGGGAAGGAGGAAAAGAAAGGAGGAAAGGAGGAAAAAGGAAGGAGGGAGGGAGGGAAGGAGGAAAAGAAAGAAAGAAAGAAAGTGAAGGGAGGGAAGGAGGGAGAAAGGAAGGAAGGAAGGAAGGAACGAATGAACGAACGAACGAAGAAACGAAGGAAGGGAAATATTTTTCCCTCTGGCCATGTGTGTTGCTTATGAAGCTCAGTCAAGGGCCTGCCAGGGGAAGCAATCTGGATGGTGTGTCTCATAAAACAGGAAGGCTTATATATATACATGAATGGAGGCTCCCTGTTAGCAGGCAAGGGCATCTCCTGGAGGCCAGAGGTACACCATGGGGGTCACCTGATTCCGGGGAAGGAAATGAGTCATCCTGTCTCCCACCTAGGGCCTCCTTTTCACAGGAGTTGGTGTCCCTGCCCAACCAATGTGCAGATTTCAAGCTGTCCCGTTCCAGGGCGGAGGGATCCACTGTGCTCCTGTTTAAAAAGATAGACAGGCAAATCTTCTTGCATCTCCACAAGTTGGTCTTCAAGTCACGGAGACGTATCTGGATGATATGTAGCTACATGCTCTGCTGAATTGCTAGCTTAGGATACCCTTAGTCCTCGGTCCTCCAGGCTATGACTGCCCAACTCTGAGCTCCTCACAGTGGCCCCTGTTGAGATTTCTCACGAAACCTGCCTCTACGTATCTTCACCATCTTCCTGATGTGCGCCAACATCTCTTGCTGAATTGCAAGAATCCCAATTTTCTGTAGGAAAAGGCATTTTCCTGAGGCATTTCTGTCGTTTGGCATCCGAGCAGAAGAAATAAATCACCCAAAAGCCAACAGATCAAGGAAACTTCTAAACCACAAAGAAAGCTGGAGGCACTTGCTCATTATCTCCATTTCTGATGCCTCCAGGGATCGATCAAATAAATGCCCAGAGACATGAGAACTGGAGAACCAACCAGGATCTATTCTTTTGGTTTTCAGTGTTTTCAGCATGAGTCGGGCAAGGTTGGAAGTACATTCGGGTAACTTTGTCCAGTTGATCATTCAGGAATATTTTAATTATAGCAGGCCCTTTTGTTAGAACCCTGTTCAAACGATTGGGTGTGTTAATATATGATTAAGCCACAAATCATTGTTACGTGTATATTGCTTTAAATGCATTGTGGATGATTACTATATAAGCAAGCAAGAGAGCATACTCAATGTGGTTGGTGGTTTAGTGTAGTTTAGTGTGGTGAGTGGTGTTTGACGGTGTGTTCCGGATTGAAGACTCTCTGCTGCTTTACTGTGAGTAGATTACTTTATGACTGTGTGGAATTGCTGTGAAGAGAAGAAGTAACTATCTGTGATAGTATAGAATTAAGTGATAGCTGTAATCTTTGTTTGTGAGTTAAACCAAAGATAGGCAAGAAGAAGAAACTTCGCATTGACTGAATAACTGTGTATGACTTGGACTTCCTATTTAACTTTGCTACTATTCAAGTAAAAACTATTTTGTACATACTAAAGATATTCTGTTTATTGACTGAATAGCATTCATATCAAACTGCAACACCATTACTACAACACATTTCGCTGTGTATGTGCTTAACAGCACAATAACTCCTTAACACCTTTCCTTTTCCCAAGGCGTCTTCTGAGCTCCTTGGTTGTCCAGTGATGGTGAAGTTCTCCTTGAGGGAGAGAGAGAGAGAGCACTTGTAGTCACGTTGGCACCCTTGGAGGCAGAGCTGGAGTAGCTGACACGGGGAAAGGGATGGTTGGATGGATATCCATATGAGTAAGATACCCAGAGGGTATTGCTGTCTGTCTGTCCACGCTCTCTACCTTCCAGGGAAGAAGGAGAGGACCTCTTTGTGGGTCATGCTTCCTCAGCCACCATCAGAAGGAATGATGCAGTAGGTTTTGTTCATCAGAAACGGAGCATAGGACCATAAGAGAGGGCAGGTACTGTAGTTGCAGACTGAAAAAGGCTCTGAGCAATGGTACTGATTCGGTCAACGGGCCATTTGAGCATCATTCGTGAAAGGAGATCTTCCCTCATCTTCATCTTTCAGTATATCAGAGATATAAAATTACTTCTTCCTCTCCACAAGGATCGTCTTGGAATATTTTTGTCTGTGGAGATTTCATCCAGGTCATGGTTGTCCCAAAGGTGCTTTTTCCAGAAAGCTCAAAAGTCTTGATTATTTTTCCTTTGAAAACGTTTCACGTCTCATTCCAAGAAGTTTCTTCAGTTCTGGAGTCCCGTTGCCTTTTGGAAAAAGCACTTTGAGGACTTTTTTTGTTGATTTTTGCCTTTGTTGATTCAGGAGTCTCTGAGCTTCTACTGATGTCCTCCAGAAGTATTTGAATTACAATTCTTATCATTTTTTGTTAACGTGATGTTGGAATACCAATAGATCTAGAAGACCCACGATGGAGGCAACTGTTCTCCTAAATATGGTTAAGTTTGCCTCCAAGAAATACCATATTAATGAAGTCAATGGTCCACATGTCAATGGAGATTCTCAGCCATCCAAGTCATGGTTGTCCTAAAGGTGCTTTTTTCAAAAGGCAACTGGACTTTGTCTCTCAACAGAGGTGGAGGGGTAGGACACCACCTATCTTCAGTCTACAACATAGTCCTTTGCACTACTCAGATGACCCTGAGGGCACAGATAAACCTCCAAGTGGCACAATGACTCTCAGAGAGAGTGCTAATGACCGGAGGACTGCTAGGAATATAAATCCTTCCATCTTTCCCCATTCAGTCAGAGCTGAAGAAGCTTCCTGCACGAGAAGTGAAAAGTCTTCAAGGAGAAACAAAACCCAGTTGCCTTTGGAAAAAGCACTTTGGGGTCAATGGTCCAAATTTCGTGTGAAATTCATTTACCACAAAGTCGACTTCATTTTAGCCTGGACAGTCGACATCTTTCTTTTAAGAATTAGCACTTGTAAAAATTTCATTTCAAATATCCATTATGCTTTTTTATGTTTGGCCTGTTAGATGACTGCCTATTAGTGGGAACTGGGTTTTGGGGTTGTTGTTTTTTTCAGGGTTTTTTTAAATGTTCTTTCTTTCAGCACATTAGAACTCGCAATGCTTCACAACAGACTGTTAAACAGCAACCTGCTGGGCTAATTGTATGGCAAACCAGATTGGCAGTAAACACGTTAGCTAACATTTAAAAGTCCTGACAGATTAGCTGCAGAACAAATACAATCAAGTCAATAACAGATTCCGTTATTGTAACAGATGATCTGAATTATCAAAGTTAAAGTACACTACAAATATATAGTGCTGTTCTGGCTAACTAATTTCAACTTGTACAATTGCCTGGTGAATTGTTATACATCAGATTAGATTAGATTAGATTAGATTAGATTAGATTAGATCAGATCAGATCAGATCAGATCAGATCAGATCAGATCAGATCAGATTAGATTAGATAAATCTTATTTTTCTTTTAGGCCCCTGGTGTCATATGTTTGTGACCAAGTAAGCAATTTTGAAGTATAGTAACTTTGGGGGCAGGAATCAGGAGAAAACGTAACAGCGTTCAGTGATCTTTTTGAACACCTAACAACCTTATTTGTATTCCCAATGAATTTGCCCTATTTATTAGCAACTAATAGAGTGTGAAAATGAAAATGGCCTCCACTCAGTATACATCTGGAAGATTAGTGATGAAAGGAAAGCTTCCATGCAATGCAGGAATGAACAACAGATCTCTAAAAAAGTAGCAGGCAAAAGCCAAGTGTTGTGTTGTGTTGTGTTGTGTTGTGTTGTGTTGTGTTGTGTTGTGTTGTGTTGTGTTGTGTTGTGTTGTGTTGTGTTGTGTTCCAGCGGAAGTGGTGTAGGGACCTCCTGTTTTCTACCTGCCCAAAATAAAACTATGTATTATCATGTTCTCCCTTACTAAAAGCAACCCTCTCTATCACAAGGGTAAGAAATTTAGGAACGTTGCACAGGGAACAATCTTATTATTAAGATGGTGACTCCCATTTTTCCTGGTTGTTCTGTCAAACTCTGGTCCAGATTATGCCCCTCCTTGTGAGGAAACATCAAGGCTACCTCATGGGGAGAGAAGAGATGAATGCTGAAGTCCTGAAGTGTCTTCTGTTATCTTGGTCCTAAGCATCTGGAAGTTGTGATGGTGGTCTGTAATGGAAAAGGGGCTTTCCAGTTCTCCCATTCTGGGTTGCTTCTGAATAGGCCACCTTCACTGGTGGGTTCAGGAGGACTGTGGACATCATAGGACTCCAAGGCCAAGAATGCAGTCATCTCTCCCTTGGAGTCTCCTTCAGCTTCTGATCAAAGTCATTATACAAATTGAGAGGGAGGGAGGGAGGGAGGGAAGGAGGGAGGGAAGGAAGGAAGAAAGGAAGGAAGGAACATAGTAACTGTGTAGATGATAGATGAGAGAGAGAGATGATGGATGGATGGATGGATAAATAGAGAAAGAAATGAAGGAAGGAAGGAACATAGTAACTGTTTAGATGATAGATGAGAGAGAGATGATGGATGGATGGATGGATAAATAGAGAAAGAAATGAAGGAAGGAAGGAACAGTAACTGTGTAGATGATAGAGATGAGTAGATAGATAGATAGATAGATAGATAGATAGATAGATAGATAGATAGATAGATAGATAGATAGATAGATAGATAGGGATGGATGGATGGATGGATGGATGGATGGATGGATGGATGGATGGATAGATAGAGATAGACAGACAGACAGACAGATAGATAGACAAAGAAACAAAGGGAGGGAGGGAAATGGAGAAGCAAAGAAGGAAAAGAAGGAAGGAAAGGAGAAGGGAAGGAGGGAGAGAAGGGAAGGGAAGGGAAGGGAGAAACATGGCTTGGACTGACTATACTTACTTATAATCTCTTCTGGTCACCATATTACTTTGTTCCCAATTCTGGTCTTGCAAACAAAGGCCCAAAGCGCTGCTCACAAAGCGGTTCCAAGCCTGCATTAAAGTAGAGCTAATGAAGAGCTGAGAATTGTTTGTTGTTGGGGTCTTTCAAGTCTAGGGGATAAGAGGTATTCGGTGGGTGCCGCTTAAAAAGCAGGTGGATTATTCCCGATAAACATTTTCTTTGGCAAGGTGGCTCCCATCGCCCTTAAAACAGTGGGAGTAGAAAGCTGTACTGATTCTGGAAGAGAAACAGGAGGATAAGCCAGCCTTGTTGCGCCAGCAAATTAATTCTCTAAAAACACAAATCTGTCCCCACTAGAAGTCCTTAAATCAAGAGCCCAACGACTTTCAACATTTGCAAAGAAAACTCAGAGTGAAAAACCTGGCATCCTCTGTGATCTTAAATCCCCTCCGGACACTTTATTAACCTTTATTAACACTCCCGTCTATTGTTCTTCTCCGAACCCCTTCAGACTGGGCTCTCCTTGCTTACACAGGGAGTCCTCGACTTGCAGCGGTTCGCTTAATGACCGTGCAAAGTTACAACGGCACTGAAAACAGTGATTTATGGCCGTTTTTCACACTTACGACCAGAGGTAGGTTCCTGCCTGTTCCTGCCGGTACGGTTAATAGCTGTTGTTCGGCGCAGAGCTGAAGACGCTGCTGCCGTTCGCGGCGCGAGAGCTTTCCCCGGGTGCTTTCCCCGCCTGCATGGACGCCGCCAATTGCGTTCTTTTGCCCTCTGCGCATGCAGAACGCTTTGCGCATGCGCAGAGGGCAAAGGAACGCAATTGGCGGCATCCATGCGGGCAGCGGCAGCGCCCGGGGAAAGCCCCCGCGCCGCAAACTGCAGCAGCGTCTTCGGCTCTGCGCCGAACAACAGATATTAACCGTACCGGCAGGAACCCACTACTGCTTACGACTATCGTAGCTTCTGTACTTTGCGCTGATTTGGCTTGTAATGATCTCGGGAGATGCCACGTTTCTCCATGCAGCTGCTCCTGGGTCGCCTAACACGTTACAATAGCAGCAACTTCTCCAGCGTCGTATAGAGATGATTCTTCCTTAATACAGGGAGATCTCAAGTTACGGCCGCAGCTGAACCCAGAATTTATGTTGATAAGTGAAACGTTTCCTAAGTGTGTTCTACCCCGTTTTACAATCTTTCTTGCCACCGTGGTTAAGTGAATCACTGCAATGGTTAAGTTAATAACATGCCTGTTATTTGGATCTGGCTTCCCCCTTCACTTGGCTTGTCTGAAGGTCGCAAAAGGGGATCACGTGAGTGTGACCCCGGGACACAAGTCATAAATATAAACCAGTTGCCAACAATGTTCCCTGTAATATCAGAAAACGGCGTGCGGCAGTTAGAAACGTCCGCGCGGCGTTCTCTCATTACCTTAGAGGGAACAGTGGTTGCCAAGCATCCGAATTTTGATCACATGATCATGGGGATGCTTCAATGGTCGTAAGTGTGAAAAACGGTCCTGAGTCACTCTTTTAGTGCCGTTGTAACTTTGAATGGCCACTAAACAAACGGTTGTAAGTCGAGGACTTCCTGTATCTATAAGTTAGCCTGGGAAATCAAAGGGACATTTCTAAAGAAGACAGGGAGAAGGCATGTCCATCAAAGTCAAGAGAGACTTTATTTTTGCACAGTGATGGCAACTGGTGGCAAGACTCCTTTGTGTGTTTAATTAAAAGTGTGTCCTTCTAATTTAATGGTCAGCGGTAAGTATCTACAAGACGGCCGCAGATAACCTTGGATTACCAACCAGGAAGTTCTTCAAATAACTTACCCCTTCGGCTAACCCGCGCTTTCCTTCTTCCTAACTAACTCAGGCAGTAACTGTCAGAAGATAGTTTCCTTTAGAAATGGAGAGGATGCTCACATATTTTCAAAATCTATCCCGGTTGGTCAACGAGAAGCATCTGACTTCATTGCGGACGTTGCAGGTCACGGTTGGTTGCAGATCTGCTCTCAGTAACTGTACACATTTTTGTATTGCAGTTCACTTACGCACTGGGGAGCTACGGTAAGCACGCTGGTAGTTTTGGACTGCAAGTCCCACAATCCCTTCCCATTGTCATTCAGGTGTCCTAGCTCATGGGAGCTGTCTTACCTTTGAGAACGTCAGTTGTGTATTCCTGTGGTAGAACTAGACTAGTGAAGGTCACGGTGATGACAGTGGTGGGTTCTCTCCCTCTAAGAAAACCAGACTGCTATATTTCAAGAACCAGGTCCGTTCCTTGCGGGTAAAGTTTTGGTAAAGTGAAGATAGTCTACAAGTGCACTTTTCCATCTCCAGTTTCTCTGCCTTGTGTGGGAATTGTAGCTCAGCACACCTCGTTGGGGATGCATTTGGGCAAGTTATTCCCATTCTACATTTATCTACTCAGTATCTCCATCTAACAAGAACCCAATTGACATGAACTTGTTCAAGTATTCAAGAAAATCACCCTAGCAAGTGAAGGCTGCCTTCCAAATATTTTGCCTTGGTAGGCCTTCTTCTCTCCAGCGGCTTTCCCTGGAATACTTGGGTTTCTCCAAGGGAACAGCAATCAACTGAAACAGATTGTTTGCTACTCACTCATGGAGGCCGCGTGAGGCATCAAAGAAACACCTGGTTGGATATTTGTCTATGGAGATTCTCCATCATCCAGGTCATGGTTGTCCCAAAGGGCTTTTTGAAGAGGCAACCAGACTTTCTGGTTTTTCTTTGAAGACGTTTCGCTTCTCAGCCAAGAAGCTTCTTCAGCTCTGAAGCTGCTTCTTCAAAGGGAGGTCTTCCAAGAGCTGAGAAGCTTCTTGGCTGAGAAGCGAAACGTCTTGAAAGAAAAACCAGAAAATCCAGTTGCCTCTTGAAAAAACCCCTTTGGAACACCTAGTTGGACAAAGCTTCCATCCCAGAGCCTCTCTGAAGCGAAGACCCTGATTTAAGACTGTGTCCCCTCCTCATTTAAAACAGGCTCCTAGGAATGTCGAGGCCTTTTTCCACTCTGGGGGCCAACTAAATCAAGTCAGCCCACTTCAGTCTCCACTTTGAGGCACCAAGGTGGAATGAGGAGGGCAAGGCAGGAAGAAGGTCTGAATTGAGGCGATGTCTTCAAAGGTCACCTCTTAAACCCATCCTCCAAAACTGAGTTAGTCCATAAACAAGTACTGAAACATACTTGATTCTTAGCATCATTTGGGGATCACCATATATTTGTTGGTGTGTCCACCTACTCAACCCAACCTGATATAAATGACTGCGCAGACAGAAATTATGACTTTTGAGACGTGAAGGTGGCATGGGTTGGTAATGCCCTACCTAGCTTTAGGGGTTTCTCCATTTACTAACATCGGTGGACGTTTTGTCATTCAGGAGGTTACTAATGTTTGTGGGAGAAGATCAGCTGGCTCTCTCCGTCGCGCCTCTTACACTTCATATCACATGTGCATGTGTGTGCGCGTGCACAGGCTTACGGTAGAAACCAAATGTCATCCTTGATGGCTTCTCGAAGACCGTGAAACACCAGGCATTGTGAGGTGCATGGCTCAAGCATTGCGATCGATGAATGTCTCTGGGGGGCCTGGCTCAAACCAATCTGTCTCATCAGCTCTGGCCAATGTCGCTGTCACTGTGCGCATGTCCTGTTGAGTGACCAGCAGAGGACACGAGTCCCCCCCATCCCTCATTTGATCCTCCCCCTTCCCCATCTTGCTGCTCTCTGTCTGAGCGTCTCCTTTGTTGTCTCTCTCTTTCAGCCCAAGCTATTATCCAAGGAGCTGCTGGATCTGGTAGCCTCCCATTTCAACCTGAAAGAGAAGGAATATTTCGGAATTGCCTTCACGGACGAGACGTAAGTGTCCGAGGATCAAGGGCCGACAGTTGGGAAGATCAAGGAAGGGTTTGATTTCTGGAAAAATTGCTCCGTGGATTAATGTTCTCTGGAGATTCTCAATCATGGTTGTCCCCAAAGGAGCTTTTTCCAAAAGGCACCTGGACTTTCTTGTTTTTTTAAAAAAAATCAAGTTTTATATATGTATGTATCAGTGGTGGGTTCCTACCAGTGCGGTCCACTCTACAGTACCAGTAGCGGCCAGCAGATGGCGCTATTTGCGCACAACAGCTCTGGTGCCATCTTCGCCAGTCTGTCGCACGGCGCCATCTTTTTGGGGGGAATTTTTGCGCTGCTTTTGCTTCCTGCGCATGCGCGGAAGCAAAATCTTGTGAGGGGACACGCGTGCGCGTGAGATTTTGGCATTTTTTTGCTTCTGCGCATGCGCAGGAAGCAAAATCGCACGAGCGCGCATGCACTGAAACATGGTGATGCGCACGCAGCGCACCGGTATCGCGAAGAAGAAGCAACCCGCCCCTGGTATGTATGTATGTATGTATGTATGTATGTATGTATGTATGTATGTATGTATGTATGTATTTATTTATTTATTTATTTATTTATTTATTTATTTTGAATACAGTGTGTTGTCCGGGCATTTCATTTTACAGAAGAAGAAAAAAAACAAGTAACAAATATACTGACAGTAATATTAGTAGTATATATAATAATTATAATCATATTTATAATTGCATTAGCTTATTTATGATCATATCAATTGTATTAGCATACTTACTTAGTTATAAACAACATTCATGTTTCACTTATACATAACAATGCTCTTTCTTCATCTAACTTCTACCTCTTATCTCCAACCATTGATAAAACCTATTCCACGTTAAATAATATTCTATATCTCCTTTATCTTTTATTTTCAATGTCAATCTATCCATCTCTGCACAATCCAATATTTTCCTAATTCTATTTTCATCTGGTGGGGTGTTCTCGTTTTTCCAATACTGTGCAAATAGAATTCTCGCTGCTGTCAGTACATGTAACATTAAATACAGTATATAGTCCCTTTATCATAACTTTCTGGGATTATAACTAACAAAAATATTTCTGGCTTTAAATCTATATGCTGCTTAGTCATCTTAGGCACCTGAACTTCCTTGTTTTTCTGTGAAGACGTTTCGCTTCTCACCTAGGATGTTTCTGGGCCACCCAGAATCTTTTTGTTAGTGAGATGGTGACTGATAAATTTAATAAATACCAAATAAAATAAAAAATCTATACAGATTTCTTCAGGGATGGGCATGATTTTGCTCCACAGAGCACTGAAATGTGTTTTTCCAAAAGTCACCTGGAGTTTTTTGTTTTTTTCCCTTGAAAATATTTCACTTCTCATCCAAAAAGCGTCTTCATTTCTGGCTGAATAGTGGAAAATAGAAGGATTTATATGCTTTGTCATTCACGTTCAGTGTGCTGACAACCAGATGACTGGTATAAATCCTTCCATTCCTCGCCATTCGGCCAGAACTGAAGAAGCTTCTTGGATGGGAAGTGAAATGTTTTCAAAGGAAAAAAAAACAAGAAACTCCAGTTGTCTTTTGGAGAAACAGCACCCTTGGGTGCTCTGTGTAACAAAATAATGCCCATCTCTGAAGAAATGTGCATATATTTTTATTTTATTTGGTATTTATTAAATGTGTATGCCACCCTCTCCCTGACAAAGATGCTGGGTGGCTCAGAAACATCATAGAAAGAGAGGTACTAACATTAAAGCACTATAGAAATTGAATAAATAAACGATATTAAATAAACCAAAATTAAGTAAGTTAAAAACCAAGATACTACGGGACAGAGGGGGGAAGTTGTTCTCCATTTTAAATTATTCCTGCGACCCCGAAGATCTTATTTCAATTAAAAATATTGAAATCTCATGTGTGCCTATACTTCACCACAGCACACAGATAGTCCTCAGAGTCAGACGCTTGGGGCAATTGATTCATATTTATGACGGCTGCAATGTCCCGGGGTCACGTGATTCCCTTTTGCGACATTCTGACAAGCAAAGTTCAGGGGAAACCGGATTCACTTAACAACCCTGTGACTAATTTAACAACCGGAGTGATTCACTTAGCAGCTGTGGCAAGAAAAGTCGTAAAACGGGGCAAACCTCGCTTAACGAATTTCTGACTGAGCAACATAAATTTTGGGCTCAGTTGTGGTCGTAAGTCCGGGACTATCTGTATAGCTAAATGGGGAATATAAAAAATTACATTAAATGGCTGTACCCCAAAAAATCCATTTCTTTTTTAAGATAATTCTCTCTCTCTCTCTCTCTCTCTCTCTCTCTCTCTCTCTCTCTCTCTCTCTCTCTCTCTCTCTCTCTCTCTCTCTCTGTCTTCTCTTTGCAAGGGGAGCTCTTCGCGAGTGAAAGCATCTCTAGTTGGTCATTTATCAAGTGGTAAATAGAACAAAAACAGCTAGAAAATAATCAATACGTAATTAGCAGCCTCAAAACCCTGAACTGGTTTTGTCCATGGCAAAAATTTTGCTGATTCCTAAGGTCCAGCCTTACACAATAGATGTTGATGCTCAAGGGTGAAACCAGAACTCAGAAATAACTGGCCTGATATAAAACAATAGAATAATTAGAGAATATTTGTAGCTAAGGGTTGACCTGAGGGGTCCTTGGTGCTCTCTGAGCTTGGTGGTTTTTTCTTGCAGATGTTTCATTACCCAACTAGGTAACATCATCAATGCTAGAAGGGAGGGGAGCTTCTGGAGGGGAGGAGTGGGGGAATCCTTGGTACTCTCTGAACTTGGTTGTTTTCTTGCAGACGTTTCATTACCCAAACTAGGTAACATCATCAGTTGGGTAATGAAACATCTGCAAGAAAACCACCAAGCTCAGAGAGCACCAAGGACCTCACCGTTCTCCTCCTCCTCCTCCTCCTCCTCCTCCTCCTCCTCCTCCTCCTCCTCCTCCTCCTCCTCCTCCTCCTCCTCCTCCTCCAAACTCACTCCCTTCTAGCACTGATGATGTTATCTAGTTTGGGTAATGAAACATCTGCAACAAAACCACCAAGCTCAGAGAGCATCAAGGACCCCACAGTCCTCCTCCTCCTCTTCCCCCTCCTCCTCCTCCTCCTGCTCCACTCCACAAAGCCCACTCCCACTGATGATGATGATTTTTGGGTAATGGAACATCTGCAAGAAAACCACCCAGGACCCCCTCAATGGAATAATTGGGTGTATGTATCTGTGCATAGGTTTGCTTGCGTCCACGCACACCTGCTAGGGAAAAATTGGGATTCCTGGAAGCAATCTATTAAACTGTGGAGTCGATTCTTCAGTTAGGTCTCCCTGATCACTTAGGACGACGATCAGAGTTGTTCTTCAGAAGCATTTCTGCCGTCAGCTGTCTTGAGGGGAGAGCCAGTGACCTGTGGCAGATCTGAAGAACTGGAGAAGGGACCAGGCCAATTAAAGGGGGAAGATTTATATCCTCTGCAGGGGGAACAACCAGGCAGATGGAACCTCATTGTTCCTGGACGGAGAACAGATCCCTAAATATATTAGAGGATTATTAGCAACAACACCCACGGAAGCTTGTTTATTGCGGATCGATAAACTTGCTGGATACGCAGCATTAAAACGCTGCTTTAGAAAGCTAGAAAAATAGTCTCTGCACTCAGAGGAGTCTCTAAATCTGGCTCCTTTCATGTGCAGTTGCTCTTCTTTGTTTATTATTATTATTATGGGTCTTTTTTTTAAAAAAAAAGGTTATAGATGGATTATTTGGAATGTTTTAATGTCTTTTGCAGAAACTGCCTGGGGGAAGCTTCAGAAATGGGAAGCAGGAAGCCATGCAGATGGATGAATGGATGGATGGTAGACACATTTAGATAGATAGATAGATAGATAGATAGATAGATAGATAGATAGATAGATAGATAGATAGATAGATAGATAGATAGATAGATAGATAGATAGATAGATAGATAGATAGATAGATAGATAGATAGATAGATAGATAGATGAGAGAGCGAGATACATGGATGGATGAATGAATGAATGGAAGATAGATAGATAGATAGATGATAGATAGATAGATAGATAGATAGATAGATAGATAGATAGATAGATAGATAGATAGATAGATAGATAGATAGATGGTAGATAGAGGGATAGATAGATGAGAGAGCGAGATACATGGATGGATGAATGAATGAATGGAAGATAGATAGATAGATGATAGATAGATAGATAGATAGATAGATAGATAGATAGATAGATAGATAGATAGATAGATAGATAGATAGATAGATAGATAGATGGTAGATAGAGGGATAGATAGATGAGAGAGCGAGATACATGGATGGATGAATGAATGAATGGAAGATAGATAGATAGATAGATGATAGATAGATAGATAGATAGATAGATAGATAGATAGATAGATAGATAGATAGATAGATAGATAGATAGATAGATGGTAGATAGAGGGATAGATAGATGAGAGAGCGAGATACATGGATGGATGAATGAATGAATGGAAGATAGATAGATAGATAGATAGATAGATAGATAGATAGATAGATAGATAGATAGATAGATAGATAGATAGATAGATGGTAGATAGAGGGATAGATAGATGAGAGAGCGAGATACATGGATGGATGAATGAATGAATGGAAGATAGATAGATAGATAGATGATAGATAGATAGATAGATAGATAGATAGATAGATAGATAGATAGATAGATAGATAGATAGATAGATGGTAGATAGAGGGATAGATAGATGAGAGAGCGAGATACATGGATGGATGGATGAATGAATGGATGATAGATAGATAGATAGATAGATAGATAGATAGATAGATAGATAGATAGATAGATAGATAGATAGATAGATAGATAGATAGATATGGATGGATGGATGGATGGATGGATGGATGGATGGATGGATGGATGGTAGACACATTTAGATAGATAGCTAGATGGTAGACAGAGGGATAGATAGATGAGAGAGAGAGAGAGACATGGATGGATGGATGGATGGATGGATGGATGGATGACACATTTAGATAGATAGATAGATGGTAGATAGAGGAATAGATAGATGAGAGAGAGACATGGATGGATGGATGGATGGATGATAGATAGATAGATAGATAGACAGACAGATGATAGATAGATAGATAGATAGATAGATAGATAGATAGATAGATAGATAGATAGATAGATAGATAGATAGATAGATAGATAGATAGATCTGATTAGGGTCAAGGCTAAAATTTTCAGTATGCATAAGAGACAGAAAGTGTTAAAGGAATAGAAGCACACTTATAGACTCTGTTGTGCAAGCAATTAGAGAAGTGATATTAATCTTAGTGGTTCCGGGTGTGTTACAGAATATTGTAAACAAGAAAAATACTGTTTCCTTAAATCCTCTGGATTCAGAAAGTCACCACATCTGGCTGACCTTGTTTGATTCAGAAACTAACCAGGATAATACCTGGATAGAAATTATAAGGCTATAACTCTGGAAAGTCATAAAAAATAAGTCAAAGGAAGACAATGTGAGACCACTTCTTTACTGTTGCCAAGGAAACCACATTCATGAAATCCCTAGGAGTCAATTGTGACTTGAAGGAGACTAAAAATTTACTTACCCATGTTAAAACATGAAGGTTGATTTTAAAACATCTAAACCCACATCTATTGATTTGCTTCCAATTGACTTTCTTCAGCTTGATTCATAATCCATTTTCCAGCCCACAATTTTTATTAAAAGCTATTTTCATGTAGCTCAAGATCTTCGTGAAAACAGAGGTCTTTGAATAAAATTGGCTCATCAGAAAAAAAAATACTCCTGATTTTACAACTTCCTAAGTTTGGGGTCCTGCAGCCTAGCTGTTTCTCCTCCAACATCAAGAGGCTATCAGAACTGGAACTATTAGTTTAATCTGTGTTGAAAGGAAATGAGTAACTTGCTGCTTTCTGCAGTTCTAAACCACATAAAGGTGATTCTTCAGCTCTGGAGGAAATTTTTGCAAGGGTAATTTAGTTAAAAATTACTTGTATGAAGGATTTCCATTTATTAACTTTCCTAGCACAGGATATCAGACTAGCAAAATAGTCTGATAGGAACAGACTTTCTACCAGGAAGTTAATTTCAGTAATGGAGAGCCATCCCTTCATCTAGGGTGGCCAAAATTAAATTGTCACACACTTTTGAAAGTTGTTTGACGTACAACAGAACTGACCTTTATCCTACTTGTATGGAGAGGAGCAGAGAAACCTACGATGGTGTTAAATCCAGCATGCTTAAAATTTGAGCACCAAAGAAATCAAGTTAATTCTTCAAGAATTATCCTGTCAGCCTGCACACCTTTGTTCATGTTTATGAATTTAGTTCCATAAATATTTATATCCTCTTGATCTTCTGGAAGATCTCAGCTTGGATGATTATATGGCACAGTTAAAGCAGACTTAGGAGTTGTGTCTTGAAAAATGGATGTTTTTCAAATGAGCAAAAACTTCTCAGCTATTTTATTTCAGCATCTACATCAAATAATGAAAAATTCTAGATATCCAGAAGGTTCAGATAGTCGTATGCATAGAACAAATGATGGCATGAGTATTCCCAGACAAAGGTTTCTCTGTACTGACATCAAGAGTATCTTCTACAATGTTCTTCAAACTAGAACTAAAGAGAAACTTCCTAACAGTGAGGACAATCAATCAAGGGAATAGCTAGCCTTCAGAGGTTGTGGGTGCTCCATCACTGGAGGCTTTTAAGAAGAAACTGGACAGCCATTTATCTGAAATGGTAGAGGGTTTTCCTGCTCGAGTAGGAGGTTGGACTAGAAGACCTCCAAGGTCCCTTCCAACCGTTGCTATTCTATGTTCTGTGTCAGGGTCAACTAGATCTGCTCACCTTCCTAATTACCTGTTGATGCTTGGGTCCTCCTAGACCCAACTCCACTTGATAAGATGGAGAAGATGCCAAGGAGAAGGACCATCTAGTGCAGGGGTGGCCCATCTATGGTTCTTTGAGGACCTGTGGACTTCAACTCCCAGAATTCCTGAGCTAGCCATGCATGCATGCATGGCTGGCTCAGGAATTCTGGGAGTTGAAGTCCACAGGTCCTCAAAGAACCATAGATGGGCCACCCCTGATCTAGTGTATATGTTGTGCATCTCTCTCTAATGCTGTTTTTCTAATGGCCTATCTCACCCAGGAGCAAGGGACAATCCATACACCCCTTAGCCTAAATTCATCCCAATTTCTGACTCCAAGCAGCATGGTGCTTATTCTGATGATAGTCCAAGACAAAGATCAAACATTGCAAGAAAAAAATATATACTGGTTTTGTTTCTTTAAAGTGACTTTGGCTACATGGCTACATGAAACTGTAGAAGCCTTACTGGGTTGGACAGATCTCTAATCTTGTAACCCATGGCCAAATCCATGCCAACGGTTCTCCTTCTAAGAGTCACTATCAGGATAATTGTCAAGGTTATTGCTGCCGGGGTTTTTTTTAAGTTGTAAAATTGATCATAAATGATATAAAATGCCCCAATATCTGTAAACATATAACTCTCCTCTTCAGCCAAAGTGGGAGTATAGATAGATAGAATTCTTTATTGGCCAAGTGTGATTGGACACACAAGGAATTTGTCTTTGGTGCATAGGCTCTCAGTGTACATAAAAGAAAAGATACATTTGTCAAGAATGGTTGTCATAGGGTTCAAGTAAGCAATCAGGAAACAATCAATATGAATATAAATCGTAAGGATATAAGCAACAAGTTACAGTCATACAGTCATAAGTGGGAGGAGATGGGTGATAGGAACGATGAGAAAAACTAATAGTAGTAGTAATGCAGCCTAGTGAGTAGTTTGACAGTGGTGAGGGAATTATTTGTTTAGCAGAGTGATGGCGTTCGGGAAAAAACTGTTCTTGTGTCTAGTTGTCTTGGTGTGCAGTGCTCTATAGCGACGTTTTGAGGGTAGGAGTTGAAGCAATTTATGTCCAGGATGTGTATTGTTTGCAGAGTGGCGAGATCCAGTTTCTTTGATGGTGGGATCAGAAGGGTCTCGAGACATCAAAAGTCAAGAACCCACCCACCCCTCTACCGCAATCCAACAACTACTTCCAGCTTAATGAAAGGAAATGGCACCAGATAGCATCTCCAGGCGCAGCCCGTAGTAACTGCTGCTTACTCTGAGTGTGAAGGAGCGTGCAAGAGAGGAGCAGCTGTGTTTTCCCAAAGTCCTGGAAAGCCAGTTTGACAGAGTTTATTTGCAAGGCTGTTCCAGACATACCGCGTGGCAAATAAAATGTCTGAGACTTTGTGGAGGAATCTTTCAGGCCTTGTATAAACTCCTGACATTAACAGTGTTTAATAAATAAAACCGACAGACTTTCAATTATCGCGTGCCACAAAGAGTGGTCATGGGAGCAAAGAAGGACCCCGGCTCTTATCTCTTCCCTTCACCATTTCCTCCTTCTTCGTCTCCAGTTCTTGCCTTGGCAGGTTGAAATTTCTGAGGTAAACATCTGAAGTAATACCACAGCCATCCCCAACAATCTACTGTACAATGTTTATCCCTCAAGTGCCCTGGGATTGCATTTTCTTATGCTTGACTGTTGCAAACCAGTTTTCCTTTCCCTCAGACCCTGCTGACGTGTTGATCTCCAACTCCCATGGTTCTTAACCCCAGTGTCTAAGAAGCATGGGTGTTGGGGTCCCACACACCTGGAAATGTTCAGGTTAGGGAAGCTGAACTGGATGAAGTGTTTGTTAGAGAGGCAGCGGATAGTAACAATTGAGGTGTTTGATGAAGGAGACCCCAATTCAAGTCCTCATTCAAGGAGACATCTCAGAGCCCTTGGGTCAGTCACTGTCTCTCAATCTAACCTTCCTCAGAAGGGTTAATTAATTAATTTAATATTTGGTTTAATGTTTAAACCAAAGATTTAAAATTAGTGGAGGAAAGAACCAGGCATGCTTAAATTCCTGTAGGAATGACAGAGTAACACAATTGATTGATTGATTGATTGATTGATTGATTGATTGATTGATTGATTGATTCATTCATTCATTCATTCATTCATTCATTCATTCATTCATTCATTCATTCATTCATTGATTCATACATACATACCTACAGTACATACATACATACATACATACATACATACATACATACATACATACATACATATTTTATGCTGTTCCTTTTCCGTGGAAGGTGACTTTGGTCAATGCAATGCAATGACATAAAATGGTTCTAATCGTCTTCTCTCTCTCTCTCTCTTGTTTAACCAGGGGCCACTTGAACTGGCTTCAGTTGGACCGCCGAGTGCTGGAACATGATTTCCCCAAAAAATCTGGATTGGTTGTTTTATACTTCTGTGTCAGGTGAGGATAAGTTTTTTGTCAAGTCATCTTTCTATTTATCTTATATCTTATTTCATCTGTTGCTCTGAGGCCTCATTGAACATCAGATGTTGACTACCAACTAGGATTCAGAAAGTCGTCACAAAGTCATCACACACTTTTTATCTGTTTTGTAAAGAGAGGGAGGTGAATTTTTTTTTTAATCCCAACCCTGTTGATAGTTTTGTCATCATCATAGCAGATCTCTGGTTTGGAAAGAGTTCCAAAGATTTGGAAAGTCCCTAGTTTAATCACTGTGTGAAAGTGAAAAGAGTCACAACCACAGAAATGGGTTCTAAGACACAGTAAACAACACAAAAAGGAAAGGAAATGACAATGTGTTGTGGTGTCCACATAGTAGGAGAATCAAAAACATCCAACAAATGTAAACGAGAGGGAGGGAGGGAGGAGGGAGGGAGGGAAGGAGAGAGAGAGAGAGAGAGAGAAGGAAGGAAGGAAGGAAGGATAACAGTATAACAGAATCAAAAACATTCAATGTAAAAGAGGGGGAGGGAGGGAGGGAGAGAGAGAGAAAAAGATAGAAAAAAGAAAAAAGAAGGAAGGAAGGAAAGAAAGGAGGAAGGAAGGAAGGAAGAAAGAAAGAAAGAAAGAAAGAAAGAAAGAAAGAAAGAAAGAAAGAAAGAAAGAAAGAAAGAAAGAAAGAAAGACAGACTCAATTACAGGAGTGAGAGCTGAACCATTGTAAGACAAGAAGGTTCAGGATGGGGGACAGATCGGTCTGGAGAAGACCTGTGTGGTGACTAAGAACCAGCAACCAAGATGGAGGCCTCGTCCTAATCAAAATGAGAAAGCCCTTTGAGGAAGAGCGTCTCATTCAAAGGTTTCCTCCCAAGAGGAACCTGTTTGTAGGAGACTAACTTTTCTTTCCACCATGGTGTCTTGGCTGGCAGCTGAGCTCTTTCCTTTCCTGGCATCTGCTTGGGAATCGATCAGATTTGCATTAGAGCTTTAGAGCCTCGGATGTCCTGAGCCATCCCACTGCAGATGTTGCAGACTTTCAAGCCCCACTGAGTTTGTGGCTTGTGCGGTCATAATATTATGGCCACAAAAATGGAGAATGCTTCATCAGATAAGTTATCCTAGTCTCCCTTAACGTGGGTTATGCTATGTAGTTGGTAGTCACAAGGATCAGGCAAAGATTACCGTGGTTGTCACTTACAGTCTACACCAGTGATGGCTAACCTTTTTGCTGTCGCGTGCCAAAAGCGTGGGGAGAGCGTGGGGTGTTCACGTGCGCGTGTGCCCACACCCATAATTCAATGCGCCCCACCCCTGCGCATGTGCGCGTGCCCCCCCCCTTTGACATGCGATGGCACGGTGTGCCTGTTTTTCACCCTCCCCAGGCTCCAGGGGCTTTCTAGGAGGAAACGGCCTTCCCCACCCACCCGGAGGACCTCCGGAGGCTGGAAACGGCTCATTTGCCAACTTCCGGTGGGACCGGAAGATCCGTTTTTCACTCTCCCCGGGTTCCAGAGGCTTTCTAGGAGCCTGGGGAGGGTGAAAATGGCCTCCCCCACCCCAGAGGCCGGAAACAACCTCCCAGAGTCTCCGCACGAGCCCTTTACTTACCTCAAAATGGGCCGCTGGAGACTCCTGGGAGGGGAGGGGGCGTGGCCAGCTGAAAATCAGCTAGGCAGCACGCGCATGCACGCTGGAGCTGATCTACGGCAATGGCTCCCGTGCTGGCAGATATGGCTCCGCGTGCCACCTGTGACACGCGTGCCATAGGTTTGCCATCACGGGTCTACGCTATCCAAAGGGAAGATTTGGTGAGGGAAAGATATTATATTTTATTTATTTATTAGATTCTTATCCTGCCTTTATTGCTTTATAAGTAATTCAAGGCAGCAATCATACATACGCCTTCTATTTTCCAAGTAACAATTCTGTATGGTGGGTTGGGCTAAGAGAGAGAGGGGCAGGTCCAAAGTCACCCAGCTGGCATTCATGGCTAAACTGGGACTAGAACTCACCGTCTCCTGGTGATTGGCCCAAAGTCACCCAGCCTGCTTTCATGGCTAAGGCGGCGTCTAGAACTCCCAGACTCCTGGTGATTGGCCCAGCCAGTACATTGTTCCTAAGGCGCGACTACAGCTCACCATCTCCTGGTTTCTAGCTGAGCAGCTTCATTCTTACACCAAACTGACTCTCTATTTTGCATCAAAAGTGCCATAAGGCTTAGAGGTATTTCTAACAGATTCAGTTTAACTTAATCCCCAACATGGCAGAAGCGAGGGAACTGCGTCCAAAATATTTGGAGGGTATCAAATCGCCTAACCTTGAAGGAAACCTTGATATGTTGGGGATTTTAATGAAATAGTAGAAATCTTCAGTAAATCTCCATCATTCGAACTCATTCCAACATTTTGAACAAAGCTAATGAGAGAGAAGGGGGGGGAGGAGAGAGTGTTATACCAATTTCTTTTTCTTTTCTTTTTTTAATTTTTGCAATCACTTCATTTCTAAAAATTGGATGGTTTTCAAAAGTCTCGGAATTTTAAGAAGAGCAATACTGCTCTCTGCTGTTTCTCAGAAGCATTTTCTTTGTTTCACTTAGCATCCATATATTCTCTTGCAAGGACGAACATTCAGTTGTTTGGTCATCACTATCCTAGCCCACCTCATCCAGTCTTCTGCCCTCAGACTGGCCAATATTGAATACTGCTGGAAAATCCACAATCCAAAGAGGAATATCCATTTTTCGCTTTTGCTTCCCTCTATACATCATTAACTTATTTATCGTTAGCCACGCCCTGCATAATTTGGGCAAATTCCCTCGTACACATAATTATCCCTTTTAGGAAATTGGCATCAAGACTCTTTCTCAAAGCAAGATGGGGTTTTTCTTTCAGTCCTTGTGTATGGGCCACGTTTTCTGATCTTGCACATTTCTTTGTGTTGTTCTCTGCTGTGGCTGGGGTCAGCTTTGAGGGTGTCCAGCCACTTCTGGTCTTTGGCGGCCTGGTTTCCTTTTACCGCTAACTCTTCCCAACATAATTGCTTTCTCCAGTAAATTCCCCCGCATGATGTAGCCAAAATAAGTCAGATACAGCTTTGTGATGTTTGCCTTCCAGTGAGTTTTGCTCCAATACTTGCTTGATAGTCACCTTTGCTGTCCAAGGAATATGCAGGAGCCTTCTCTGGAGTCACAGCTCAAACGAGTTGATTTGCTTCCTGTCTTGCTTTTCAAATGGCAATAGCCCTTAGACTTATATACCGCTTCACAGTGCTTTGCAGCCCTCTCTGAGTGGTTTACAGAGTCAGCCTCTTGCCCCCAACCATCGGGGTCCTCATTTTACCAACTTAGGAAGGATGGAAGGCTGAGTCAGCCTTGATTCCAATCAGGATCGAACTGCTGGCAGTGGGCAGAATTTAGCCTGCAATACTGCATTCTCACCACTGCGCCACCAGGGCTTAGTTAGCCATAGCAATAGCACTTAGACATATATACCGCTTCACAGTTCTTTACAGCCCTCTCTAAGCAGTTTCCAGAATCAGCCTATTGCCCCCAACATTCTGGGTCCTCATTTTACCCACCTTGGAAGGACAGAAGGCTGAGTCAACCTTGAGCCGGTCAGGATCGAACTGCTGGCAGTCGGCAGAATTAGCCTGCAATACTGCATTCTAACCACCCATCACCATGGCTCTTAAAGGTCCCATTCTCTGGGGAGCAAAATAGAGTGGACTAACCTACATTTGATTGCCAGGCTGATGGCAATAGCTTTTCCATATTCAGCTCATGTTCCTCATAATCCTTAGATATCATAACTAAAACCTCTTCTCTGACCATTCAGGATGTCATCCAGGCCACCAGTTGTTCCAAAAACGTTTTAATTTGAATGCCTTTTTCTACATTCCTTCTTTTTTGAGTGAGATCAATATTGCAAGAAGTGCTTTAAGGAACATTTGAGTTTGAGGATGGATATTCAAAACCAGGGTCACTTTATTTCCATCTATGTGATGAAGCGCACGGGGAGATTTTGGGGACAGCCCCATTTATAATATAAATTAGCAATTTTCAACTGAAGTCTCCTGCAGCGTGAAGCAACATTACCAGCCCGTGTTTGTAGAGGTCTTATCGATCGGGTTCTTAATCAATAAAAGGGGGAAGGTTAACGGCCTACAGTTTGTTAAGAAGATCAAATACACATTAAAGTCATGAGAATTCTCCTAAGCTTTTAGGAAGAGCCCAAGGTTTAAATCAAGCCACATAACGGAGATGAATTAGATGTTGTGAGAAAGGTTGGTAAGTAGATTAAAGATTGCAAGAGTAAGAAAAAAAATCAGAAAGTGTTCAAAAAATACCTTGGGAAAGACTTGTGTTTTTTTTTTATTGAAAAAGTTTTATTAGTACAGAGTACAAACATTTTTTTAATTTTTCTCCCCACCCCCACCCCCTTCCCTCCCCCCCCTCCCCCCCGGACTTCCCAGAGAGAACACAGGGCATAATATCAGTAATTACAGAAGAAAAAAGAAAAAGGAAAAATCCCTCAACTCCAAATTACACATTGCTAACATCATTAAATTTCTATATTTTATATTATTTCCCATATAATTCTAAAAAATAAAAAATAAATGTTAAAGATATATTAATTATATAATCTGAGTTATACAAAGGAAGGAAAACAGTTTCTCCCTCCTCCTTTCATCTTTAAAAAAAAACATTAATAATAATAATAATCTCATAATTAACTAGAACCGAAAAAATTTTACATAGCTAATATCAAGATATTAAATAATAATACCTTTAAATTTCATCATAACAACATATTACTCTAAAGAAACCTATTAACTCAAATAAAACTAAAAAAAATATTACATGTCTACATATTAAATAATAAAACTTTTAAATTTTGTCATAACATAATATTATTATACAACAACTTTAATTCATAGTAAAAAATATTAAATAATAATACCTCTAAGTTTCTCATAATAACATTATTATACAACAACTTATTAGCTCAGATAAAAAAAAATATTACATGTATTAAGTATTAAAGCCTTTAAATTTCATCATAACCACATAATATTATTGTTCAACAACTTGTTAATTCATAATAAAAAAATATCCTTAAAGGTAATATTGATAATAATAATAATAATAATAATAATAATAATAATAATAATAATAATAATAATAATAATAATAATAATAATAATAATAATAATAATAATAATAATAATAATAATAATAATAATAATAATAATAATAATAATAATAATAACAACAACAACAACAATAGTAACAATAATAATAATAATAATAATAATAATAATAATAATAATAATAATAATAGTAAAAATCTAGAAAAGAGAGAGAGAAAAACAAAAACCTAAAACAAATGGAAAGAAAAAAAAAACCTTCCTTTAAATTTTAAAAATCTAATTGTAATAATTTAAAGCTCAATAGTTTTAATTAAAAATTAAGAATTCCAATTCTTAAAGAATTATTAAAAAAGAGGAAAAAAAATCTTCTCTTTCTCTTTCCCCCTTAAAAGAAAAGAAGGAAAGAGAAAAAAAAAAGGGGAGAAGAAGAAAATACAATTATATTATCTCCATCCATCTAATACATATCAACGCTACTTCTCTTTATATCTTATTGGTTGCCTCCTTTTGTATCTTGATGATTTTGAATTTATCAGCTCCTCTTCCATCTGATCCCAATACTCCATCTCCTTTTTCACATCTTTCTGGCTCTGCGATTCACTTTGAGTCTTTGAGATTATTTCATTTTGATCCAATAAGAATGACTTTTCCTCCTTGTCTTCTTCTACATTCATACGTTTTTCTTCTGGAATTTTAGATATATCAGCCTTTAAAATATTGATATAAAATTCGGTAGCTTTGTTTATCGTATTCAGCCGGTATCTTTTCTCCAAAAATTTCACCGTAACTCCTGTTGGTGCTTCCCATTTGTATTGTAAATTCAATCTTTTAAGTTCATCAATCAAAAAAGTAAATTCTTTTCTAGCTTTAAGCATTTTAAAGGGAATTTCTTTCCAAATCTTAAGTTCCTGACCATTCACCTGAAGATTATTCTTAAATGTCGCCTGGATAATTCTGTTTCGTAAAACTCTTGTAGTAAAATATATAACAATATCCCTTGGTAAATGTTTTTGTTTTGCATACCACGAATTGACCCTGTATAACTTTTCAATTTGTATAGACTTGTGTTTTTTTAATACCTTATGTTAATGGATAACCATTTGTCTCAAGTGGTGTAGGGTTTCCTGCCTAAGCAGGGGGTTGGACTAGAAGATCTCAAAGGTCCCTTCCAACTCTGTTATTCTATTCTATTCTATTCTATTCTATTCTATTCTATTCTATTCTATTCTATTCTATTCTACTCTGCATTGGCAACAGGAAGGGCATCCGGCCAGTAAAGACTCAGCTCCATTCAGTTGCCCAGACTCCACCCCACAAGGGATTATGGGGTCATTAAAAGATGATGATGATGATGATGATGATACAGGTAATCTTCGACTTACAACAAATTCATTTAGTGACGTTACAAGTGACTGAAAAAAGTGGCTTATGACCGTTTTTCACGCTTACGACAGGTTGCAGCATCCCCTGCTCACTTGATCACAATTCGGGCACTTGGCAACTGACTCATATTTACGACGGTCGCAGCGTCCCGGGGTCACGTGATCCCCTTTTGCGACCTTCTGAGAAGCAAAGTCGGCAGGGAAGCCAGATTCACTTTACAACCGGGTTACTAACTTGGCAGCTGCGGGGTGATTCACTTAACAACCATGGCCAGAAAGGTCGCCACGTGGGGCAGAACTCATTTAACAACCGACTCACTCAGCAACCGAAATGTTTGGGCTCAGTTGTGGTCATAAGCTGAGGACTACCTGGACTTAGTACTGTTGATGGCCTTGGCTGAGGCAGAGTGTTGAGACAAGACTAAAAGTTAAAAGCCAAAGTTCTAGTCCATAAGGTCCACCGCTCTTTGATGCTGGAGCTCTCTTCTAAGTGAGGGCTCCTCAAAAGAAGGTCGCAATTCTGGGAAACCATGTTGGCTTGCCACTGTGCTGCTATGATTCTCCAAAATGCTAATCCATGGCAGTTGAACTGAGAACTCCTAAAGAATACCATATTTTCATTCCACTAGGTCAGGTCAGGGTGTCAAACTCAAGGCCTGGGGGGCCCACAGAGTGCTTAGATCTGGCCCACGGGACCGGCCTGGAAACAGCAAAGGACTGACCCGCAGTGCCTCTGCCAGCAAAAATGGGGCGGCTCCGTTTTCGCTGGCAGAGGGCTATCAAAACAAACTAAAAACAAAACCAAAGGAGAATGTAGGGGTTTAACAGTGATGTAGGGTTTCCTGCCTAAGCAGGGGGTTGGACTAGAAGACCTCCAAGGTCCCTTCCAACTCTGTTGTTGTTGTTGCTATTATTATTATTGTTGTTGTTGTTGTTGTTGTTGTTGTTGTTGTTTTGTTGTTGTTGTTTTGTTGTTGTTGTTGTTGTTGTTGTTGTTGTTGTTGTTGTTGTTATTATTATTATTATTATTATTATTATTATTATTATTATTATTATTATTATTATTATTATTATTATTATTATTATTATTATTATTATTATTATTATACAATTGTATCACAGCGGCCAGTTGTTTCGCCGGATTTGGCATTGATTACTAGTCGAGCCCCACCCAGGGGCCTAGGAAGTCGTAATGTATTTTCGAAGTATATGTGCGGAACCGAGCAGTGCGGCTTTCTGCATTTGACTGATGGTGATTTTGTCAATTTTGAGCTGTTTTAAATGTAATTCCAGTGCTTTTGGGATAGCACCCAGTGTTCCAATCACTACTGGAATTACCACTGCTGGTTTGTGCCATAATCGTTGGATTTCAATTTTTAAGTCCTGGTATTTTGCAATTTTTTCGTGTTCCTTTTCATCGACCTTGCTATCTCCTGGTATTGCAATGTCAATTATAGTCACCTTGTTGTTCTCGACCAACGTGATGTCTGGTGTATTATGCGCCAGTACCTTGTCTGTTTGTTTACGAAAATCCCACAAGATCTTGACCATCTGATTTTCAGTGACTTTTTCAGGCTTGTGTTCCCACCAGTTTGTAGCAGTATGGATGTTATAATTTTTGCATAAATTCCAGTGGATCATTTGTGCAACAGAGTTGTGTCGTAATTTGTAATCAGTATGTGCGATTTTCTTGCAGCAGCTGAGCACATGGGCTACAGTTTCATCAGCTTCCTTGCATAATCTGCATTTAGCATCATTTGAAGATTTATCAATTTTGGCCTTTATGGCATTTGTACGAATTGCCTGTTCTTGTGCGGCCAGGATCAATGATTCTGTTTCTTTCTTTAAAGTACCAGATGTTAACCATAACCAAGTTTTTTCACTGTCCACTTTGTCTTTTATTTTTTCCAGAAATTGGCCATGTAATGCTTTATTTTGCCAACTCTCCATTCTTGATTTTATCACATTTTTTCTGTATTCTTGTTTCGTCTGTTGGACCTTCAGTAGATTTTTGTTCTTTACTTCAATTAATAGATGTTCTTGACTTTCTTTTAAATAATCCGCCAATGCATGCTTTTCTTCTTCAACTGTTTGCTTTACTTGTAGTAGTCCTCTGCCACCTGATTTTCTGGGCAGGTAAAGTCTATCAGTGTCACTACGTGGATGTAAACTGTAGTGCATTGTCATTAGTTTTCTGGTGTTTCGGTCCAAAATGTCCAAATCAGCTTGTGTCCAGTTAATTATACCAGCCGTGTATCTTATGACTGGTATTGCCCAGGTATTCATGGCCTTGATGGTGTTTCCACCATTTAATTTAGATTTCAAAATTTTCCTAACTCTGTTGGTGTACTCTCTTCTAATGATAGTTTTCACTTCTCCATGTCTGATGTTATCCAACTGCAGAATGCCCAGATATTTATAGGCTTCATTTTGATTGCATTTAATTAATTGGCCATTGGGCATTTCAATTCCGTCACATGTAGTGATTTTGCCCCTTTTCATAGATACAGTGGCACATTTTTCCATGCCAAACTGCATTGAGATATCTGTGCTGAATATTAGGACTGTGTTGGTCAGTGATTGGATTTCTATTTCTGACTTTCCATACAGTTTCAAATCATCCATATACAATAAATGTGAAATTTTTTCAGCGTCTTTGGCTATTTGGTATCCAAGTTTCATTTTTTTTAAGATTACTGATAGTGGGATCATTGCGATGATGAAGAGGAGGGGTGAAAGTGAATCTCCCTGAAAAATTCCTCTCTTGATATTAACCATTCCATAGTTCTCATTCCCTACTGCCAACACAGTTCTCCATTGTTTCATCGCTTTTTCAGTGAATGATGTAATATTTTTGCTGATGCCAATAGTTTCTAAGCATTTGATGATCCAGCTGTGTGGCAGTGAGTCGTACGCCTTTTTGTAATCAATCCAGACCATATTCAAGTTCGTTTTTCTGTTCTTACAGTTTTCTAGTATCATTTTGTCAATTAGGAGCTGATCTTTTGTGCCCCTGCTCCTTCTTTTGTTGCCTTTTTGCTCTACTGGCAAGATGTTATTTGTTTCCAAATAATCCATTATGTTATCTGCAATTATCCCGGTGAGTAATTTGAAGGTTGTTGGCAAGCATGTTATTGGTCTGTAGTTTCCAGGTGTTGTTCCTTTAGTTGCATCTTTCTGAATCAAGTATGTTTTTCCAGTTGTCAACCATTCATCAATTTGACCATTTTGTAGCATTTCGTTCAGTTGCTTGGCCAATATTGCATGCAAACTGGTCAGATATTTGAGCCAGAAACCATGTAATTGGTCATTTCCAGGTGATGTCCAGTTCTTTACTTTTTTTACTCGATTTTTGACCATCTCAGTTGTTATTTCTAATACTTGCATTTGCTTCTTGCCAACACTTTTCTCAAAGTCTTGTATCCACTTTGCTTCCTTATTGTAATCCTTTGCATTTTCCCACAGTTCTTTCCAGAATTCAACTGTGGCTTGCTTTTCTGGTTTTTCACTTTTGAAATTGTCATTTGCATTGAGGCTTTGGTAGAAACGTCTTTGATCTGATCGAAATTGCTGATTTTGCTTGTACTGAATGATTCTTGCATCATATCTTTCAATTTTTCTGGCTATTGCTGTTATTTGCTGTTTTACAATTTCAAGTGCTTCTTCAATTTTCCTTGTATCAAGCCTGTATCTTCTGGCTAATTGATCCATGATCTTGCTATTTTTTAGCCGTTGTTCATTCATATTTTTTAAATTGCTAGCATCTGTTCTGAGTTTTTTTATTTTTTGTTCCAGTCGAATTTTCCACTTTGGTTTTGATGCTTTTTCTGCCTTGCGACTAGGTGCTTTGTTTTTAAAACCTAGTTCATTAGTGACTATTGCAGCTGCACTGTACATTAACTGATTTGTTTCTAAGATGGATGCCGATTCAATTGTTGAAAGTACTGCATTAACCATTCTCATTATAGGTGCCAAGTTTTTGTTAGGCACAGTTTTTAATGATGGTAAACGTTGCCTTTCCTCATTAGACAGTACATGCTCCATGATTTTGTCCTTCAATTCCTTTTGTTTTTCAGTTAGTTCATCAATTGGTTCAATCATGACTGGTTCTGGTAGTGGTGCTATTACTTCTCCACTAACAGTTTCTTCTGTTGGAAGCTCCAGTGTGATGTCTTCAGTTGTTTTGTGAGTTTCTGTTGTTTCCACTGGTGGTGTTATTTTTTTAATTTGGCAATTTGTCTGAATTTTCTCAAGTTCAATTTCACTGAACACATTATTAATAATATATTATTATTATTATTATTATTATTATTATTATTATTATTATTATTATTATTATTATTATTATTATTATTATTATTATTATTATTATTATTATTATTATTATTATTATTATTATTATAGAAATGTTTCCCCTTTTGCATCTGAGAATCCAAGAAGGGACAGGAAAGGAGAACAGGGAAAGAGGAAAGAAAAAGGGAAAGAAGGAAAGATGGAACGAGAGCAAGGAAGGAAGAAGAAGGAAGGAGGGGAAGCAAGAAGAAAGAATGAAGAGGGAAGGAAAAAGAAGAGAAGGGAGGGAAGGAGGGAGGAAGAAAGGAAGGAAGGAAGGAAAAAGAAGGAAGGAAGGAAGGAAGGAAGGAAGGAAGGAAGGAAGGAAGGAAGGAAGGAAGGAAGGAAGGAAGGAAGGAGAGAGAGAGATTATAATGAGAGAGAGGATCTCAGGGAAGTCCTGCCTTAGCACTTGGCCACCACAGGTGCCTCCCAACAAGAGTGACGTCGAGCTGGCCACGCCAACCGTGGCCACGCCCACCCCCAGCCCTCCGAGGTCAAACACAACCCTGACGCGGCCCTCAATGAAATTGAGTTTGATACTCGTGCACTCTTAGACAACAGGGCTGAATTGAGAGAAGGGGCATCTCAGAGTTTAATGGCTCCAGAAGGTTGGACTTGTTTAGAATATCCGTAGACCATTTCCGTGATCTCGTTCTCATCAGTATTTCCCAACCTCTTCGCGGTTGTGAGGAACAGACCCTGAACTCTGCTAAGCTCTTTGTGCAGGATTGAATGCCTGGCATGAAATATTTCACACCCCGCAGCTATTGCAAATTAGCGGTAGATAAGAGTCGAGGTGGCGCAGCGGTTAGAGGCAGGTACTGCAGGCCACTTTAGCTGACACTGATCCGCAGGTCAGCGGTTCAAATCTCACCGGCTCAAGGTTGACTCAGCCTTCCATCCTTCCGAGGTAGGTAAAATGAGGACCCAGATTGTTGGGGGCAATATAAATATACATTGCTTACTGGTGTAAACCGCTTAGAGAGTGCTTGCACTGTGAGGCGGTATATAAATCTCACAAACAAACAAATAATAAATAAATAAATAAATAAATAAATAAATAAATAAATAAATAAATAAATAAATAAATAAATAAGAGTCAAGGGAATTCAAGGCGGGCTGGACTTAGATCTCTGGTGAGCACGAAACTGATGGTGCACTTGACCCCCCTCTCTCTCTCGGGCTCTCGGCTTGCTCATCTCCTCCAGTAACTCTTCCAGAAAAAAATATTCTGGATAGCTCAGGGTTGAACTGTGGGCTCCTTGCTGCACTTTATGCTTGGTGGTTTTCTAGCAGATGTTTTGTTACCCAAGTAGGTAACCTCATCAGTGGGGAGTGGGGTTTGTGGAGGGGGAGAAGGAGGGGGAGGGGGAGGAAGTGGTCATCCGTGGTGCTCTCTGAGCTTGGTTATTTTCCTGCAGACGTTTCATGACCCAGCCAGGGAACATCATCAGTGCTAGAAGGAAGTGGGGTTTGCTCTCCCCAATGTTAAATTCCTCTGATCCGGGTTCCCCCTACACCACCATCGTGCAGCCCTCGATCAATTCAGCGCCCTACTAAACATTCTAATAATGTTCATTTTCAACCAACACCCATCCGTTGTCCATCCGTTTGTTCTTCCTCCGAAAGCTCTTCGAAAAAGCCGATATTTCTCCGGTTAGGATCCATCCTTTGTTTTTGGACGCAGCTTGGCAGTGCAAATCCTGAAGAGCCACGGCTGGGGGAAAGTAAACAAGCCCAGCCTAAAATATTTATGGAGCTATCAATCCGTCTGTGAAATAGAACAAGCCTCGATGCCTTTCCTATCGGCCGGGACAGCCACGTATCTGCCAGGGCTGAATGATGGTGTCTTCAGGGACCCACAAATCTCCCCGAGAGTCATAACACAATCACCGAGAAAGAAAAAGGAATTCTTTTCCCCTTCAGCCCTGAACGGTCTGCTTCCCCCCCCCTCACATCCTGATAAAAACAAATTGAATCAAGGCTCCTGTATTTATTTATCTGCCGCGTTTCTTTTCTGAGCTGATTTGACTTGTCTGTTTCGTTTCTAGGTTCTACATTGAGAGCATTTCTTACCTGAAGGATAATGCCACAATCGAGTTGTTTTTCCTGAATGCCAAGTCCTGCATTTATAAGGCAAGTCCTGGATTTTTTTCTTTTTCCTGTTATTGCTACGGTTGAGCTCAAACCTGGTCAATTCTGGCTAGATCAGGGGTGTCAAACTCAATTTCATTGAGGGTCACAACAGGGCTGTGGTTGACCTCGGGGGGGGGGGGCGCGACTGGGTGGGTGTGGCCAGCTTGACGCCACTCACTGGGCGTGGCTGACTGGGTGGGTGTGGCCAGCTTGACGCCACTCCCCAAACTGTTGGCACGTTTCCTCTCCACATTGGGTAGAGCGGGCCAAAGCCACGCGGGTAGAGCGGGATGGCCCCGTGGGCTGGATCCAACCACATCATGGGCTGGATCCGACCCGCGGGCCTTGAGTTTGACCCCCCTGGGCTAGATAATAGAGGAACACTAGCTGTGTTCACACAATCCATGTAGCCAAGTCAAGTAGGGGTAATCCTCAATCTGCAACAGGTCATTCAGTGATCAAAGTGACGACGGCACTGGGAAAAAAGGGATTTATGATCGTTCTTCACCCTTATGACCGTTGTAGCGTCCCCGTGGTCACGTGATCAAAATTTGGAAGCTTGGCAACTAGCGTGTACTTACGATGGTTGTGGTGTCCTGGGGAGGGTCACGTGATCCCCTTTTGTGTCCATCAGACCAGCAAAGTCAATGGGGAAGACGGATTCACTTAACAACCGTGTTAGTAATTTTAACAACTGCAACGATTTGCTTAACAACGGTGGCATAAGAAATGTCATAAAAATGGGGCAAAACTGACTTAACCAGCCACGGTGGCACAGTGGTTAGAATGCAGGACTGCAGGCTGCTTCTGCTGCCTGCAATTTGGCAGTTCGAATCTGGCCAGGCTCAAGGTTGACTCAGCCTTCCGTCCTTCCCAGGTCGGTAAAATGAGGACCCAGATTGTTGGGGGCAATAGGCTGACTCTGTAAAACCGCTTGGAGAGGGCTACAAAGCGGTATATAAGTCTAGGTGCTGTTGCTATTGCTTTTAAGAAATGTTTCACTTAGCAACATAAATGTTGAGCTCAGTTATGGTCGTAAGTCGAGGACTACATGTACAAACCTAGCCGGCATTATTTACATGATATATTAAGTTTGATTAACGTCCATCCTGGTTAGATTTTTGGGGTCTTACTGTGCTGCGTCAACCTAGCAAATAGTCAACCCAAACCTTTATGATCGACCGTTTTTGGAATGTATGTACAGTTGCTCTTTAAAACGGTCCTAAAGGGACTTTTTTTTCCAAGAGGCAACTGGACTTTCTGGTTTTTCATTGAAGACGTTTCGCTTCTCATCCAAGAAGCTTCTTCGGTTCTTCAGTTCAGAATTTTATTTTTGTATTTGCTTTTAACCAATGTTTATTTATTGGTGCTCTTGTATTTTTGCTGTACGCCGCCCTGAGTCCCTCGGGAGTTGGGCGGCATATAAGAAAACCAAAATAAAATAAAAATAAAATAAATAGAGGAAGCTTCTTAGATGAGAAGCAAAACGTCTTCAAGGAAAAAAACCAAGAAAGTCCAGTTGCCTCTTGAAAAAGCACCTTTGGGACAACCCTGACGTGGATGACTGAGAATCTCCACCGACATCTTGAAAACTATCCAGGAGACCCCAACATGAGCCTTTAACCCTGTTATCCAGGGGCCAAAAGGTCATTTGAAGGTGTCAGTCAGAAGGATGACCGCCTTGCAGCTAAATCAGACCGGAGAAGAATTCCCAGCCAATTGCAGGGAAGGGTCCAAAGTTGTTGAAAACTTGCTATTTACCTCTGTAATGCTGAGGAAATTATTCCCATCCAAATGGTTATGGGGTTTGTGGGGAGGAAAGAACCGGCCTGACTTAAAGTAAAACCTTCCTAAATGCAGAAGGTTATGTAACCCATTGGCAGAACAAAACTTTTCTGGACTTTAAGCAAAAATAAGGTATTTCCTAAAGTCTGAAATTCCACTTCTCTCTTGACCCGGAGTCCCCAAACTTGACAACTTTAAGACTTGTGGACTTCAACTCCCAGAATTCTCCAGCCAGCTGTGCTGGCTGGAGAATTCTGGAAGTTGAAGTCCACAAGTCTTAAAGTTGCCAAGTTTGAAGACTTCTGCTCTTGACTAATGAAATGACTGCATTCACACAATACACTAACCTTGAAAAAAAAGAAACTATGTCAAAACCAGTAAATTGTGCCCCGCTGTTTTATGACCATAATGAAGATTGATTTGATTTGATTTTGAGATGACTTAAATACGAGAGGCTTCCAACACATGTTAAATTAAGAATGCATAATCTTGGCTTAATCTAGCATGTTTTGACACGGCTACAACAAAGGATAATTGAATTGCCTGTGTGAGTGGCACCAACGCACTGACGCATTTAATTAGAATTATGAATTGTCGAATGTGAACGTGTCTCTAGTCAAGGATTCACGCTGCTCTCTTCCAACCATGAAGAGCAGCTGCATTTGGGGAAACACAGCAGGTGGCAGCAAAGAGCTGATCTTGGCTAGTGTTGACCAGAAGCCAACTGATCCCCAGGTCAGCGGTTCAAATCTCACCGGCTCAAGGTTGACTCAGCCTTCCGAGGTAGGTAAAATGAGGACCCAGATTGTTGGGGGCAATATAAATATACATTGCTTACTGGTGTAAACCGCTTAGAGAGTGCTTGCACTGTGAGGCGGTATATAAATCTCACAAATAAATAAATAAATAAATAAAAAATAAAAAATAAAAAATAAAAAATAAAAAATAAAAAATAAAAAATAAAAAATAAAAAATAAAAAATAAAAAATAAAAAATAAAAAATAAAAAATAAAAAATAAAAAATAAAAAATAAAAAAAAATAAAAAAAAATAAAAAAATAAAAAAATAAAAAAATAAAAAAATAAAAAAATAAAAAAATAAAAAAATAAAAAAACAAACAAACAAACAAACCAACAAACTGCAATCGATCAATTGTTGCAACCCCAGATGGATCGTAGGGCTATTGAATTGGGGTAGTAGAGCTGTTTGGAAGAAGTTATTGGTTAGCCAAGGAAACTTCGTAAATGTAGTTAATTCAAAAATCAAGTCCTGATTTGATAAATAAACCCGAAAACCTCTCTTTACGTTTCAATTAGCATTATGTTCTAGCAGGGATCCTGGAGTTGGTAGTCTCCTAAGAATCTACAATCATAAACCAGCAATCCCAATTCAAACCAGTACAGTCCTGAGATGGAACTTTCCTGGTTTGTTTGGCCACTCCTAAAAGAAGAGTAGATAATTTGTTCCAGATAAACAAGTATTTTAAAGATTTTCACTTCAGCATTACATCAAAAATCAGTATATTTGAATGAGTAAGTCAAGAGCCACATAAGATTCATAAGCAAAAGATATATTTTTATCAGGGGTGAAATTCAAAATTTTTCCCTGTGGGTGTGGCTTGGTGGGCGTGGCAGGGGAAGGATACTGCAAAATCTCCATTCCCACCCCACTCTGGGGCCAGCCAGAGGTGGTATTTGCTGGTTCTCTGAACTACTCAAAATTTCCGCTACTGGTTCTCCAGAACCTGTCAGAACCTGCTGAATTTCACCCCTGAATTTTCTATATATAATGGTTCCTTGGTACTCAACTGCTTTGAAATTCATCGAATTTGGTACTTCAATGCATTTTGATGCGAAAATTTTATCCTGATGCTTATTGTTTGCTTGATATTCAGTGCACAAGCTAGAACCTGTTGCTATTGGCTGCCTTGTGACTCACTATATTACTCCTTATGGGGAAAATGTGTTGGGTATTCATTGATTTTGGTAGTCATTGTGGCCCCCGGAACCAATTAATGATGAGTATGGAGGAACCACTGTATTTTGATGTACCAGTTTATTTATTTATTTGGAGGTTCTTCTATGCCGCCCTACTCCCTAAGGACTCAGGGCGGCGTACAACATTTTAGGGAACACCAAACAAATCATTAAAAACAATTTAAAAACAATTTTAAAAAAAATATAACACCATACATACATGGGGGAGACGTCAGATGGAAGGTTGTCTCAAAATCACCCCACCTGCAGGAAGAGCCATGTCTTAATGGCTTTTCGGAAGGCCAGCAAGGTGGGGATGATTCGGATCTCTGGGGGAAGTTGGTTCCAGAGAGCAGGGGCCCCTACAGAGAAGGCCCTCCCCCTAGGCCCCGCCAGTCGGCACTGTTTGGCTGACGGGACCTGGAGGAGACCCATTCTGTGGGACCTGACCGGTCAAAGGGAAGTATGAGGTAGAATGCAGTCCCGGGCCCAGTTGTAGCCTCCTCAATCATTGCACCCAGAACTCAAAGTGAGGATGAAATGTCTAGAGGCAACGTCTAACCACTTACACATAGGTGCCAAGAAGTCAACTTTGATGTAGCCCTGAAGTCACCAGAAAGAAGGTCAACCCACTGTAGACTTTATCTTTTACTTACGATATAAACTCTTTGCTTGTAGTGAGAATCCAGTTATCTGGCCCAGCAAAACAGTTTTAACAGAATAATAGAGTCGAAAGGGACCTTGGAGGTCTTCCAGTCCAACCCCGTGTTCAGGCAGAAGACGTTATACCATTCCAGGTGAATGGCTGTCTAATCCCTTCTAAAAAGTCTTCAGTGATGGAGCATCCACAACTTCTGAAGGCAACTTCTGTTCCACTGGTTAACTTCTAAGACTGGTGTCTATGGGGATTCTCAGTCATCCAGGTCCTGGTTGTCCCAAAGGTGCTTTTTCAAGAGGCAACTGGACGTATACTGCAAGGAGTATAACTCCTTCCATTCCCCACCATCCACTCAGAGCTGAAGAAGCTTCTTGAATGAGAAGCAAAATGCCTTCAAAGAAAAACCAGAAAGTCCAGTTGTCTCTTGAAAAAAGCACCTTTGGGTTCTAAGACTGATTCTTCGCTATAGTGTAACAGAATAACAGAGCTGGAAGGGACCTTGGAGGTCTTCTAGTCCAACCCCCTGTTTAGGCAGGAAACCCTATACCATTTCAGACAAATGGCTGTCCAATCTCTTCTTGAAAACCTCCAGCGATGGGGCACCCACAACTTCTGGAGGCAAGCTGTTCCACTGGTTAATTCTTCTCACTTTGAGGAAGTTTCTCCTTAATTCCAGGTTGCTTCTCTCCTTGGTTAGTTTCCATCCATTGCTTCTTGTCCTGCCTTCAGATGCTTTGGCAAATAGGTGGACCTTGTGGCAGCTCTTCAAAGTGGATAGTTTCCCGGCAGGTATCACGTCACCCCTGGTTCTTCTTTTCTCTGGACTAGTTTTGGACTTTCTCCATTCCTCTCTGCGTCAGGACAGTCTTTCCTCAACGAAATCTTTTGATCCTGAACATTTCTATGGAACACGTACCTGGGAATCTGCTTTCATGTGCAGATTCAGGACAGCATAGAGCAGTGTTTCCCAACCTTGGCAAGTTGAAGATGTCTGGACTTCAACTCCCAGAATTCCCCAGCCAGCGTTCGCTGGCTGGGGAATTCTGGGAGTTGAAGTCCAGACATCTTCAACTTGCCAAGGTTGGGAAACACTGGCATAGAGAGAGGTTTGAGGAACCTTTGTCATCTACCAGGAGCTGCAGGGGGCAGGTGGGGGGCTTAGCTGACATGGATTCCTCGCTTGCTTCCTTGCCCCCAAGCACGTCTGCGGGGGGGGGGGTGGAGGTGGGCGATTACTTTACTCCCCTGCCGTGACTATACTGTGGGAACTGTCCCATTTTCCTTCTCCCAAGGCCTTCTCTTGAATAGGCGGTCTTGTTTAGTTCTGCCTCCAGCGCTAATTAATAACATGGGCTATTTTTTTTCTTCTTCTTCTTATCAGCCTGGATTTAGGCCTTCGAGCGACAGGAATCACAACTCTGTTGCTGCTTTTTGAGGCAGAAAGAAACGGAGACCGAAAGAGAGGGGGTTTTTCCTAAAGAGTGAATGCAAACTTCCCGGGTTCAAATCCGAGAACTCTCATGGACTCCGTGCCTTGCCTGAGGGAAGCTGTTTTCGGATGCAATTCTTAGTGAGAACAGGAGATTAAATTGGGCTCTTTCTAAAGGGTCATTTTTAGGAATTCCTAATAGAAGGCATTAGGTGGTTTGAACTCTCTTAACCCGAATAGAAATAACAACTGTTATTATTATTCACAATTGTATCACAGCGGCCAGTTGTTTCTCCGGATTTGGCATTGACTACTAGTCAAGCCCCACCCAGGGGCCTAGGACGTCGCAATGTATTTTCGAAGTATATGTGCGGAACCGAGCAGTGGGGCTTTCTGCATTTGACTGATGGTGATTTTGTCAATTTTGAGCTGTTTTAAATGTAATTCCAGTGCTTTTGGGATAGCACCCAGTGTTCCAATCACCACTGGAATTACCACTGCTGGTTTGTGCCATAATCGTTGAGTTTCGATTTTTAAGTCCTGGTATTTTGCCATTTTTTCGTGTTCCTTTTCACTGACTTTGCTATCACCTGGTTGTTGTTGTTGTTGTTGTTGTTGTTGTTACATTGCACAATCAGCCAGATGTTCAAGCTAGATTTGGCATTTTTATCCCGCCTATCAAGTCCTCCCCAAGGACCTGGGATAGGCAGATGTGAACGTTTGATGGTCTTAAAGGTATCATAGCAGGATGTAAGCTGTTCCAAGTAAAACTGCCTTCTGCAATTGACTGAGGGTGATTTTGTCAATGCCAAGGTGCTCCACATGTTTTGTTTTGCTTTGAGTTAATTTTGACCATTGAATCATCCTTCTATTGAACCATAGATAATGTAGATAATGTTTTATTTTATCCTTCTGTTTCTCTCAACATATCACTGAGATTTAACCTGGATTTTTTTTTAAGCATGTAAGTAGGAATGTACTAATAAATAAATAAAGGAGCACCTTCCTCAGGGTGGAGAAGGGTGTAACAGACCAGCTTAACTGCAGCGAAGTAGGATCGAAGACTTGAGTTGTGTTTTAATCTGCTGGCTTTAATACAGCAGGAAACTCTTAAAACAGGACAAAAGTTAACTTCATTCTCCTTTGCAAAGAGCAAACTTTACGGCTTGTGACTTCGAGGTGTGTCCTTCACACCTTAACGCCCTGCGGAGTCATCCATGGGAGGGTTAAAAGGGCAAGAGGACAGCTGTCACTTTTTAAATGTGTTTTGGTTGTGCAACACAATTTTTAAAAAGTGCAAACCTTCAACTGTAGGTTCCCAACCAGCATTGTTGCTTTTTGGACTCTCCCTGCACATTTTTCCAAAGGGGCCATTGCGGTTGTCTAAATTTTGATGTCATGTTTTTTATGACTCCCTTTTTTCCCTCTCTTTCTGAATAAATTTAAAGTTTCAAGTAGGAAAGGTTAGCAAAATATTCGAGGGAAGTTCTTTTCCTGAATTAATTGGAATGTGTCCCGCCCAGTTATGCAGGTAATGAAGGAGAAAAGACATTTTTTTAAAAAAATTCAATTACAGAGAGTCCTCGACTTATGGCCACAAGGGAGCCCAAAATTTCTGTTGTTTAAGTGAGTCAGTTATTAAGTGAATTTGGTCCCGTTTTACGACCTTTCTTGCTACGGTTGTTAAGTGAATCACTGCAGGTGTGTTAAGTTAGTAACTTGGTTGTTAAGTGAATCACTGCAGGTGTGTTAAGTTAGTAACTCGGTTGTTAAGTGAATCACTGCAGGTGTGTTAAGTTAGTAACTCGGTTGTTAAGTGAATCTGCCTTCCCCATTGACTTGGCTTGTCAGCAGGTCGCAAAAGGGGATCGTGTGACCCCAGGACACAGCGACCGTCATAAATATGAATCAGTTGCCAACCCTCTGAATTTTGATCCCCCTGATCATGGAGATGCTGCAACGGTCGTAAGTGTGAAAAATGGTCATAAGTCGCTAAAGGAACTGTTGTAAGTCAAAGACGACCTGTATTCTTTAGAGAAAGAGCGAGGCATACAAACATAAATGACCTTTAATTGTGAGGTAATCATTGAAAGATAATGTACTGTAAAAGTTAGTGATGGGAATTGTAAGAAGGGAGATTTTGCTCTTAAATATCCAAGTTGCCCAGAAAGGAGAAAAAAACCCCACTGGTTTTTGTTGGCTAAACTGGAAATCTTTTGGGAAGAAGAGAAAAAGGACAAAGGCAGAAAAGACCTTGGAGTTGTGAAAGGTGTGGTAAGTGTGAGAAGGCCCTTGATGGAACGTCATGATGCAACCCAACCCACCTTGAGCGTGCATGGAATGTTGTTGTGTGTACAAGAGGGGTGGGGCTTTCATTGTGACATGCCCTCCGCCCTCTTGCCAAGGTGGATACACACCCCCTCTGGGTGTCACAACCGATATGGCACAACCATCGTGAAGCCACTGCCCTAAATTGCTACTGGTGTCTCGGTCCCTGATACACACACATCCATCATGTCATGGGCTCCATGTTACATGTCACTCTTTGCCCTCCCCTGTCCCCTCCTTAGCACTCATGTCTCTCCCCCCATTAATCTGGAGATGGACCAGTGGTGCTATTCAGCCGGTTCTATCTGGATCGGGCGAACCGATAGCGCTGACTGCGGGATGCCCCCCCCCACCCTGACATAAGCATGTCGCGTTTTTGACGCTGTGCACATGCGCAGAAGGCTTTGCACATGCACGGATGTGCACACGCTCACATTTGTGAAACGGTAGGGAAGGTAAGTGAATATTATTCCTGAGATGGACCAAACATCTCTTCAAACAGGAAACGATTTTGTGTAGAAGACAGTATTCTAAAAATGGAATGGAATAGGAATAGGAAGAATAGAATAGAATAGAATAGAATAGAATAGAATAGAATAGAATGGAATGGAATGGAATGGAATGGAATGGAATGGAATGGAATGGAATGGAATGGAAAATATGGAATAGAATGTGGAATGGAATAGAATAGAATAGAATAGAATAGAATAGAATAGAATAGAATAGAATAGAATAGAATAGAAAATATGGAATGGAATAGAATGTGGAATGGAATGGAATGGAATGGAATGGAATAGAATAGAATAGAATAGAATAGAATAGAATAGAATAGAATAGAATAGAATTCCAACAGAGTTGGAAGGAACCTTGAAGGTCCTCTAATCCAGCCCCCTCCTCAAGCAGGAAACCCTATACCATTTTTAAAACATGGCTATCCAATCTCTTATTAAAAGCCTCCAGTGTTGGAGCTGTTCCACTAGTTAATTCTTCTCTTCTCACTGTCAGGAAATTTCTCCTTAGTTCTAGGTTGCTCCTCTCCTAGATCAGTTTCCACCTGTTGCTTCTTGTCCTGCCTTCTGGGGCTTTGGAGAATAGGTGGACCCCCTCTTCTTTGGGGCAACCCCTCCAATATTGGAACACTGCTATGATGTCAAGCCTAGTTCTTCTTTTCACTAGACCAGACATAACCAATTTCTGCAATTGGTATTATGGTAATAGTTATTATGGTGCAATCAGTACTTTTGAGCTACTAATCAATGTGAATAAAAATTACTTTTTTTCTTCACCTATCATTCCATTTTCTTTTTTAAGAATTCTGTGAAAAGCAGAAATCCAACAGAAATCCTTGACTTTCTGTCGTAGTGCCGGAACATCCTTCTTCTCTTAAATTTCTACATGTCATGTACAGGAGCTATTTTTAGAAATCCATGAGAAAGAATGATGGTGAACCACAGGAAACCTTCAGGATGATAGACCACAGTCCAGGCAGTTCCCAAAATAGCACAGAAAATATTTAAGAGTAGCAGGAGAAACTCTGAATCTTTTGTCCATACTACTTATATCGTTCAACAAACATTTTGTACGCCCGAAATGCTTGGTGGGAACCCAAACTAGATAAATTAATAAAATATGTCCATTGGTTTCTTGTTACGCTAAAGTACTTTGGAGACTTTATTGTAAGATATTAAATAAAGAGACATATTTATTTTCTTGATTCCCATTTCTCTTTTCCCAAAAGGAGCTCATTGAGGTTGACAGTGAAGTGGTGTTTGAGTTGGCTGCGTACATCCTACAGGTAAGTTGTGTAGATTTTGCTGTTGTTTTGTTGAAAGAAGGAAACATTAATGTTGACGCTATATGACTGTGATGGGGAACCTATGGGACGCGAGCCGTCGGCCGTTGCTCTTCCAGGTTCCGGCCAGGGGTGGGTTCCTCCCGGTTCGGACTGGTTCACCCGAACTGGTAGCGACCCACTGGTGACGTCACGATGACGTTACCAACCCGGCTCGGTCGGTGCCAGTCCGTGGGCGCCGCCATCTTTTATTTATTTTTATTTATTTTTATTTTTATTCTTTCTTCTGAGCATGCGGAGAAGCCGAGTTTCCGGCACTGTGCATGCGGTCGCCATCTTGTTTTTGGGTTGTTTTTGTTTTTTTTGTTTTTTTGGATTGTTTGGCACTGCACCCACGCAGCGTGCTCACGCAGCGTGGGAGGAAGCAAACCGGCAGCGAGGTAAGTTAGAACCCATTCTGGCACCAGCCAACTGATCTTCACGGGCGCAGGAGTGCCAGAAACCGGAAAAACAGCTGCCCGGTGCGCATGCGTGCCAGGAAGACGATCTTCCGGTTTCCACCACGCGCATGCGCACCGGCCAGCTGATCTTCGCGCATGCATGCACACCAGAAACCAGGTGGTTGGTGTGTGTGTGTGTGTGTCAGAAACCAGAAGATCATCTTCACGTGTGTGCATGCGCACTGGGCGGCTTCTCTTCCGGTTTCCGGCACATACATGCACGCCCCCCACCGGTTTTGCACTTGGTGCTGAAAAGGTTTGCCAACACTACTATAGGATGTTCAATTCTCTAGCAATCCTAATTTTCTATCTCTTTTAGATGAATGGGCAGATAGCATAACCAGTTCTATTTCATTTTAGGCTGTGGTTGAGATCTCCATTATAAAATCAAATCCAGGGAGTTATTCCTTCCTTCCACTGACTCTCATAAATATATATTTTGTTCTAGCAAGTTAATAATCAACCCCATGTTATAATTAGCAGGAAGGAAGATGGTTAGCCCCAAGGGGGTCATAAAATAACTGGTTTTTTCCCAGCCATTATACTGCTGGTTAATTGATTGCCAATTAACTGGAATTAACAAACACAATTGTAAATTCTACTCCAGACATCCACAAACATATCCTCTGAGCATAACAATCAATTAATTTAAAATACAGCAACAGTACTTAAGTCTTCTCCAAAGCATAACTGCTGAAGCAGTGAAGACAAGGAAAGAAAGAGGGGAGAATTTACATATTCCTTGGTATTAAAATTTGATGTTTTATTTCCTGATGATTCCTAACTAGGCAGCGTTGGTACCAAAGTTAGTGCAAGAGAGTGAAATTAAACATTTTTTTTTTAAATTCGACTGATTATAGCTTCAGTGGGGTCCTTGGTGCTCTCTGAGCTTGGTGGTTTTCTTGCAGACATCTCATTACCAAACTAGGTAACATCATCAAGTGCTCCTAAAGTACCAAGTACCTCACAGTTCAGCCCTGAGCTACAGATATTCTCTTTAATTGATTATAACTTCATTTAGTTAATAAATACATTAATTAATACAACTCGTGAAATTGTACTTAATACAATTCCGAATGGAAATAATTATCCATGAGTAAATGGTTATGAATGGGATCGCCTTGGGAAAACAGACTTGAAGAGCTGTGATTTGAGGCCAGGCACGTCCTGGAAAGTTCCCTCTTTTAACATTGTAATCCTGCAGGCCTGAGATCTAATAGAACTACTTCAAAACTTATGTTTTCAAAGTAAAAAATGAGGGATCCTTGGTTCTCTCTGAGCTTGGTTGTTTTGTTGCAGACATTTTGTTACCCAAACTAGGTAACAGCACTGATGATGTTCCCTAGTTGGGTCATGAAACGTCTGCATGGAAACCACCAAGCTCAGAGAGCTCCGAGGACCCCTCATTTCAACCCTGAGCCCCAAATATTCTCCTATAAAGTAAAAAATCAAGCTATCATCGATTAGACCTCAGTCGCTTTGATTTTGTAATATTCTGCACTGACCTGCCCAAGTATTTTTAAAGGTTAGCAGAAGTTTCCATCAAGATGGTTTGAACCTAGGTGAAAGATTCCATTTTGCAATTAATGTGCTTTCCTGAATTAAAGCACATTGTAATGAAGGTGCTTTGCTGAATCACAGTTTCTAAGGTTTAGCTCTGCAGGCCATTCTACGCAAAATGTCTTTTTTTCTCTCTCTGGAAAGAAAGCCGTTGGGAGACCTAACACAGAATGTTTTCTTAACAGCCTTAAAACAACCTCACCTTTTTCCAGAATCACGTGGTTGTGCTACAGCTGCAATGTTATCAAAACATCTCTGCACTTTTTAATTGATTCTCATTAGTGAGAAGGCTAATAAATATATTTCCATATTAATAAATGTATTTCCAAGTCTATGTTTAATTATTGTGGGTACCTCTCTGCCAGGATTTCTATGAGGTTGTTACACAATATGGTAGAAATCTCAACCCTTTCCTTGAGATATCATCCTTTTGTTTATTTTTATTTAAAAAAAATAGAGCGCAATGAGAAATAAACAGGACATGTAAAGAAAATATCTGTATATTGTTAGCTATGGAGTGGTATTTCAGCCCCCTTAAGTTAATTATTCCTATCGATTGCAATGAGGCTTCTCTAAGTAGGAATAAATCTGGATTCAATTCTTAAGGTGGTGTCATATCTTGGTCTTAAAATCATTTTCCGGTAGAGTTATAAAACATTTTTTGATACTTGAAGATGGAAGTGTGCATATTCTCCATAATTTAATAGGTTATTATAAGTAATCGTTACATCTTCTCTCTTTTTTTGTTTCTTTATCATTTTATAGGAAGCAAAAGGAGATTTTTCAAGGTACGTTTTGCATGGCTATTTTTCACGTACTGTATATACTTTTTATGCAAAATAGGACTGCTATTCAGTTACAAAACGTGTCTTTCGTACAGGGAAACGTACACACTTGTGGGGGAAAGGCTCAAAATCTTTAAATACCGGAAATGTGATGGATTGGAGTCAGGTCATCTTTAGGATTGGCTAAATCTACCTGTCCTTATGTTTTGGGTTGAGAAGGGATGATTGGATCCCTACCTCCTCAGGAAAGAGGAGAGGAGAAATCCAAATTCATAGGATCCTTGGGCTGGAAGGGGACTTTGGAGGTCTTCTAGTCCAACCCCCCTTGATAGGAGTCCAGACCTTGTCCCAAGGGTGCTTTTTCAAGAGGCAACTGGACTTTGTTTTTCCTTGAAAATGTTTCGCTTTTCATCCCAGAAGCTTCCCCAGTTCTTCAGTTCAGTTCAGATCAGATCAGAACCGAAGAAGCTTCTTGGGAGAGAAGCGAAACCTCTTCAAGGAAAAACCAAGAAAGTCCAGTTGCCTCTTGAAAAAGCACCTTTGGGACAACCAGGACCTGAATTGATAGAGAAACTTCATAGACATGAGTCCAGAAGTTGTTTTCTGGCAGAACCATTACGGGAAAACAGCTTACTTTCTCATCACTGGACGGCGGTCACAAAATTAGAATTTAGGAAAGTGGCTAAGATATTTGAGGGCTATTCTTTTTTAAGTATTCTTCTTAAGTTTATTGACATTCTTAGAGTCATACTTAATTCACATTAGGGTTGATTATGTGGTGGTTTGCATTGATTGCAATATATATATATATATATGAACTAAGGAAGTATTCAAATTCTTGTGGGTGGGGGCTGGGTATTAATAATGCAATAAATAAATAAAAAACCTATTACAGTCTACTCCCGTAGATCGGAAAGGTATTTCAAAATAAATGGCTCCTCTCACCAGGCGTGGCCGTTCAGACTGTTGGTACAGTTGTTTCAAAATCACAGCCAAACCGTGACTCTTTTAGGCTTAAAGTTATTTTTGGCATTTGGATGTGAAAATTAATTACAAGAAGAGAACGGCCGTCCTGATGAAATGAGCGGGCTGGTTCATTCTCCCCCTGGAAGAGTTGGCACTTGTTCAGTTAAATAATAAGGACTTTGGAGCCCTTGATTAGTGTCAGCCATGAAAGTTCAGGTCCAAAGAGCAGGTCCACATGTGAAGGTCCAATTAAACCAATTTATTGCTACACATCTTCTCAACTAATGGTTAGGACCTGCTTGGGGTTAGATAAGGGTCAACAGAATTCAAGGAATGTTGGGTTTAGTCCACTTGTGGCCACGTAGAGATTCTAGGCTGATTCCTTTTTTGACTCCGCCCTCAGGTTGCGCCACATTTCTCCCCTACAGTTAGTTCAGAAAATTAAAGTTGCCTTAAAAGCAACTTCAGTTCCTGAAGAACTCTTAGACATCTTCATGCCGTTTTCTTGGTGTTCGGAAGTGATCGGCCGTTGCCTTCTCCAAGGTTGTTTATTGACATCCCAAATAAGCAGATACAGCCCTGGGATCTTCCAGTGGTCTCCCATCCAGCTACTAACAAGGACGGCCCCCGCTTAGCTTTTGAGACCGTCACTTGGTCTCAACTTGGTGACTAGGCTAACAAGCAAATGCTACAAAAAGAACTTGTTGCAATGCCAGAGAAGATGTTCTGGGATGGAGGCATCACACATGTAGTAAGGAGATGGTGTGTGTAGCTTCTTTTTCCTAGACATTTGTGCAAATTGGGGCCGGAGAGTAGATGGGTGGGTTGCCACCACTTCCAACTTTGGAATGAATTTCATTGGGAAACAATAAACGGAATATAGGAAATCCTCTACTTACGACCACAAATGAGCTCCCAAAAATTTCTGTTGCTCAGTGAGTTGTTTGTTAAGGGAGTTTTGCCCCATTGTGAGACACAGTTGTTAAGCGAATCAGTAAGTTAAGTCAGTAACCACAGTTGTTAAGCGAATCGGGAATTCCCCACTGATTTTGCTCGTCAAAAGGTCACAAAAGGGGATGAGTGGAGCGGTGGCCTAGAGGTGGAGCTCTCGCCTCACAATCAGGAGGCTGTGAGGTCGATCCTAGGTAGAGGCAGATATTTCTCTCTCTGGGCACACTGAGATTATATCTGCTGAACAAAACTCCGCATTGGCGACAGGAAGGGCATCTGGCCAGTAAACACTCGGCTCCATTCAGTTGCCCAGACACCACCCCGCAAGGGATTATGGGGTTGTTAAAAGAAGATGATGATAATGAAGGTTGCAAAAGGGGATTGCATGACCCCGGGACACAGCGGCCGTCATAAATATGAGTCAGTGGCCAAGCATCTGAATTCTGATCACATGACTGTGGGGATACTGCAACGGTCGTAAGTGTGAAAAACGGTCCTAAGCCACTTCTTCCCATGCCATCGTAACTTTGAACGGTCACTAAACGAACTGCAGAGGATGACCTGTGTAAATAAGGCACGATTCGGTGTAGGAAGTCTCCTGACGCATCACTTTTCAAGCCTGACAGCGCTTGTGAAATCCTCAATTGTCTTTGACAAGCCTGTTCTTGCTTCCGTTTCCCAACCCAAAACCTCCAGGCTTCTGCTGAGTCACTAATAAGAGGGTTTGATTGAAAAGCCAGAAGAAATAACTCACTCACTGTAACCTGCAGATTTGATTTATGGCAGCTGCAGGATTATTGCTGTCTCTGTTTTCGAGAAGGCTTGTTGCAAGAGAATTCATTTCTGGCTCATTTCTGGCAGCAGTGAAACTTACTCAAGGAAAGAGAGAGAGGGAGAGGGAAAGGGAAGGGAAGGGAGGAAGGAAGGAGGGAATGAAGGAAGGAAGGAAGGAGAAAGAAAGAAGAAAGAAGGAAGGAAGGAAGGAAGGAAAGAAAAGAAAGAACCGAGGGAGGGAGGGAGGGAGGGAGGGAGGGAGGGAGGGAAAGAAAGGAAGGAGGGAGGGAAGGAAAGAAGGAAGGAAGGAAGGAGAATGAAAGAAGAAAGAAGGAAGGAAGGAAGGAAAGAAGGAGAAAGAAAAAAGAAGGAAGGAAGGAAGGAAGGAAGGAAGGAAGGAAGGAAGGAAGGAAGGAAAGAAAAGAAAGAACCGAGGGAGGGAGGGAGGGAGGGAGGGAAAGGAAGGAGGGAAAGGAAGGAGGGAGAGAAGGAAAGAAGGAAAGAGCAAGAATGAAAGAAGAAAGAAAGAAGGAAGGAAAGGAGGAGAAAGAAAGAAAGAAGGAAGGAAGGAAAGAAAAGAAAGAACAGAGGGAGGGAGGGAGGGAAAGAAAGGAAGGAGGGAGGGAGGGAGGGAAAGGAAGGAGGTAGGGAAGGAAAGAAGGAAAGAAGGAAGGAAGGAAGGAAGGAAGGAAGGAAGGAAGGAAGGAAAAGAAAGAACGGAGGGAGGGAGGGAAAGAAAGGAAGGAGGGAGGGAGGGAAGGAAAGAAGGAAGGAAGGAAAGAAGGAAGGAAGGAAGGAAGGAAGGAAGGAAGGAAGGAAGGAAGGAAAATGTTTTTCCCTCTGGCCATGTGTGTTGCTTATGAAGCTCAGTCAAGGGCCTGACCACAAATGTAGGTTGCTAAGTGAGAAATTTGTGATATCAATTTTGCCACTACACTATGAACCACTGCAGTTGTTTAAGTGAGTAACACAGTCATTAAATGAATCTGGCTTCCCCCGTTGACTTTGCTTGTCAGAAGGTCGCAAAAGGGGGTCACGTGACCCCGGGACATTGCAACCGTCATAAGTACATGCCAGTTGCCAAGTGTCTGAATTTTGATCACGTGACCAGAGGTCCTGAGTATCAAAAGGGGTCATAACAACCTTTCTTGCCATGGTTGTTAAGTGAATCACTGCAGTTGTTAAGTTAGTAACATGGTCGTTAAATGAATATGGCTTTCCCATTGACTTTGCTTGTCAGAAGGTCGCAAAGGGGGACACTGTACTCGTCATAAATATGAGTCAGCTGCTAAAGTCTGAATTTTGATCACATGACCATGGGGATGCTGCAAATGGTCGTAAGTGTGGAGAATGGTCATAAGTCACTTTTTGCTCTGATGTTGAAACTTCAAACGGTCACTAAATGAACTGTTGCAAGTCGAGAACAACCTGTAATTCCATGGAAAGTGAAGACAATCCATTTCCCGATTCACGGGGGCTGCTTCCAGCCCACGCCTCCCACCCTCCTGGACTTCGGGTCTTCCAAGTGGAAAGATGGCTTTGACGGCTCTGCAAGTGTCCTTCATAAAGGAACTGCTGAGATTTATTTCTATATTTGTGCACCACAACCTGGAGCGAAGACGATGCAGTTGAGAGATGGGTGCAATTATTTCCTTTTGGCCCGGAGTGGGCGTGAAGGATGTTTGTCACTGTAATTCCTGCAACAATTGGGAGACAAAAAATATTGCGATTTGTCAACCTTGTCCTCAGCACTGTGAAACTGGCAGAGCCGAAAACCATTCCTGGTGGCTTTTTACACTGCTATTGTGAGATTAAGGTGTGGAGTTGCTGACAGTGTAGAAGTACCTTTAGATGCACACCCTAATTATTCTCACTATTTTGCCTACTGTAAAAAAAAAACTCATATTTTTTTTAGAAAAACCCTGATCCATAAAGCCAATCGTGTATTTTTTCCTGATTTTTCCATATCTCTCACCCGCTCTTTCCTAGCTTTCAAAACTTCCCAGTAGTTAAAGCATAAATAAACTTCCAAGCGCTGGGAGGGAGCATTAATTTGTAAGGCAACGGTTGGTGATATCCAGATGTATGGAAAGCAGACCTTTGGCCAATGGCCCTGATTGGTTGAGAAATTCCAAGAGTTGAAAACGGTGTGCCTGGAAGGGTTAGAAATGACTGATTCAAGGCAAGTGGGACAAAAAATCTTGAATTAAAGCCAGCTCCACCTTTTACAAAATCCTCCATCAGGAAAATACGTTTGCAGGAAAAGTAGTAGAACATCGAATAAATCTCTTCAGCTCACTCAAAATACACCCAGGTGAAACTGAAGAGGTGGCTGGAGTAGGATCTCTATATAGCTCTTGACTTACAACAGTTAGTTTAGTGACCGTTCGAAGTCACGATGGGACTGAAAAAAGTGACTTATGACCATTTTTCACACTTATGACCGTTGCAGTATCCCCATGGTCACGTGATCAAAATTCAGATGCTTGGTAACTGATTCATATTTATGACGGTCGCAGTTTCCCTGGGTCACGTGATCCCCTTTTGCAACTTTCTGACAAGCCAAGTCGATGGGGAAGCCAGATTCACTTAACAACCACGTTACTAACTTAACAACTGCGGTGATTCCCTTAACCACGGTGGCAAGAAAGGTTGTAACGGGAGATGAAACTCACTTAACAAATGTTTCACTTAGTAGCAGAAATTTTGGGCTTCAGTTGTGGTTGTAAGTCAAGGACATACATTTACAGGAAAAGTAGAATCTCGAATAAATCTTTTCGGCTCGCTCAAAATACACCCAGGTGAGACTCAACAGGTGGCTGGAGTAGGATCTATATAATTGAAGGAGAAATTCTGGGATTCTAATTTGAGCTGCCTCTTAAAATTTGTTGTTGTTGAATTGCTAAATTATGCCCAATTCTTTTTTTTAAACAGTTTATTTATACATTTTCACTTTACATACTTAAGTACCTAGTGAACAGCGTATTGTCTGGATCATTTTGCTTATATAATAATACTTTTCCTGCTCCTAATTTCTACCTCTATTATCCAACCATTTGTAAAACAAGTCCCATGTTTGAAAATACTCTGTATCTTTCTTTTATCTTTAATGTCAATCTGTCCATTTCTGCACGGTCTTAATATTTTTTTAATTACATCTTCTTCTGTAGGTGTTTCCTCATTTTTCCAATACTGTGCAAATACAGTTCTTGCTGCTGTCAAAACATGTAATATTAAATATATATTTCCTTTATCATGCTTTTTCTGGTACTATGCCTAACAAAAAATATTTCTGTTTTATAATCTATATGTTGCTTTAATATTTTTTCTAACCATGTATGTATTTTTGTCCAATATTTCTTTGCTTCTGCACATGTCCACCATGTGTGATCATATGTGCCCGGTGCCCAACTCTTCATGATCCTTGGACTACAACACACCAGGCCCTTTATCATCCACTGCCATTTGAAATCTGCCCAAATTCATGTTCCTTGTGTGTTAATGACCCTGTCTAACCATCTCCTCCTCTCTTGTCCCTTTCTCCTTTGGCCTTCCGTCTTTCCCAACACCAAGGGCTTCCTCCAAGCAGTCATCTCTTCTCATTTGGTGGCCCAAGTCTTTGAGCTTCGGTTTGTGTCCTTCCAAAGGACAGCCAGAGTTGACCTCCATGTCTCTAAAATTACCGAAACAAAAAAAAAAGGAAGAAAAGACATTTGTGATGAAATGTGTTTTCATTCCATGAATTCCAGAGAAGGCCGTACACCTATGATTAGCACTATTGAGTAACTTTGCTCAATAGCGAATTCTTCACCCAAAGAATGTCTCTTGCGACATCTTTTGCGGTGAAGAAATATCCTCTTTAGGCAGATGGTACAGGTCTTGTTGCAATGTACATTTTTCGGTAATTTTGGCTCGCTTTGCTTTAAAAAGAGGGGGGAAATCACATTTTTTTTTCTAAAGGATGATAGAAATACTCTCTGGTAATTTTTCATTAGAGCTTTGCGAGACCTAAGGAAGAAGTATTTTGGAAAATGAAGTACATTTTGATAACCGCTTAAAGCAGCTGCATCTTTTGACTTGACGTTCAGCTGCATTAAAAGCTCTCCCCAGTTGTCCACACACACATCCATTGATAATACTGCCTTGTGAAGCAAAGTGGTTGTGTGTCTGAGGACACATCGAAACAACCAGACGAGCTTTTGAAACATCTGTTCGAACCCTGTAAAAAGACATGGCTGCTTTAAAAAGATCTCTACTTTTCAGCTCTTCTAAAAGCTTTCTTTCCTGCAGAAACAGCAGATTCAGGAGAAGGAGGTTAGAAATTATTGGCGTCTCTCCATTGTCATAGTTCCAACATGAACCAGGCTTCTGCAATAGGTTTCATATTTAGTTTTTTCAGCAGGTGGATCAGAATTTCATAGGTCTCACATACCATCCGCTATGACAAGCCATCAAACATGAACATGGATAAGCTGTCAATCTCTATCAAGAGCATTATGTGCCACCAAGCATCTGCTGATAGATAGATAGATAGATAGATAGATAGATAGATAGATAGATAGATAGATAGATAGATAGATAGATAGATAGATAGATAGATAGATAGATAGATAGATAGATAGATAGATCGACAGATAGATAGATAGATAGATAGATAGATAGATAGATAGATAGATAGATAGATAGATAGATAGATAGATGGATGGATGGATGGATGGATGGATGGATGGATGGATGGATGGATGGATGGATGGATGGATGGATGGATGGATGGATAGATAGATAGATAGATAGATAGATAGATAGATAGATAGATAGATAGATAGAGATAAATAGATAGATAGATAGATAGATAGATAGATAGATAGATAGATAGATAGATAGATAGATAGATAGATAGATATAAAATTCACATATATCATTATATACGAATGGGTTGAATACTGACAAATGCATACCAAAGTGACAAAGAAGACTCCCAAAACAACATCCCCAACATTTAACAATTTATCTTCTTGATCAGGGAATACGATGGAAGGAGAACTTAGCTAAGAAATGGTGACATCCAGACAGGAAGAAAAACAGATGGGATAATTTGCCATTAAGCAATTTTTTTTTACGTAAGGAAAATCTAAAGGTAGTAATTTTCTGAACTTCCAGTTTAAAAAACCAGTGCTTGTTGTTGAATTAAGGGTGCCAACCCATAACCTCCCTTATTGCAGCATAATAGCAGTGCTGAGCATTGCATTTCTAGTTCATGGGCAGGAAAGCCGCGACATCAGATAAGTTATGATGTAGCTGCTAATTACGTAAGTCATGGGATGCCATCATGGGTTCAGCTAAATGTCCCTGATTTTGCAAGCTTCTAACCCTCCCTGGAAATTGGAAGGCTGCCTTCATTTCTTCTCTTAATTTAGACATGGAAATCAACCTTCTTATCCAACCACCCTGCCTTGTCCCACTTGGTGGACACCAGAGTTAGATCTCAACCTACTTCATTCTCTGGGAATGAAATCCAGAATATCTGGAGAGAGTCAGGTTGGGGAAAGGTGATATATGGGAACTCAGTAGACCTTCCTAAATCACCGTGTTTTGCTGCCTTTTGGTTCTTCCTCAGAGTATCTAACAAGTTTTTTTTGTCTTGGTGGGTCATAAATTCAGAAGCACCTGTAGGCCTCATCTGCATTTAAACCTTTCCTAAACTGATATCTTCTGGGTATTTTGGGTCCTCAAGTTACCACAATTGCATAACGTTGGCAAACTCCTCCAGACCGCAAATGGCATCTGGGAGGAGGAGGAGGAGGAGGTGACCCATTGTCAAATGATATCCCAGCCAGAAATGTGCAGTTATGAGACGCAGCAATTCTCAGCAATAAAACAGAGAGTAGAATTAGAATTAGAATTAGAATTAGAATAGAATAGAATAGAATAGAATAGAATAGAATAGAATAGAATAGAATAGAATAGAATAGAATAGAACAGAACAGAACAGAACAGAACAGAACAGAATAGAATAGAATAGAATAGAATAGAATAGAATAGAATAGAATAGGAGTTGGAAGGGACCTTGGAGGTCTTCTAGTCCAGCCCCCTGCTCAAGCAGGAGATCCTATACCATTTCAGACAAGTGACTATCCATTCTCTTCTTAAAAACCTCCAGTGATGGAGCGCCCACGATTTCTGGAGGCAAGCTGTTCCACTGGTTAATTGTCCTCACTGTTAGGAAGTTTCTCCTTAATTCCAGGTTGCTTCTCTCCTTGATGAGTTTCCATCCGTTGCTTCTAGTCCTGCCTTCTGGTACTTTGGAAAATAAGTTGACCCCCCTCTTCTTTGTGGCAGCCCCTCAAATACTGGAAGACTGCTATCATGTACCCCCTAATTCTTATTTTCTTTAGACTGGCCATACCCAGTTCCAGCAACCGTTCTTCCTATGATTTAGCCTCCAGGCCTTTGATCTTCTCTGGACTTTTTCCAAAATCTCAACATCCTTTTTGTAGTATGGTGACCAAAATTGGTTGCAGTGTTCCAGGTGTGGATCGTATTAGCTTTTTTGGCTGCGGCTGCACACGGCTGACTCAGTAAGTGTGGCTGACCCTCACCAAGGTTAAGATCCGAAGAGGTTCAAAGCACCGCTTAATCCTGTGCGTGCTTGCAAGTTGCCTAGAGCTTCAAAAGTTATGGGTGGCACCTCCAACAGCTTCTTTTGCAATATATAAATATTGCATATTTTATATTTTAATATATAAATATAAACCAGTGTTGACATAAAAGAGATAAAACTTTTGAAAGCAAAAGGCTGAAAGTGAAGACGATGATTTTTCTTCCCATGCCTAATGGTTTCACTCCTCTATTCCAAATAACAGCTGTACACCACGTCTTCATTTATTTTTTAGGTGCTATGCCAGATTATTTCCAGCTCGGTTGCAATTCAGCCAAAAGAAATGCTGCGAACCCAGTTTTCCTTTCCTCAAAAGATTTTAGCAAGAATGGTGTATACCGTAACTGAGATCCGAGAGGGACCGTAATTCTTTACTAGCGAAAATTAACTGGCCGCCAGGGAAACCCGTCTTGGTGTTATTGAAAAAGTTGTGTTAGTCAGAGGAAATTCTGCTCTGGAAACATTTACTCTGGAAAGGACCACATCTAGATTCCCACGCGATTTCCTATTGTCTTTGGGCAAATTACCAAGAAATCCTTCCTTGGCAACGAAGGCTGGAAGCTGAATTCTTCTATCTGAGAAACAAAGAACGATTTGTCTACCAGATGCTTTATGTTCTCCTTAAAAGAACCGTAGCCATTGTGCAAGCCGTGGCTACAAGCAAAATTCTGCAATACAATCGACCCTGCGCCTTTCAAATATGGAGCCATCGTGGCTGGATCAGTCGAGGTTCTTGGCAGGGCTGTCTTAACGCACTTGATGGGCACTTGCGCCTGGGACTCACGAGCATAGGGGCCCCATACTAATCTGTGTATGTTAACTCTTCAGTAGCAATAGCACTTAGACTTTATATACCGCTTCATAGTACTTTACAGCCCTCTCTAAGTGGTTTACAGAGTTCAGCATATTGCCCCCAACAACCTGGGCCCTCATTTTACCCACCTCGGAAGGATGGAAGGCTGAGTCAACCTTGAACCGGTGAGATTTGAACAGCTGAACTGCTGAACTGCAGTGCTGCATTTTAACCACTGCGCCACCTTGGCTCTCTCTCTCTCTACAATGCACCTTGTATCATATAACACCAATTTTGTTGGAAGTGCCAATAAAAGAAATATATGTTTAATTTTATCGACCATTTACATTTTTATTCCTGTGAGTAGTTGTCATATGGAGCCCCAGTACACTGCTTTGCCCGGGGCCCTTAATGCTGTTAAGATGGGCCTGGTTCTTGGCCAACAATAACCAATATATTAACCAATGTTGGTAAGGCTCCCAGAGTCACTGAGTGGGAGGCCAAATAAATTGTCTTCAATGAATCACTAAATATGCCTCCGTTCTCCATTTAGTGCATGATAAGGGCGTAACCTGTTTACGGCCCCAAAGAATACAGGTAGTCCTCGACTTACAACCAACAATTGGACCCTAAATTTCTGTTGCTAAGCGAGACAGTTGTTCAGGGAGTTTCGCCTGCCCCGTTTCACGACCTTGCTTGCCACCGTTGTTAAATGAATCATCGCACTTCTTAAGTTCGTAACATGGTTGTTAAGCGAATCTGGCTTCCCCTTTGACTTTGCTTGTCAGAAGGTCGCAAACGGAGAATCACGTGACCCTGGGACGCAGTGACTGTCATAACTATGAGTCAGTTGCCCAGTGTCTGAATTTTAATCACGTGACCCCCGGGGATGTTGCAACGGTCGTAAGTGTGAAAAATAGTCATAAATCACTTTTTTCAGTCCCGTTGTAGCTTTGAACGATCACTAAACGAACTGTTGTAAGTCAAGGACTACCTCTAATGCTTTACACCTGGTTTATGAAGCTGGCAGATGGGATGAAATTCAAGGACTTTATGAAAGTTTTTAGCCCTGGGTCCATGTTTTGGCTATGGGCTGACTCTACCTTAAGTTAAACTTGTGGCATCCATAGTAGGAAAAACATAACGTCAGATTTGCGGATCTTGGAGGGAAGGTTACTTAAAGCTAACTTCAATAAAATTCATTCTTTCAGATATTCACCGTGAAATCAAAAATCCTGCCACTCTTCTGTGGCATTTGGAGCCCTTCTACCAAAAAAGATCTTCCTTTGGCTCAAAATAAGGGCAAAGTAACACCAGAGGGTTTGAATTTCATTTTAATTTCCCAGGCATCCAATTACAGATTCAGGAGATTCCTGCTTTTTAAAAGAAGGAAACATGATAGACTGGCAGCTTGCCAAACTTACACACATCAAAAGGTCTTAGCATATCTCCCAACAAGGCTTTAACAACCAGCAAGGAATTTTTTAACACACAAGATAGGTGCTAATGGATGAAGTGCTTGTAATCTGTCTCGCATGTAATCTGCATCTGCATAGTTGTCCTCTCTCCTCTTCCTCATTCCCCTTTTCAAAGCCTACATTTTAATTTAGCCAGGCCTTGCGACTGATGGAAGAAGCTGCGGTTCGCCAAAGCTTCTGCCTTCAACATTGATTACCTCCAAAAAGGAGCTACCAGACTCCTTTAGATTAACATTGGGTATACTTCCTGATTTCTGCTATCTATTCTGTCTGTCTATCTGTCTATCTCTCTCTCACACACACATCTATATCTATTGATCTATCGATCTATTGATCTATCAATCTATCTCCTACCTCTATCTATCTATCTTTCTATCTATCATCTACCTACCTACCTACCTACCACTCATCCATCATCTACCTAACTTTCATACATCTATTGATCTATCTATGTCTCTCTCTCTCCTATCTGTCTGTCTGTCTGTCTGTCTGTCTGTCTGTCTATCTATCTATCTATCTACCTACCTACCTACCTACCTACCTACCTACCTACCTACCTACCTATCATCTATCTATTTATCAATCTATCATCTATCATCTCTATCATCTCTCAATCTCTCATCATCTATCTATCTATCTATCTATCTATCTATCTATCTATCTATCTATCTATCTCTATCATATATCTGTCTACCTGTCTCTGTCTGTCTGTCTGTCTGTCTCTCTCTCTCTCTCTCTCTCTCTCATTTCTATCTATCATCTATTTTTATTTTGCAAGCAAAAAGCTTTAGTACATTGGTTTTTTAACTCTCTGTTTTCCTATGTAACTAAAATATTCTAATATTACTTTGTCCTTATTCTGAGCCTTGATATACAACCTGCGTTGATTCTTTTCCGAAACGTTTTGTGCAGTATAGAATCCAGAGAAACTGCAGGTGCTTAATCACTGGAGGCTTTCAAGAAGATACTGGACAACCACTTGTCTGAAATGGTAGAGGGTTTCCTGTTTGAGCAGGGGGTCAGACTGGAAGACCTCCAAGGCCCCTTCCAACTCTGTTATTCTATTCTATTTTCCAAGGAAGATGGGTAAATTCTTCAGCGCATTGTGTGTTTATATATATATATATATATATATATATATATATATATATATATATATATATATATATATATATATATATATATATATATATATATATATATATATATATATATATATATATATATATATACACATATATACATACATATACACATACACATACACATACACACACACACACACACACACACACACACACACACACACACACACACACACTTTATATATATAAAGTTTTACTGACAAGACTGCCATTCTGAGGACAAATTGAGAAATTTAAATTGCGTGTCCCAACATTATATCTTAATTTCTGCCTGGCGGGGAAAGGAACAGGTACAGTTAAATTAAACTGATTTGGATGTTAATAATAGGATTGCATAAAGTGATACGGAGAGCGTGGTGGTTAAGGCACCTGATTAGAAACTGGGAGAGCGTGAGTTCTAGTCCTGGCTTAGGCACAAAGCCAGTAGGCTGACCTTGGGCCAGCCACTTTCTCTCAGCCCCGGGAAGGAGGCAATGGCAAACCACTTCTGAAAAATCTTGCCAGGAAACCTGCAGGGAGTCTCCAAAAATTGAACAGGAGGGAGCAGCGGTGAAATCTACTTACCTTCCTTACCGGTTCAGCAGCGCGTGCTTTGCATCTGTGCGCTTTGTGTTTTGCACGCACACTTTGCACATGCCACCGTCGCACATGCTTTTTCACCCTCTGCACATGCGCAGAAAGCTTTGCGCATGCGCAGAGGGTGAAAAACAAGAAAATGGCGACGTCTGGATGGGTGGCCGGAGCCTTGCGCTGCCACCGCTACACCCGAACTGGGCAGAACCGGTAGCATTTCACCCCTGGGAGGGAGGGGGGAAAATCATATGACCTAAATAAAAATGAAAGTTTGATTTTGTACGGCACATAAGAGAGACGTGTTTTCATGGCTTCTGTTTGCTGTTTTTTTAAAAAAAAAATTCCAAAATTAGCCATATCGAGTCACAACGTTCCTTTATTTGGGCGAGTCAGAATCTCAGCAGTTTCTCCATCCAGGAATTTTCCTCTCTTTTTTTTTTATGGTGTTTTGGCCAAGTTTCTCAGCTATGCAGGAAAGCCTTCGCCTTCCCACAGGAAATGCGCTCCCCACCCACCCTCCAAGCGGGCCAAGGCCGGGGGGGGCGCAGGGGGGGGGCGAACAAAGGACTTGTCAAGGCAGGAAAAGCCACTCTGGCTGGAGATCTCTGATCAGTAATTGCTCCTTGGAGGATTTTTGGAAGTCATAAAAATCAGGAGAGAGAGAGAGATGGCTTCCTTGCAAAACTTTCTCTTTCCTTCCTTGCACATACCAGCATTCCGCACAGGATCGTCCACTCTGAAAACATAATGATGTTTTGAATTCATACTTTTTTTAATTCATTTACCAAAATACAAAGAAAAAAGAAAATAAATATCAATAGCACATAGACTTCTATACCGCTTCACAGTGCTTTTACAGCCCTCTCTAAGCAGTTTTACAGAGTCAGCATAATTGCGCCCAACAATTGAGCCGGTCATAATTAAGCCGGTCAGTATCGAACTGGCAAATGGCTGGCAGTCGGCAGAATTAGCCTGCAATACCGCATTCTAACCACTGCGCCACCAGGGCTCAAAGAAAAAAAGTAGTTCTAACTATCAGGAAATTTATCCTTAGTTCTAGGTTGTTTCTGTCCTTGAGTAGTTTTAATTTATTGCTTTTTGTCCTGCCTTCAGGTGTTTTGGAGAATACGTGGACATTCCTTTCCATCTCTTCTCTTCTCTTCTCTTCACTTCTCTTCTCTTCTCTTCTCTTCCCTTCCCTTCCCTCTCTTCCCTTCCATCTTCTCCTCTCTTCTTCTTTTCTTATTCAGCAAAAGAAAGCAAGAGAAATGGCGAAAGAACCATTTCATAGCATTCCATTAATCAAGAATCAGGTTTCAGCCCTTCAATCTCATCTCCAGGTTAACCTGCACAGAAACTGAATTTCTTTCTTTCTCTTTTGTTCTTCTCTTTTTTTCAGCAATGAAACTGTAAGGACAGACTTGAAGAAATTGCCAGCGCTTCCGACGCAAGCTCTTAAGGAGCACCCGTCTCTGGCTTATTGGTAAGTATTTGACATCCTTAGTAAGATCTACCCCGAGTGGCCTGGTGGCCTGGTGGTGAAGACACTCACCTCCCATTCAATGCAAGCCAGTTGCCACACAGCCAACGTGCCATAGAATGACCGCGGGGAGGGAGAGCTCAACCATTGGAACCTAAAAAGTAGCCATAGCACTTAGACTTATATACCGCTTCACAGGGCTTTACAACCCTCTCCAAGCGGCATCATACAGAGTCCGCCTCTTGCCCCCAACAATCTGGGTCCTCATTTTACCGATCCTGGAAGGACAGAAGGCTGAGTCAACCTCGAGCCGGTTAGGATCGAACTCCTGACTATGGGCAGAGTCAGCCTGCAATGCTGCATCCTAACCACTGTGCCATCACAGAAGGGAGGGAGGGAAGAAGGAAAGGAAGGAAAGGAAGGGAGAAACACCAATAGCACTTAGACTTATATACCGCTTTACAGGCCTCTCTAAGCGGTTTACAGAGTTCAGCATATTGCCCCCAACAATCTGGGTCCTCATTTGACCCACCTCGGAAGGAAGGAAGGCTGAGTCAACTTCGAGCCTGGTGAGAATTGAACTGACAAATTGCAGGCAGCTGGCAGGCAGCAGAAGTAGCCTGCAATACTGCACTCTAACCACTGCGCCACCGCAGCTCAGAACTGGGCCAAAACCAGACCCCCAGATAAGTCTTCAGAACTTCAAATGACTCCTGAGCTACTGGTTGTAGGTCGAAGGCTACCTAGTATAAACCCTTCCCAGACTTTTTACTAAGTGGCTGTCCAACGGGGTTGTTTCATCCTAGGCCTGTAACATAAAGGAGGGCTGTTGCCTCCTTTGCATTGTGTACATACTACAAACCTCCTCCAGGACAAGAGCCAGAAGGTTGATGCAGAGTTTTGCAGGTCTCCTGCCCTCTGAATAATGTCCCATTTTTCTGCTCCTGCTAGGCTTAGAATTAAATCCACCGGTAACGTTAGAAGAGATGGAAGCACCCAATTTAAAATAAACGGGGAGCACTAAGAAAACTCCCCTCCTGTCTCTTTCATCAGCACCAAATATGAATCTGTCCAGCAAGCAGAAGGAGATACTTTTGCCTTCCGCAGTTCGCTTGCGGTCTTTCATGTCTTTTTTTTTTTTAGGCTTTTGGCTCCCAGCCCTCTTATCGGCTTCCCCTTTAATTTCTCCACCATGGTAATTTGCTGACAGCAGAGAGAATGTGCTTTCCATTTTGTGGCTGGGTGATCTTTATTTATTCTCTCTCCGGCCCACCCACTCATTGCAACGGCTGACCCCTTCTTTCTCTGCAAAAAAAAAAAAAGGAGTGCTGTGCCAGGGCAAAAACCTGGAGAAAGTTCTCCGTGTTTACTCTGTGAAATTCTACTACAGTTCTCGGGAAGCTTCTCAAAGTCTGTAATAGGTTCTGAATGGCAGGGACAGCGTTCTTTCTACGTTCTTGTTCTTCAGTCATTTTTCCCGTCGTTTTTCTAAAAAGCTCAAGGCAACTTCTAGAACCGTGTTTCTCAACCTTGGCAGCTTGTAAAAGACTCCAACTCCCAGAATTCCCCGACCGCAGGCTGGACGTCTTCAGGTTGCCAAGGTTGAGCAACACAACTTTTGAGGATAGAACATTATTCCCATAACTAGACTCCGAGGCAGCTGGAAGAGAGCGGCTGATCCATACTCACTCAGTGATCTCCTTGATCCAGTGGGGATCTAATTCGGGTCTCTGCAATCCAAGACCAGTGCAAGGGCAGCCAGATGTGCCCGCCCCTTCATTCTCCCAGGGGACTTATATGCACAGCTATAAATGCTCCTTTCTGTTCTATTCAATTGATCACAGAGATCTTTGCGATTTCTTGATCGCCGAGGAGCTGGTATCTTCTACTATGAAATTCCATCATACTTTTTCAGCTCTGCCTGCTAAATTAAATCCTGGTTTCTCCCCCCCCCCCCTTCTTTTTTTTCCAAGTGAGGATCGAGTGATTGAACATTACAAGAAGCTGAATGGACAGACAAGAGGTCAGGCTATTGTCAAGTAAGTTACAAATGGGAATTCTGGTCACAGAAAACTTTGGCCTTAGTCTCTCCTTGATCAATCTCCATCCATTATTCCTTGTCTGGCCTTCAGGGGCTTTGGAGAATAGCTTGACCCCCTCCTCTTCTTTGGGGCAGCCCCCCAAATATTGAAAGACTGCTATCATGTCTCCCCTGGTCCTTCTCTTCACTAGACTAGCCATGCCCAGTTCCTGCAACCGTTCTTCGTATGTTTTAGCCTCCAGTCCCATAATCATCTTTGTTGTTCTGTTTCTCTGCACTGTTTCTAAAGTAAAGCATTATGATGTTTAAGTGACATGAATTCCAATTTTTTTGGGTTTAAAAGATGCAAGGTTGGATTGCAAAGATGGGTCTAGAAAGGTTGGCCAGATGTCAGTATTGATGTTTTGCATTAACCCTCATGCAGTTTGGGTCTTTGACATTATTTTTTATGTTTCTTTTCTAGTTACATGAGCATTGTAGAGTCCCTTCCAACCTATGGAGTCCATTATTATGCAGTCAAGGTGCGTGCATTCTGAAAAATGTAATTTAATTCATAACTGGGTTGACCATGAACAACTGCTATCATTATTTATTTATATGGGGTTCTGTTCTGAATGTTCTGTTTTGCGTTATGATAAATACCATATTTTTCAGAGTTTAAGACGCACTTCCCCCCCCCCAAAACAAGTGGGTGGAAATGTCTGTGCGTCTTATACTCCGAATATTGCAGTGGGGGAGGGGGTTGGTGCGGCACTGATTAGCTGTTCTAGAACGGGCGGCGGCAGCAAACAGACCACACCGAATGGGCCGCACTGAATGGGTGGCGGCGGCAAATGGGTCACGCTGAATGGGCAGCGGCAAATGGGCCAGATGAATACCAGATGGATGCTGGGAGACAGAAGCAGATTTTTTGCCCTTGTTTTCCTCCCCAAAAGCTAGGTGCGTCTTATAGTCCGAAGAATACGGTAAATGGCCTCCGTGACTTTGTAGGGAAGTAGATCAAATTGAAAAAAAATCAGGTACCTGAAATGCATAAGAGCATAAAACGCATGGCACAACATAGGAGACCAAACCCATCAGGACAAGATTCAGCAGTACATCTGCACTTGAAAGACAAAGGCCAATCCTCTGAAGACAGCAAAATCCACATTTTTTACAGAGAACTCGCTGCTCAAGGCAGGAAACCCCTATACCATTTCAGACAAATAGTTGTCCAATCTCTTCTTTAAAAACTTCCAATGTTGGAGCATTCACAACTTCTGGAGGCAGGCTGTTCCACTGGTTAATTGTTCTCACTGTCAGGAAATGTCTCCTTAGTTCTAGTTTAAATAGTAAAATGTAAAAGAACTACCGTATTTTTCGTAGTATAAGACGCACATTAGTTTTTGGGGAGGAAAACAGGAAAAAAAATTCTGCCTCTGCCTACCAGCATCCATCAGTATTCATCTGGCTAGTGTTCTTGCAGCAAACAGCCTAGTCAGCTTCAGCACGTTATTGCAGACTGATTCAGCATGAACAGCTGATTGGTGGTTGGATCAGCCTCCCGGAATACCGCCAATCAGCTGTTCCAGGCTGCGGGGATCGCCAGAGCCCATCGCCGCCTCCGTGCATCGCATTTTTGGCCTCCGCGTGTTGCATTTTCGGCCTCCGCACTCTCTGTTTTAGACCCGTTCCAGGCTGCTAGGATCGCCACAGCACATCGCTGCCGATCTCCACCTCCGCACGTCGTGTTTTTGGCCTCCACACACACCATTTTTGGCCTTCCCGCGTCGCATTTTCGGCCTCCACACAGACCATTTTTGGCCTCCGTGCATCACATTTTCAGCCGGTTCCAGGCGGTGGCGATCGGCAGCGATGTGCTGTGGTGATCCCCGCAGCCTGGAACAGGTCTAAAATGGGGCATGCGGAAGCCGAAAACACGACATGCAGAGGCCGAAAATGGCCGAAGGGTGGGGGCCATCAGGTGGGTGGAGCTTCAGCAACATTCGGTGTATAACACGCACCGCAATTTTCACCCACGTTTATTGGGGGGAAGTGCATCTTATACTCCGAAAAGTAAAATAAGTCATTTATCCTGTTTCTCCCCATCCTTCTAGGATAAGCAGGGAATCCCGTGGTGGTTGGGACTCAGCTACAAAGGAATCTTCCAATATGACTATCACGACAAAGTGAAGCCAAGGAAGGTAAGTCACATCCTGCGATGAAACATCTTGGTTTGCAGAAGTGTTGAAGACCTCCAGGGGAAACTGCAGGACATTTGAAACCTAGTTACTGATCTTCTTCAGAAAGCAGCTCTGTCCTCAATGGCAAACCTATTTGCAAGGAAATTACAAGGAAAAAATGGCATATTTTTGGCCCCATGGAATAGCTGAGTTTTGTATTCTGCAATGCCATCGGCACCGAGTCAGAATTATGATGGTTATTCGATTGCTGCAACCTTTTGCTCAGGAGACCCTGCCATAAAAGAAATTAGGAAGATGGGAAGAAAAAGGAAAGTTGGATGAAATCTGGGTTTGTAGCTGCTTTATATATATATTTATACTCTGGGTTGTTCTGTTGATGTTAGTAACTCTTTCTCTGCCGGGTTGATCAACCTTGATTCCACAGGAATCGAGGATGGAGGATGGAGATCAAAGATGGAGGACAGAGATCTTTCTCAACTTGAAAAAGCTTCCAAAGGTGCTTTTTCAGGAGGCAACTGGACTTTCTTGTTTTTTCTCTTCTCTTCTCTTCTCTTCTCTTCTCTTCTCTTCTCTTCTCTTCTCTTCTCTTCTCTTCTCTTCTCTTCTCTTCTCTTCTCTTCTCTTCTCTTCTCCTCTCCTCTCCTCTCCTCTCCTCTCCCCTTCCCTTTTCCCCCTCCCCCTCTCTCCAATCCAGTCTACTCTCCTCTTCCCTTCCCATCTCTTTGACTCTACTCTACTCTTTACTCTATTCTAAATCCTTCCATTCTCCACTATTCAGCCAGAACTGAAGAAGCTTCTTGGATGAGAAGCGAAACATTTTCAAGGGGTGGGGGGAAACCAAGGAAGTCCAGTTCTTTTTTGAAAAGAACCTTTGGGACACAGTAGAAAAGCTCCCAGAACCTCTCTAAAGAAGCAAAATTGGCGTTGTGCATGCCTAGATAATAATTAATAAAGTGTCCTTCAATACAGCATTAAGTAGAGCTTTCCCTATGTCAAGAGCTCTCCTCTAGTGTCCGGTTTCATATATTGAGCAAATGATTATCTCAAAGAAAAACAGATGAGCAAATGATTAGCCATCATGCCTAGAAACTAACAAGGGCTTCATCCTCTATGCTTTTCTTTCACTGGCTTTCAATCTGTCCTGTTTTGGACAAATGTGAACTTCAGGTTGCTCAAACTGGATAGACAAAGGGTGCCACCCTGGATCGACCTTCGCTTTGTCTGACCTCCACACATTTTGACCAGAAGTTTGGTAGAGAATCTCTTTGCCCGATTCCAAGACTAGCTTTACCTGCATAATCTGGAACCCTGTTTGATTAGATGATTCAAAGATCTACTGTTGAAGCACATGGTATCCTGGCCCTCATCTAGACCCACATCTGGAGGCCAGACCAAAAGATTTGCGCACAACCAACCCAGGGAGAAGATTCAAGTCTTGCTTTCCCCCCGTGTGGTAGAGCTGAAGCATTTACTAAGGGCTTCCTAAGATTTAGGACGTTGTGTTCTTCTCATGTTGAGGTCCTAGTGGACAGCAGCCACATCAGAGAAACCACAGCTAAAGTCACTGCTGTTGTCCTACCCAAAGTGCTTGTCCCAGAGAATAAAAACTTGATTACAGAGGGATGACCACTTCCTGGTTGTGTAACCCAGAGAGCTGGCTTGCTCCAGTTTGAGTTTCTAATTTTATAAGATGACTGGGAAGAGGAAGTGATCTCAGATCTGTGTCTGGGAATCTCTCCATAGATTTAAAAGAGGCTGAATCTGTCCAATTTATGAGCCACACTGAATCGGACATAACTGAGTATATAGAACAGGGGTGGCCAAACCGTGGCGCATGCGCCAAACGTGGTGCATTGGATGATTACAAGTGGCGCATTGCATCCTTGCGCCTACTTATTTTTTTTAAATAGGTGTCATAACTGAATCCATCTTAATATTTTCAACACCAAAGTGACCTCAGTTCAATTCGTACAGCCTTCGGTAATGTTCAACTTCTCGGTGTCTGAAACTTAGAATGGAACTTGTGAGATGTTACTTTAGGCGGGTTTACAAACGTACGAATATTTTTATCGGTGTTGCCATTGCGCGTTCCTGCTCAAACGATCGCAAACACCGCGCACTAGCAACACATCGTGTGTTTGAAGTCACGTGCGAATGAGCGGCGAGCATTCGATTTGGTCAGTCAGTTCTGAGTGAGCCATCGTGGCGTGGAGATTGAAGCAGTGTTTTATTGAGTGTACTAGCGTGGTTTTTGTATTGAGAGTGATTGAAAGACAGATTCAAGATTAAACATATATTACGTTTGTCAGATTTTGAAATGGCGTAAATTAATTAATTGAATTGCATGATTGAGTTATTCCGTTTCCTCCCTTAAGCAAAGCAGATCCTACCCCTATCCCTATTTTACAACCCCAAATGTGAAAGTAAGAAGGTAAAAAAACGTGCTTGAGTTGTATGGCGCATCTGAACTCGTCTGTGAAAAAATTGGTGCATGGTATGCTTAAGGTTGGCCACCACTGATATAGAGCATACTAACCAGTAGCAGAGCTATCAATCAATAGAAGAGAATATTTGTTAAACTATGGGGTCTTTGTTGGTCTCTTGGTTGTTTTCTTGTGGACGTTTTATGACCCTACTAGGTAACATCATCAGTGCAGTCTTTATTTTGTCCAGTATTTACTTAAAGTCTCAGAATAAAACTGTGTCAGATATTTTTTTTAATGCTTTGGGCAGGGCTTTTATAGTATGCCACACATCACAGTTCAGGTAATTAAATATCTAATAAATGAGGTTTTAGAGCCTGGGGGGAAAAACACAAGTACAACGGGAAGTTGTAGATGTTCTTCATATGTTTTAGTTTCCAGTCGCCTAATTTTAGCCTCCAGTCTCCTACGTCTGAGCTCATACTGAATCCTGTTATATTACCACCACCACCCCCAAAAAACCCCAAGACTTCCAGAAAAATAATTCAGAAACCTCTGTTTTAATAACATTACTCATAAAACAAGTTCTCCCTCTTTAAACCTCCATAGCCCATCATTAAATTGGCTTTGGTTTCTGCATCGTAGGAAAACGGCCCTTAGCTGCACTAAGCAGGGTTCAATCTCAACCTTGTCCACGTGTTTCATATATATATTTTTCCAGGGCCTTTGGGACAGAGAAGGGAATCTGTTAATGATAGCCTAGCAAGAGAGATTGTTTTTTCCGCTGGCTTGTGACTGCACAGTGGAAGATTGTGGCTCCGTTGTCCTGCAAATTCAGAGCAAACCTCAGCAACCGTTGCAAATATCTGGAGCTTTAAAAAGAGGGCATTTCTCTGCATGGCAAGAGAAACCTCACTTTTTATTCTTCTTTAGTAGCAATAGCAATAGCACTTAGACTTATATACTGCTTCATAGTGCTTTACAGACCTCTCTAAGCGGTTTACAGAGTTCAGCATATTGCCCCCAACAATCTGGGTCCTCATTTTACCGACCTCGGAAGGATGGAAGGCTGAGTCAACCTTGAGCCTGGTGAGATTTGAACAGCTGAACTGCTGAACTAGCAATCAGCTGAAGTAGGTTGCAGTGCTGCTTTTAACCACTGCACCACCTCGACTCTAATTCTCTAGGGAGATTCCCCATCATTTATTATTTATTTATTTCGGAGTTCTTCTATGCCGCCCTACTCCTAAGGACTCAGGGCGGCGTACAGCATTTTAAAGAACAACCAGAGAATAAAAACACTTAAAAACAATTTTTAAAAAGTTAATCATCCAGGTCATGGTTGTCCCAAAGGTGCTTTTTTCAAGAGGCAACTGGACTTTCTTGTTTTTCTTGGAAGACCTTTCGCTTCTCATCCAAGAGCCAGGCAGTCAGAGCCGAGGAAGCTTCTTGGATGAGAAGGGAAACCTCTTCGAAGAAAACCAAGACAGTCCAGTTGCCTCTTGAAAAAAGCACCTTTGGGTTTCTTCCTTATCCTGCATAGATTTCTTTACTTTTTATTTTATTTATTTATTTATTTATTTGTCAAACATGTATAGGATAGTAGTAGTTTGTATAAACATAAGTAAAAAGTAACGATAAAAGAGGACAATAGGACAGTAGGACAGGGACGGTAGGCACGCTGGTGCGCTTATGCATGCCCCTTACAGACCTCTTAGAAACGAGGAGAGGTCGACTGTAGACAGTCTAAGGTTAAAGTTTTTGGGGTCTGGGGAAGAAACCACAGAGTCAGGTAGTGCATTCCAGGCATTGATCACTCTGTTGCTGAAGTCGTATTTTCTGCAGTCGAGTTTGGAGCACTTTACATTTAATTTGAATCTATTACGTGCTCGTGAATTGCTGCAGTTGAAGCTGAAGTAGTCATTAACAGGAAGGACATTTTGGTATATGATTTTATGAACTACATTTAGATCAGATCGGAGGCGACGTAGTTGTAAATTGTCTAATCCCAGTATTTCAAGTCTGGTGGAATAAGGTATTTTATTGCGAGCAGAGGAGTGGAGGACTCTTGTGAAATATTTCTGGACTCTCTCGATTGTATTTATGTCTGATATGCAGTGTGGGTTCCAGATATGCAGTGCGAGTTACTTGGCTTTCAATCTGTCCTGTCTGGGCCAAATGTGAACTTCGGGTTTCCCAAACTGGGTCGATAATGGGGACCACCCTGCATCGACCTTCGCTTCTTCTGACCTCCGCACATTTGACCAGACGTCTGGTAGAGAACCTCTTTGCCCGATCCCAAGACTAGCTTCACCTGCATAATCTGGAACCCTGTTTTGATTAGATGATTCAGAGATCTACTGTTCAAACACACGGTATCCTGGCCCTCATCTAGACCCACATCTGGAGGCCAGACCGAAGGATTTGCACACAACCAACCCAGGGAGAAGATCCAAGTCTCGCTCCCCACCCCTACCCCGGCTCTAATTCTGCATGACAAGAGAAACCTCACTTGGTGTCTTCCCTTCTACTCCTGTTTTGCACACCGAAACTGGAAACTTTTACAGATGCAATCCTCTTGCATGTTTTGAATTCCAAAGAAAGAGACCAGAAAGACAGCTACCTTGGTGGTTAGATTAGATTAGTTCTTCTCTTCTGAACCAGCCAAGCAACACCAAACCACCCCTTGCGTTTTGGAAATTTTTCAACGATTTAAGCTCCTGCGCCATTCCGATATTTTCTCCAGTATTAACCGAGGAGGAGGAGGAGGCTTGGAAGGCTGCCTTTAAATCTTCCCTAAACTACGAATGGTTTCAGTTTTGGGAAAGAGGGGGATGGGCGGATGCCAAAGGCTGGCGGAGACTTCCAGGGAAGAAAGTCCAGCCGGGAGTTCTCCATTCCGCCTTTTAGACTCAGCTGGAAGTAAAGTAAAACTCCCTTGGTGCTGCTTTCATCCCGTGAATTTCAAATCAGAGCAGAGCTGGAAGGGACCTTGGAGGTCTTCTAGTCAACCCCCACTCCTCCTCTCTGCTCAAGGAGAGCCTATTGTGCAATTTCAGACAAGCCTTAGAGAAAATGCTTGAAGCGCCTTCCTTGGGTTCATTTCTTGCCTCCTTCAAAAGTGGGACCGGGCTCCACGCAGGGAGGAAGGGCCGCTTTCCCTCCCTCTGGGTCTCCCCGTGGGAATCTCCCGCGCGGAGCCCGTCCGAGGGGGGGCGCAAGATCCGGAGCTGTCCGGTCCCTGAAACTGGAGCAAGAGAGAAACGAAGCCAACTCCTTGCTTGCTTTCCTCCGCAGGGGAGCCCCGAGCGCTGCCAGGGAAGGCGGGGAAGGAGCGCTGGCTCGTCCGCCCACCGGCCCGCGTGGGAACGAGGCTCCCCCCGCCAAGGGGCGGCCCCGCCTGGCTCTGCCCGCCTCTCCGCAGCCGGGGCAGGGCAGGACAAGGGCGGCCCCCGCTCAGCCCCGCTTCTTTCTTTCTCTCTCTTCCCCCTGGCAGATCTTCCAATGGCGCCAGCTGGAGAACCTCTATTTCCGCGAGAAGAAGTTCTCCGTGGAGGTGCATGACCCACGCAGGTAAGAAGGAAGCTGGTGGGTGCACGGCTGGCAGCGGGTGGGAAGGAGGTGGGGCGGCAGGCGGCAGGGGAGGTGGGCGAGTCGCCTGGCCCAGCCACCCACGCAGGGATGGAAACGGTTTGCATTTCACGCGTGGGAATTGGGGATGCGGGGGAGGGCGGTTTCGCCTCTTCCTCGCCGTCCCACCCGACAAATCGGCCACGGAGGGAAGAGGTTTATTGGTGCAGCCCTAGAGGGAGAAGGCGGCGGGGAAAGGAAGAGTTTCGGGGTCGGGGGGGAAAGCCCACTCACCCATCCCACCTCCAGCAGCCCCAGGCAGCGGGGCCCGCGGGCGCCCGGTTGCAAATGGGCTTTTGTCAAAGCCATCTCTAACCTTTTGCTGGCGTGATTGGGGTTTATTCCGGGACAAAGCCTCCCGGGTTAGCTCAGATAATGGGGGCGGATTTAAGCCTTTGGCGAGAATTCCCATGCAATATTTTATGCCCCCTCCTGCAATTGTGGAATCATTTTGCTTGCTGAAGCGATGGCCAAGATGGGTTTTAGTCCTGGTAGTTGTGACACCCTAAATGTGTTGGTTTTTTTAAATCTGGTGATTTTCCACAAGTGACTTCAATCCCATGATTCCCACCCTGCATGGATTTTTTTTAAAATTGAATTTTGAATGTATTGCCTACAACAATAATGGTGATGTGGAAGCATTATTATGTGCCCTTTATCTTTCATTTAATTGCTATGATTTAGCATGTGTTATTATTATACCATGTGCTTTCATATCTGCGCTAGCTTTTATTCTTCATCAGGGCTTAATTTTTGTCCAGATAACATAAACAGCAACTCCACTCTTGGGTGTCAAAATTAGATAATGCAATAAAAATGCATATGGGATTTTATTTATTATTAAATTTTTTTGCAGTCTCTATTTTACTCTTTGCACTTTCTCTCAAATTGTTACAAGGTAGTCCTCGGTTTACGATCCCAATTGAGCCCCAGATTTCTGTCATTCAACAAGACAGTTTAGTGAGTTTTGTCCCATTTGACGTCCTTCCGGCTGCAATTGTTAAGTGAATCACTGCTGTTGTTAAGTTAGTAACACAAGGTTGTCAAGTGAATCTGGCTTCCCCCTTGACTTTGCTTGTCAGAAGGTCACAAAAGGGGATCACGTGACCCCCCCGGGACTCTGCGACCGTCATAAAGATGAATCGGTTACCAAGCTGGTCTGACTCTTGATCATGTGACCATGGGGGATGCTGCAGTGGTCGTAAGTCTGGAAAACAGTCATAAATCCCTTTTTTTCAGTGCCGTTGTAACTTTGAACGGTCCCTAAATGAATGTTTGCCAATCAAGGATTTCATGGTCTCTATTTCCCACTTTGAGTAGCCGCTTATACTAGAGATATCCACCTTTGTGCAAACTGGTTCATAAGCATAAAATCTCCTCTGAAAATCTGAGAAACTGTTGGCATCCAGAACTTTTTCTGTTGTTTTTTTCAGCCCATAGAAAGAGTCATCATGAAGTGTCTTTTGTGTGGCTGTGCGTTCCTTGCCTGGTTGTCAACTTATAATGCGTTTCACAGCTGCTTGTGTGAACGGGGTGGGGGTGGGGCGTCCCAAGTTTCTGCAGCAGGCTGGGGATTAAAACTCGGTGAGAAGCCATTGTTGTAGATCCGGTGCGCTTTTAATTATATTCTCGTTATGACTAAACTCTCTGTTCCTCCAAAATGTTGAGTTTGGCCAGAGTCCATGCGAAAACATTCCTGTGTGAGATCCATCCCCGTGAAATGAGTAAGTGTAGAGAAAGGGCATAGGAGTTTCTGCAAACTCGGCTCCCCCTGATGACCTAGACCTGTCCATCTGGGATTTGGGGCAACAGAGAGGATTTGCTTTTGACTTTGGGGTGTTTTTTTTTCTTGATTCCGGAATCCAGCTAAGAACTCTTGAGCTATCTCCACTGTTCCCCCATGGAAGGAATAAACTGATCCATTCCTGCTTGGCTAGCCATGCTTGAATAGCTCTCGCTTACCTATTGTCTTCCTAGTAGATTGCAGGCAGTCCTTGACTTACGACCACAATTGAGCCCAACATTTCTGTTGCTAAGCGAGACATTTGTCAAGTGAGATTGGCCCCGCTTTACGACCTTTCCACAATAAGAATTTAGCATTTAGGATTTTAGTTCCTCCCATCTCCTTCTGCCGAAAAAAGAGTTACGCAAATGAACAAGATGTAGGGACTCATTTGCATGAATTAATCAGCTCTTTTTTTTTCTTGGAAGATGGTATGTTTTACCTTGGCACAGCATTTTTTCATCGTTCTTTTAAAACTCATCCTCTAACTCCCCTTTTTTATGATTCTGTAATCTCCTAATTCGGCTTACGGTCGGAGTGACTCAATGGAACTGAACATTTATACTGGCATTTACTGGCTGGATGCCCTTCCTGACTCCTATCCAGAGTTCACAGCAGATATTTTTTTTCTTTGCGTCCTGAGACAGAAACATCTGTCGTTGCCTAGGATTGAACTCTCAACCTTTTGAATGGGAGGCAAGGGTCTTCACCATTAGACCACCATGCTTCTCTTAAATCCCATCCTCTGACTTTAAGATGATGGACTTCAACTCCTAGAATCCCCCAGCCAGCTGAGCTGGCTGGGGGATTCTGGGAGTTGAAGTGCACCCATCTTAGAGTTACTAACCTTGAGAAACACTGCTTTCTCCGTTTGCATTTAACAATTTGGAGACCTCAATTTACCTTCACAATTATCTGGGGTGGTTTTAAAACCCATAAGAACATTTGCACAGTGTGGCAAGTACGCAATCTTCAAGATGGCAGTAGCTAAATTTATTTGGGACGGCAAAAATTCCTTTCAACACAACATGCCTGTGATAAGAATTCCAAAAATGCCACCCCCATGCCCTTCTCTAGTGACCATGGGCAGAATCCACATGAAAGAAAACATATTGGAAAGAGAAGCACTGAAGTCGAATTTTGTGCTTGGTGCTTAAAGCTTCAGAGTGTTGTGCTTCTTCACTTACAAGCAAGAATTTTTTTTTGTTTGCTTGAAGTGGCTGGAATTTAAATTTCAGTGGATCATATTTTGTGTTTGGGAAAACGCACAACATGGATATGAACTGACTTTTAAGAGAGAATTACAGTATCTAGGAATTAAATTGAACTTATTGTCCACATTGATGGAGAAAAAGAATATGCAAATGCTCATTAATGCATTCATCAAATTACCAGTCATACCTCGAATTATGACCCCAAAATTTATGTTGTTAAGTGAGACCGTTGAGTGAATTTTGCCTCGTTTTAGTACCTTTCTTGCCACAGCTGTTAAGTGAATCACTGCAATTATTACGTTAGTAACACGGTTGTTAAGTGAATCTGTCGGAAGGTCGCAAAAGGGGATCACATGACCCCAGGACATTGCGACCGTCATAAATATGAGTCACTTACCAAGCATCTGAATTTTGATCACATGGGGATGCGGCAACGGACGTAAGTGTGAAAAACAACCATAAATTACTTTTTTCAATGTCGTCGTAGCTTTGAACGGTCACTAAATGAACTGTTGTAAGTTGAGGACTACCTGGATAACTAAGAAAAGATATAGTCACCTATATGATGTCAGTTCCTGTCCGTCACAAAAAATCCCTCAACTTTTTGAATGTCTACATTTTAGAATTGGGATTACAGATTTGGAAGGGACCTTGGAGGTCTTCTAGTCCAACCCCCTACTTAGGGAAAAATACACCATTTCAGACACATTTATATCATACACTATTAGAAATTTACCCCTTACAGCATCCTCACACTGGGAAATTAAATTTTTGGGAGTTTATTATAGCTAAGTAGGAATACCTTGAGCAAGTATTTCCTTCCATTTTAAGGGTATTATTTTGGAAAAGCCAGTGATATTTACCAGCAAAGGAATTTCTGAGCTTGGCAAACTTCACAATGTTAAATATTCAAAACAAAAATGTTTCCCTTTGGGGAAATGCAAGACCTTAATTTGGCTACCACAATAATGACCAAAAACGTAGCCTACTTAGAATCTTGGAATTTTCCATGTCATTTCGATGATCCAAGGGGAAAAAAAATATCCATATTCTGTGTCAAGAAGACATTTAATTGTGCAGAATTTTAAATTTCCGCCTTGCTTTTTAAGGATACCAGATTATATGAATATCAACATAGAATGTGTTGACGTAATTAATCCAATAATTAAAAAAAGAAAGAAAAAAAGATTAGCCAGGGTGTAACTGCCAATTAGGAAATCTGGATCCAGCAGGAACATAATTCAGATTCTAGGCTTTTAGCCAAAAAGGGATGGTATTTTAAGATGGAATTGCTCAATGGCTCCGAGTTGGAAGCCAAGCAATTGCAACCATGCTGGTTTTAGGAAAGGTCTGTTTTTAAAATTATCTCTAGCAAAGTATTTGCACCTAGATGCATGAAAGGCTTAGGCGAGAGGAAGATGGATGTAGGAGAAAACTCATAGGGGAAATGAATGCCTTTAAAGTTTAATAGGTAGAAGTAGAAAGTAGAAATGGGAGAAACAGTATTAAGTATTATTGACATGTAATTATAATTACTATGTATAATTTAATTTAATTTAATTAAAAGTTCTTATAGGCCGCCCAATCCCGTAGGACTCAGGGCGGTGTACAGCATGAATAAGAACAGTACAGTATATAAGAAAACAATTCACAAAACATAACATAATTTTTTTTAAAAAGCAACAGAAACCATTCATCAACAGTATACACAGTTGAAAGATTATGATTATGCAAGATTAAATAATATTGTTATTAGTAGTACTGTGTATGAAGTATATTGACCCAGACAAATACAGTGTTCACCAAGCATTTATGGATGTTAAAGAAAAAAACTATAAATAAAATTATATATGTTAAAAAAAGTTTAATATAGTTAATCCTCAATTTATGAGCAAAATTGAGCCTAACATTTCTGTTGCTGTATGAAACAGCTGTGAAGTGAATTTTGCTCCATTTTACGACCTTCGTTGCCACCGTTGTTAAGTGAATCCCTGCAGTTGTTAAGTCAGTCACACGGTTGTTAAGTGAATCTGGCTTCCCCGTTGACTTTGCTTGTCAGAAGGTCGCAAAAGGGGATCACGTGACCTCGGGACACTGCAACCGTCATAAATACGAGTCAGTTGCCGAGCGTCTGAATTTTTGATCACGTGACCATGGGGATACTACAACGGTCATAAGTGTGAAAAACCATCCTAAGTCATTTTTTGTCAGTGCCGTTGTAACTTTGATTGGACGCTAAATGAACTGTTGTACGCCGAGGGCTACCTGTAATGGCAAGCAAAATGATGCCCTACAGCAGGGGTCCCCTACCTGTGGACCTGTAACCCACTACCAGGTCGTGGCCTATTTGCAACCGGGCCGCGTGAGTGGTGGGCCAGAACACATGTGTGCATAAAACCAGCGGCAGGCACTCACACAGCTCAACTCACGCAAGCGATGTGCCTGCCCCTCCTCACACAAGACCCATCCCCTCCCCGTACGGGGCCACCAACATGGAAAGTTTGGGGAATCCGGTCCCTCCTACCATAAGAAAGACTCAAAGGTCACTTTCTCCATTGACGCTGCTCTTCTTCTGTCCTTCTAGGGCATCAGTGACCAGGAGGACTTTCGGACATAGTGGAATTGCTGTGCACACTTGGTATGCCTGTCCTGCCTTGATCAAGTCCATCTGGGCTATGGCCATCAGTCAACACCAGTTTTACCTGGACAGGAAGCAGAGCAAGGTAAGAGCAGGAAGCGGCCGAGGGAAGAGAACGGTTCAGTGTAGACTTTTGTGTAGACCTTCTTCCAACCAGACGTTCTTGGAAGAAAATGGAATAACGAGAAAAGAAAGGATATAGAAGGACCTCTTCGGAGCAATACATTTCATTAAAAGGCATTAATGAATGCTTCTTCCTTTTCGTAGAAGTTTTAATCTGAAAAAGTGTGATTACATTCTTTCTGGTTTTGGGATACTGTGGTATAACATAGATGTTCTGCTGATGATGTTGTCCATTCAGTCGTGTCCGACTCTTGCTGATTCTGTGGGCCAGGTGTTCCCACATCTTCCAATCTTGCATTGTAGTAAAGCAGCTGCAACTGCCACATCACTGGCATCCACTTGTACCACAAATGGTTTAGACTGATCTGGGTGTTTTAATATTGGTTCCTTTGCAAATAAGGCTTTGAGAGTTCTTACTGCGAGTGGGGTCTTCTCAAGGCCTCAGTACTGCATTTCATCCAGCTACAAATGGTGCAGCGGAAAGAGCAAACGCTATGATCGAGAGATATTTGAGGTGTTATGTTAACCACCAACAAACTAATTGTTTTGAGGTTGTTCTAGCACTCAGAGGCATGGAATTTTTGAGAAACAAGTTCCTTTTCTGCCTTATTCTAACTGGGAAAAACATCAGTTGAACCACGCCGTTACCTCAAAACAAACCACAAACAGTTTGCGATCACCTGGAGTAAGAAGCAACCTTCAGGCAATTTACCCTGATGGGGTGAATGCTCACAAATCATGGTTAGCCCTTACATCAACTGTTGTTCCTTTCTATAGAAATTCTGAATATTATGGCATGCTATTATGGCGTCCCAAAGGTGCTTTTTTCAAAAGGCCGCTGGACTTTCTGTGTTTTTCCTTGAAGAGGTTTCGCTTCTCATCCAAGAAGCTTCTTCAGTTCAGACTGAATGGCGGAGGATGGACGAACTGAAGAAGCTTCTTGGATGAGAAGCGAAACCTCTTCAAGGAAAAACAAAGTCCAGTTGCCTCCTGAAAAAGCACCTTTGAGACAACCATGACCTGGATGACTGAGAAATTCCATAGACATTTACTGTTATGAAGCCTTCTGTTTCTTTTTTGCTCTAAGCAAAGATTTAAAAAGATGTTTAATCACTCTTCAGGGGTTCAGGTGGTCGTTCATACCCTCAGGGGAAATGTAAGCAGGCATTGCCTCAGAATCTTGTAAATTGTTTGGCTAATCCTGTTTATGTCAGGATCTCCCTATTTGAGAGTCTTCTAAACAATAGGAATACCTTTGTGGTGAACCTGATTTTTACCCCGCTGCTGAGGCATCATGTTTAATTTTGTGGGACTCTGGGCTGAGACCCCTCCTTCCTGCAAATGTTGCCTCTGTCTTGTTTCAGAAAGAAAATCAGCAAATGTTGGCTCAACACAGTGACTCTGAGCGGTGTTTCTTTCCTTCAGAGGTGGCCTTGCGTTTTGATGGATCTTCTTGGCACCCTCTGGGAGTTTGAAAGCCTCTTGGGTTTTTTGTTTTTTTTAAAGAAATGCAGCCAAATGAATTCAGCAGGGTGGTCAGTGTCTCCAATATTATTTAGAAAATGTCTTTTGGAAATGCAGCACCTCGGCTTATGGGTGGGCTGAAAAACGTTCAGTGTATTTACAGAATAACAAGAGTTGGAAGGGGACCTGGGAGGTCTTCTAGTCCAACCCACTGCTCAAGCAGGAAACCCTAATTTTTTTTCCCCAAATGACGTTTGAAGTGTGTCCAGCCTTAAAGCTCATTTATGGAAACAGTGCTTTAAATTTACATGTCATGATGACCTATAGGCTCATAAACCTCTTCCTCGGACATCTGAAATTCCAGTGTTTGAATTTCTCCTTTATAAGAAGCTTAGCCATTTTTTTAAAATAATAGCAG
>JALIGW010000004.1:84645178-84657678 GCA_023053685.1 Diadophis punctatus similis | reverse complement strand
GCCACAAAGAAGAGGGAGTCAAACTTTTCTCCAAGGCACCTGGGGGGGTAGAACAAGAAGCAATGGGTGGAAACTAATCAAGGAGAGAAGCAACTTAGAACTAAGGAGAAATTTCCTGACAGTTAGAACAATTAATCAGTGGAACAGCTTACCTCCAGAAGTTGTGAATGCTCCAACACTAGACATTTTTAAGAAGATGTTGGATAACCATCTGTCTGAAGTAGAGTAGGGCTTCCTGCGTAAGCAGGGGGTTGGACTAGAAGACCTCCAAGGTCCCTTCCAACTCTGTTATTATTATTATTATTATTATTATTATTATTATTATTATTATTATTATTATTATTATTATTATTATTATTATTATTATTATTATTATTATTATTATTATTATTAATCAAGGTATAGTCCCTTTTCGGTTGGTTCTTCAACTTAAAACAAAAATGGCCAGGAATTGACTGTAATAATACTTAGATACAGCTGTGGTGGCACAGTGGTGAGAAGGCAGAATTGCAGGCTAAACTCTGCCCACTGCCAAGAGTTCGATCCTGACTGGCTCAAGGTTGACTCAGTCTTCCGTCCTTCCAAGGTTGGTAAAGTGAGGACCCAGATAGTTGGGGGCAAGAGGCTGACTCTGTAAACCACTTAGAGAACAATAGCCTGGAGAGAAGGAAAATATCCCAGCATCAGCCAGAATGGCACTTTGTATGGAGGAAAGAGAAGAGTTGTGGCTGTTTACATAGCGGTAGTAATAAACTAGACTGTGTTCCAGTGTTTGTGGCAGCTTGGCTCAAGTTCAGCACTCTTGTGAGCTCCCTATTTGTGCATCTCTTACATCTCAAAAGCAGGGGAAGGAAAAGTAGACCAGACCAACAGCTAAAAATCTATTTATTTTCACAGTGGCTAAGAAGGTCTCAGCTAGAGAGCAACTTAAGAGCTAAGAACTCTATTGCAATGGGCAACTTAAGAACTGCAGATTTGGGCTGTTGGTCTGAGCTCCGAGCTTGGCAATTTGGTTGCAAACATTTTGTCACCATTCAAGGAGACATCGTCAGTGCACTTTGAGTTGGGCTTGTCTGTCCTAGCACTGGCCTTTAAACACCTTTTTTTAAAAATGTGATGCAAATCGGTGAATGCTGTTTGTTCGGATACCTTTCGGACCATGATTCAGAGGTATTGTGTTTGTGTTTATTGTGATTCATGTTTATAACGGTTTCGGCATCCAGGGGTTGCATGATCCCCTTTGGCGACCTTCTGACAAGCAAGGTCAAGGGGGAAGCCAGGTTTTTTTCAACAACCAGGTTACTAACTTAACAACTGCAGTGATTCACTTAACGATGGTGGCAAGGAAAGTTGTAAAATGGGGCAAAACTAACTTAAAAGACATTTCACTTAGTATCAGAAATTTTGGGCTTGATTGTGGTCGTAAGTCAAGGACTACCTATGTTTCTCCCCATTAGTGGTGGTATCTGCATCCATGTTCAATCTTTTTTTTTCTGAGAACCTCCAAGATATGTTGGTCAGTTCAAAGCAGGGGTAGCCATCAACCACCAAAGCAAATATTATACTGCTGAGAAGATGCCAGCCAGAAGTCTTGGAAGCTTAGAGAAAGTGTTTCTTGTTTAACCACTAAATTCCTTATTTGGAAATCTCCTCTGGTTTTGATTAAAATTTTGAGATTCCCTCTGGAGTTTTGGTGCCCGAGTTAAGATTCTCAGCCTAGAAAATATATGTTTGGATATCAGTAGGAAGAAAACTAAGCATTATATTCGATCTCTCCGAAATATAATTTAAGGGGAAAGAACAGCGTGTTCTTTTGGGAGAATAAGTAATGGCCATAAACCTTGGTCAATCAATTTTGTTTTTAATCAGTCCATTGTTATTCTGCGTCCAGGATAACTACGCATAATGTTCTTTTTTGGGGAGGGAAAGCATTAAAATGCAAACCTAAACTTTCTATAATCGAAACATTTATTTAAACATGGGAGTGGTTTTTCTACTCTAGCTTGAAGAATTCAGTTCTGCTGAACCGAGAGAGAGAAACACAATCGAGGCAGTTCTGGAAACCGGGAGGAAACATTTTGTGGTAGCTAGGATACAACAAGCCCCACCGTTAGTTGGCTCGTGTTGGAAGTTGTAAATATTGGAACACATTTTCTAAAAAGGAAAGACTGCAGGGCCCTGTCTGTTGTTGGCTGCAGTATGTAAGATGTAAGAGGCATCAGCTGTTATGGCAAGATGCCAGCAACTCCCTCTTGTTCCGGATGGAGTGGAAAGCAGGAGTTCAGACATGGGGAAGACGATGGAGCAGCTACCAAAGATGGAACACCTCCTTTGCTTCCAGATGTGGCAGTTGAAGGATGTTGTTTCAGATCGGCCGTATGGGGGGGGGGGTTTGGGTGGCAGGAAATATTTGGTGTTGGTGATACGATGGCAGGTGGGTAGAAGGATCCTAGCATAGACCTGGTTGTTTTTTTTAAAGATGTCCATTACAACCAATGTCTATGGAGATTCTCACAGAAGTGGCCAAACTATGGTTCTTTGAGGACCTGTGGACTTCAACTCCCAGAATTCCTGAGCCAGCCATGCCCACATTTTTTCTTTGAAAATGTTTTGCTTCTCATCAGAAGTGAAAAAGCTTCTTGGATCACTTTGTTGTTGGTATGTACACCGAGAGCTTCTGCACTGGAGACAAATTCATTGCATGTCCAATCACACTTGGCCAATAAACCTATTCTGTTCTGTTCTGTTCTGTTCTGTTCTGTTCTGTAATCTACATTCTATTCTGCATTTTATTCTATTCTATTCTGCATTTTATTCTATTCTATTCTGCATTCTATCCTATCCCTCTCCTACTTCTATTCCTATTCTTGACCACTGACCAGTTACCGTAGCTCAAATTAATCTGCATTCCAGTTTGTTCTCCTTTGAGCCTATCAAGGGAAGTATTTCCCCCCACTCTTCCTTCAGGGGTGCCTCAAACAATCTGTGGTTTGTTTGCAAGCTGATCAGTGCCTTTCCGTTTATTTTGACACACACACACACACACACACACACCCTCTTGATTGTTTAAACAAGATAAGGGAAGCCCAGGAAGTGCCTTTGGGAATGCGGTATTTTGTTGATTGAATTCCAGACATTGATAAAATTCACCTTAGCTGCCCCCTTTTCCTGAGCAGACCCTTATTTGGTAAGTTTGAATCCTATTATTGGTGACTTATTAGATTTTTTTTATCCCGATTTCCATTCAGGAACCCAAAGTAGGATGTGTCATCTACCCTCTTGTTTATTAATTTAAAATAAAGAGGATTGACAGATGTCAAAAAGCAACTCCCACCTGCACCTCTATTATCATTGTTATTAAACTCATGAAAGTATGGTTTGATTTAAAAAACTAGAGATTTGGAGGAAAATAACAAAGCAAAGGGACAGAGCACAAATGTAATTTACAGCTCACATTGTGAGCTGGATAAAAAGATTGTGTTAATCTCTGCTCATCTGGATGTTGGTCGCTGGGAAGGAGGTGTTGTTGGTCTTTTTGCTTCCTTTTTAGCTTTCTGATTGTCTCTTTTGAATAGTGTGTAGATCTTGTTTATCTCTATGTGTTTGTTGATGGCTGATGTCTTTGAATGCCAGGCTTCCAGGAATTCTCTCTAACATTTTTTGGACTTGGTTTGGGCTAATAGATGCTCAGTTTCCCGGTTGAAACTCTGATCACGGGTTGTGCTATTAATGTGTTTACCATTTTAGTGAATCAGTTTTAGCAAGGCTAAAGTCTTTTTTAAAATAATAATAATAACAATAACAATAACAATAATAATTCTTCTTCTTCTTCATCATCATCATCATCATCATCATTATTATTATTATTATTATTATTATTATTATTATTATTATTATTATTACTATTATTACTATTATTACTATTATTATTACTATTGGTAGAGCTCAATTGAATAAAGGATGATATTACCTCCTCTTCTTTTCTTGACTCCAGTCCAAGTGGAGAGAAACGCAGCTGCTTCGAGAAAAAGATTAGACTCTCTCGTCATCAAATTATTTAAATACAGGGGACTGGATTCCCAGACATAAATCCACCGCTTGAATGACAGCGTGCATAATGGGAGTTTAAAATTATTTCACACATTTTTGCCAGGGTGCAGGTTCTGCACGAAATGATGGAGAAGAGTAGATCAAGGGATGCAAATATGCAGCCATCTGTTGCAAAAATAAGAGAAGGGGGAATTTATTCGAAATGTCCAGTTCTGCAGTAACCTCCGCATTTTGAATGGCAAATTTGGGGTTTTCCAGCCAAGGCTAGGTACATCAGAAGCCTAAATTAGTCTCGTGAGTGAGCAATTTAATTTAATTTAATTTAATAGATTTGTATGCTGCCCATCTCCCGAGGGACTCTGGGCGGCTAACTTGGTCTTAAGCCTAAAATAACATTTAACAAACATGGTTTAAACCTGAGTGAACATTTGCAGAGAGCAGCATTTATAATAAAAGAATCTGCCCAACTTTCATTCCACCGCCAGTCGTATTTTACTCAAAGACAAACGCTGTTTTCAGTGCCCCTTGTATAGAAAAGCTCCCACATAGGAGACTGTTCCTTGACTCACAACCACAATTGAGCCCAAAATTTCTGTCGCTAAGAAAGACAGTTGTTAAGTGAGTTTTGCTGTCTTATTGCCTTTCTTGTCACTGTTGTTTAAGTGAATCGCTGCGGTTGTTAAATTAGTCCCATGGTTGTTAAGTGAATCTTGCCTCCCCCCATTGGCTTTGCTTGTCAGAAGGTCGCAAAAGGGGATCATGCGACCCCGGGACACTGCGACTGTCATAAATATGAATCAATTGTCAAGTATCTGAATTTTGATCATGTGACCGCGGGGAGGCTCCTATGGTCGTAAGTGTGAAAAACGGTCGTAAGTCCCTTTTTTTAGTGTCGTCGTAACTTCAAACAGTCACTAAACGAACTGTTGTAAGTCAAGGACTACCTGTGCAATATGTCGTGTTTTGGGCTAAAAGCAAAGGCTGCTAAATGCAAATAACTCACAATCGCCCCAATATTCTGAAGACCCACTTTCCACAAAATTTCCCCCCAGCTGGTCGCACACATACGTAGTAGTTAAAATGCTTTTTGTGGGTTTCTTTGCAAGAGAGCCTCCCTTAACATTTCAGCTGGCTCGAGGCATCCCGGTGGGAATTTCCTCCTGGGTGTTATCCAGTGGGCGATCGTTTCTCATCGCCAAATCTTGGACGTGAACTTCCTGAAACATGGGAAGCTCCTCGCTTGATGAATAACACCGGTTGTGTGCCGTCGCCAAGGCTGCAGACAAGCACCAGAGAGAGAGAGAGAGAGAGAGAGAGAAATAATATGCGTATCCTGTGCTGAGTAAGTCCAGATGGCCTCTCAGCCGTTATCTTGGCTGTTTGCTGCGTAGGAAATCCTATTTGTGAGTCAAGAGTTGTAAGATACTGGCTCTTGGTGGTGACATTTCATTCGTCGGTGACTTCCTGGGGCAGTCAGTCATAGAGAAACCATCCAGTAATCCCTGGGCTGCCATCTCCGGCAACTCAACAAAGGTTTCCAGATGGATGTACCGCTTTATAAGGCCTTGGTAAGGCCACACTTGGAATCCTGCATCCAGTTTAGAAAAGATGTTTCAATATAGAAAAGATGTTGAGACTCTAGAAAGAATGCAGAGAAGAGCAACTAAGATAGTTAGGGGCAGTGGTGAAATCCAACTTTTTTTTACTACCGGTTCTGTAGGTTTGGCTTTGTGGGCATGGTGTGGCTCGGTGTGGCTTGGTGGGCGTGGCAGGGGAAGGATACTGCAAAATCTCCATTCCCTCCCCACTCCAGGGGAAGGATACTGTAAAATCCCCATTCCCTCCCCACTTCAGGGGAAGGATAGTGCAAAATCCCCATTCCCTCCCCACTCCAGGAGAAGGATACTTCAAAATCCCCATTCCCACCCCACTCTGGGGCCAGCCAGAGGTGGTATTTGGTGGTTCTCGGAACTATTCAAAATTTCTGCTACCGGTTCTCCAGAACCTGTCAGGACCTGCTGGATTTCACCCCTGGTTAGGGGTCTGGAGACTGAAACATAAGAAGAACGGTTTCAGGAATTGAGTATGTCTAGTGAAAAGAAGGACATGGGATGACATGATAGCAGTCTTCCAGTATTTGAGGGGCTGCCCCAAAGAAGAGGGGGTCAACTTATTTTCCAAAGCACCTGAAGGCACAACAAGAAGCAACAGTTGGAAACTCATCAAGGAGAGAAGCAACTTAGAACTAAGGAGAAATTTCCTGACAGTGAGAACAATTAATCAGTGGAATCAGAAATTGAGGGTGCTCCATCACTGGAGGTTTTTAAGAGGAGATCGGACAGCCATTTGTCTGAAATGGTAGAGGGTCTCTTGTTTGAGCAGGGGGCTGGACTGGAAGGCCTCCAAGGTCCCGTCCAGCTCTGTTAGAGTTTGGTCAGCTAGAAATCCGCAAGGGATGCACCTGGATTGCTTAATTGTGCGTAGCGTGAGATGTGTACAAAACGCATCTTTAAATAACAACTCCATTAAAGAGGCCAGGGTGGGTTGCACATCTGGACTCTAGTGATGTCATCTGGCTGATGCTGGGATATTTTCCTTCTCTCCAGGCTATTGTTCTGTCCACTTCCCCAGAGACGTCTTTCTTTCATCCGCTCTCCAACCTCTCCTCCTCTCTGCTATTCTTTCTTCAGTAGCCCTTAGCTCTTGCCAGGACAGGGGCTGAATCTGCAGTGGAATTAGGGATGGGTTGATTGCAAAATGAGTGGCAAAAAACCCTCTCCGGTTTAAGAAAGTTTGCAGGGAATATAAACATCAGTTTTCTTTAAGCAGAAAAATGAAGTATATATAATATATGAATATTTTATATATTCATATATAAATAATATATATATTAATATATATATAAATAATATATATAATATATGATATATGATATGTGATACACACACATACACACACACACACCTCTAACCGCTGTGCCGAGGTGGCACAGCGGGTAGAGGCAGGTACTGCAGGCCATTTTAGCTGACACTGATCCGCAGGTCACCGGTTCAAATCTCACCGGCTCAGGGTTGACTCAGCCTTCCATCCTTCCGAGGTAGGTAAAATGAGGACCCAGATTGTTGGGGGCAATATAAATATACATTGCTTACTGGTGTAAACCGCTTAGAGAATGCTTGCACTGTGAGGCGGTATATAAATCTCACAAAATAAATAAAATAAATAAATATTACAAATATTCCTCCCCTTGAAATCTATCTATCTATCCAGCCAGCCAGCTAGCCACCCACCCACCCACCTACCTATCATCTACCTACCTACCTACCTACCTATTATCTATCTATCTATCTATCTATCTATCTATCTATCTATCCAGTGGTTTTTAACCTGGGGTGCATGCACCCCTGAGGGTGCGAGAGAGCATTTCCAGGGGTGCAAGAGAAATTTCAAAAAAAATTTTAAAAAATATGAACGAGGTGACTGTGTTTTTATGTTATATAGTATTATAATATAACATACCGTATATAATAATATAATATACAGTATATAATATCATATAATAATGTTATATAGCAATATATATTGCAAATAAACACGGCATTTGTTTATGCAATAAATGTTTTTTCTTAAATAAAAAATATACACATTTTTTAAAGGGGTGCAAGAGCTTATTTTCAGATTCAACGGGGTGCGGACCACTAAAAAGGTTAAGAACCGCTCTCTCTCTCTCTCTCGCTCTCTCTCTCTCTCTCTCTCTCTCTCTCTCTCTCTCTCTCTCTCTCTCTCTCTCTCTTTCTCTCTCTCTCTCTCTCTCTCTCTCTCTCTCTCTCTCTCTCTCTCTCTCTCTCTCTCTATCTATCTATCTATCTATCTATCTATCTATCTATCTATTGTGGAGTTGAAGTCCACAAGTCTTAAAGTTGCCAAGTTTGGGGACCCCTGATTTAGGAGGCTGTGAGTAAGAGACTAGCAAAGAAGTACCGTATATTTAGAACTGAAGCCAAGAGCCCGGTCAACTTCCTCTTGCTGATGTCAGTTTGGCAGAGAGTTGCAAAAGATTTGGATGTCAAAGGATCACAACTCCACATTGCTGAATTCTGATCTTCCTGAAAGACGGCTGATGGACTCCCGGTTTTCCTGTTTCCTATTTTGACCTTGCTGGAAGCATTGTTATCTCAAAGTGAAATGTTGCTATGTTTGATTCATCCCTGTAAATCTGCACAGCTCAGAAAACGTAAAATGCAAAATGTTTTAATGTCAGGGAATGCACATCTATCCTCCTTCAAGAATCTCACATTCTTGTTGTGGGAATGCTTGAAGGTGCCAGGTGGTTTTCCATGTGCATCCAACAAGAACATCCTCCTACACTCCACAGTCTCCCTAATCTTGGAAATGCAACTTGCATACAAGGCCTGCTTCAGTTGTCGGAATGGGATGTGCGATAGATTGCTACGGTAAACCCAGTTTGAGTCAAGAGACATGGATGCTTGTGACCAGTCGATCAGAATAGAGCTGGAAGGGACCTTGGAGGTCTTCTAGCCCAGCCCCCTGCTCCAGCAGGAGATCCTATACCACTTCAGACAAATGGTTGTCCAGTGTCTTCTTAAAAACCTCCAGTGATGGAGCACCCACAATTTCTGATGGCAAGTTGTTCCACTGATTAATTGTTCTCACTTTCAAGAAATTTCTCCTTAATTCCAGGTTGCTTCTCTCCTTGATTAGTTTCCATCCGTTGCTTCTTGTCCTGCCTTCTGGTGCTTTGGAAAATAAGTTGACCCCCCTCTTCTTTATGGCAGCCCCTCAAACACTGGACGACTGCTATCATGTCACCCCTGGTCCTTCTTTTCTCTAGACTGGCCATACAATGCTCAGTGCTAAAATCCTTATATAAAATACCAGCTCAATGCTAAAATACTTACATGAGATGCAGCTGCAAACTTCTAATGCCACTTAGACAAAGTTGCTAATGACAAGTTGTAGAGAAGCAGCTGATAATGGTTGGTCTGCTTTAGGAGTATTCGTGACCAAGATAAATCTGTAGTTTGCACATGTAGTTCTGATCTTGCACGATCCGTGATCTTCCAGCCTCGTTTATTTCAACCTTGTTGCCTGATGAGAATATTTTCTCCTAGTCTGTCACGATGTGAATATTGTCAGTTTGTGCATCTCTATGTTTTCTACTGTTTCTTGTATTTATGGTCAAGCAGACGTATGATATAGTCTACTACGCATGCCTGCATTCCAGAGGTTTCCTCCTTTTCCTTCTCTTCCGCCATTTCTGCCGAAAGCAGAACTGATTTTTTCATTAGCCGATAAGATGTAGTTTACTAACTATTCTTTTTATTATTTTCTACTGAAATAAATATTTTGTTAATTAGATTTGAATCTCAGTTTTATTTTCTAATGAGAATGACTTCAAAAGGAGCAAAGATCCATCGACCTCCACGGGGGATTGATCCCCCCCTCTAACATAGTCATCCACATACGATAATCGGGTGATGAACCAGGGCAACTGACCATGATGTTAATCCATTCAGTTGTTCCGAATCTTGGCGATTCTGTTGGCCAGGTCTCTCCACATCTACTGACCTTGCACTGCTTCTTTGAGTTGTTCTATGCTCTGGCTGGTCTCAACTTTGATGGTCACCACCCATCGTGGTCTTTGGTGGCCTGGTTTCCTTTTATTGCTAACTCTTTGGAGCATAATTGCTTTCTCCAGGGAATTCCCTTGCATGACTTGGCCAAAGTAAGTGAGACTTTTGTGACATGGCTGGTGTTGTACGCTCCAGGGCTTGCTTGTTGGTCACCTTTGCTGTCCAAAGAAGACGCGGGAGCCTTCTCCAGCACCACAGCTCAAACGAGTCGATGCAATACCTGTCCAATTTGGTCGTCCCGCTTCTCGTCCAGAAGCCACCTACCTGGCTGCAGAGGTGTGTCAGCTGCCCTAATGCCACGGTTGTTCCCCAACAGGTTCTCAAGAGTCCGACAGCTCTCAGTCTGCCAAGAAAGACATGCTGGCTGCCTTAAAATCCAGACAAGAGGCCCTGGAGGAGACGCTGCGTTTGCGCCTGGAGGAACTGAAGAAGCTGTGTCTCCGGGAAGCGGTAGGCAGCAGAGATGCTCCCTTTGAAATAATTGTATTTAAAATGATCAAATTACGAAAATAAGAATGACAGGAAAATAGGGAATGAGAAGAGAGGGGGAAGAGAGACATAAGTACAGGGCAGGGGCGGGTTGCTTACTTACCGATACCGGTGCTCTGCGCGCGCATCTCCACATTTTGTGTGCGCGCGCGCTCGCTATGTATGTGTGCCCCCTCGCGCGATTTCAGTGAGATTTTGCTTCTGCACATGCGCGGAAGCAAAATCTCGCCAAAATCACATGAGGGGGTGCGCACGGGCGTGAGATTTTGGTGAGATTTTGCTTCTGCGCATGTGCAGAAGCAAAATGTTGCCAAAATCTCTCTTGCGCGCACGTCCCCTCACGAGATTTTGCTTCCGCGCATGCGCAGAAGCAAAAAAGCTGAAAAATTCCTTTAAAAAGATGGCGACGCGCGCGACTGTCCGGCAAAGACAGCACCGGAGCAGTCGCCCGCAAATTGTGTAATCGGCGGGTCCCTACCGGAGCTGCGCACTGGACCGCACCGGTAGGAACCCACCCCTGGTACAGGGGGAAAGGAATAGAAAAAGTCACGGGAGAGAGGAAAGGAAAGAGGAAAGGAAAGGAGGAAAGGAAGGGGAAGGAGAAAGGAAAGGAAAGGAAGAAAGGAAGGAAGGGGAAGAAGGGAGGAAGGGAAAGGAAGAAGGAAGGAAAGGAAAGGAAAGGAAAGGAAAGGAAAGGAAAGGAAAGGAAAGGAAAGGAAAGGAAAGGAAAGGAAAAAGGAAAGGTTCAACTTTTTCCAGCATAGTAACTACAGAATAAAATTACAACCTCAATTTTTTAACTTCACCAATTTAACAAATACTAGGCATTTCTATAGGTCTGTAGAGATGCTCAGTCATCCAGGTCACGGTTGTCCCAAAGGTGCTTTTTTTCAGGAGGCAACTGGACTTGCTTGTTTTTTCTTTGAAGACATTTCGCTTCTCATCCAAGAAGCTTCTTCAGCTCTGACAGGATTTCCATTCCCCACCATCCAGTCAGAGCTGAAGAAGCTTCTTGGATGAGAAGCGAAACGTCTTCAAAGAAAAAACAAGAAAGTCCAGTTGCCTCCTGAGGAAAAAAAGTACCTTTGGGATAGCCATTTCTATAACAACCAACTGTACTAATCAGCAATACTCAATGTCATTTTTTTTTATTGTCTCAAGAACAAAGTCCAGAAACGGTTTCCAAGTAGAAGCAAAGTCGGATGGGTTCTTTTCTCTAATTGAAGCAGACAATTTTACCCTCTCTGCTAACTCCTATCGCTTTCCATCCATTCTACTATTGGGAGACTTGGAGGCAGCAGAGATGCTTCTAATCTCACCCTTGAGGGGCAAGATTAGTTGGGCCTAATATAATCCTTTCAGAGGATATGGATCAGTAGTGGGTTTCAATTACCTTCACTACCGGTTCGCTATTGGGAAGCTTCTGCGCATGCGCAGAGACGTCCGGGCGTGTGGGCGGAGCCTCCTGCCGCGGCCGCTACCGGTTCGCCCGATCCAGGGGAACCGGTAGCAACCCACCACTGATATGGATATCCTTTGTAATTCCCTCTGTTGCTCTTATCAATTCATTTGAATAAAATAAAATAAACCAGCCCTTCCTCTCCAGAAGATAGAAGAATGAATCAACTTGGGAATCCCTTGTATGTTGAGTTAAAATAGGCAATTTAAAAAATAGCGTGGGAAATGAAACTTTTGTCCCCACCCATGGGCTCAGTCCGGTTCATCTCCTATAAATAGGAAGGCCAAAGACCAGATTTGACTCTTAATATACTCCAGGCCTGAATTTAATCAAAACGGATCCAGTTTTATTAGCTGACCGCAGATGAGTGTGACGTTTGTTTATTTATCTGATTTATACTCCCCCTTTCTCCTTAAGGGACCAACAGGTGAGCAAATGCATTAAAACAGAAAGGAAAATTGGTTGGACCGACGCATGGAAAAACAATTAGATGATCCTTAATTAAATATGCATTTCACTAAGTTGCAGTCATTAAATTTCATTACGCTTGCAGACCAGCGTAATTACAAGGTTGTTTATATTTATTTTAAAGGATCGTCCGGACCATTTAAATTTTGCTTCAGCATGAAACTCAGCAAGTTGTCCACATTATGAACATGAAATCTGTTTTGAGCTCTTGTCTCATCTTGCATAATTTTTTTCTGAAAGGGAAATCAGCAAAGATCAGCCAGCTCATAATTCCTGAAAATCTTGTCAGTCTCTGTTCCTTCTGAGATTTTCACGGATAGAGAAGCATATATTTTCCATGACTGGTTATAGGTAGTCCTTGACTTACGACCGCAATTGAG
>JALIGW010000004.1:84468533-84645078 GCA_023053685.1 Diadophis punctatus similis | reverse complement strand
AGCTTGCCACCAGAAGTTGTGAATGCTGCAACACTGGAGGTTTTTAAGAAGAGACTGGACAGCCATTTGTCTGAAATGGTATAGGGCAGGGGTGGCCAAACTATGGTTCTTTGAGGACCTGTGGACTTCAACTCCCAGAATTCCTGAGCCAGCCATGCATGCATGGCTAGCTCAGGAATTCTGGGAGTTGAAGTCCACAGGTCCTCAAAGAACTATAGTTTGGCCACCCCTGGTATAGGGTTTCCTGCCTGAGCAGGGGGTTGGACTAGAAGACCTCCAAGGTCCCTTCCAGCTCTGATTGATTTTATTTGGTCCTCTTTCTCTTCCCCAGCTTGGCACCCTATTAAATGATTCATTTCTTGTAGAAGAAGTAGTTGGCACCTCTGTATTGTTCTCGTAACACGCCACCCTGATCTTCGGCTCTTTGCTTCTGATCTTGGCCAACCTCGCTCTGTGCCAACATAATTTCGAATTTAGCACTTGAGCAAATCGGACACAAAGCCAATGTTTTTACACTGAATGAAAGAGCACATTTATGAAGCTATTGTTTTACCAGAGCAACTTATCACAAAAATGCACAGGAGTGTTAGGAAAGATATAAATTATTTTTAAAGTGCAAAGTAGATGTAAACTGATAGAGGTATGTACATCTCGACCATCATTTCTGGGGCTTCAAAGGATTGATTTAGACCAAGAGTAAGTCAAGAATGGGAGAGCTAGAGTTAAATGAAACCATATAAATTTGACAGACAAGACAGGTGGGTAGATAGACATGAGAGAGAGAGAGAGATGGGAGGAGGAGGAAGGAAGGAAGAAGGGAAGGGAAGAAAGAGAAAAAGGAAGAGAAAGAGGAAGGAAGAAGAAAGAAAGAAAGAAAAAAAGAAAGAAAGAAAGAAAGAAAGAAAGAAAGAAAGAAAGAAAGAAAGAAAGAAAGAAAGAAAGAAAGAAAGAAAGAAAGAAAGAAAGAAATACTTATGCACAATTAGAGTTTATTTCAGTTGGGTCTTTAAATTGGGAGTTTAAGTCAAGCACAAAGGGGTAGGTCTTTGACCATTCAGTTATACCCACCATCTTGGCCTCCCAGCCCACCCCAGGAATGACTGCAGTACTTTTTGGAACTGGGTGGGAAGATTACCACCATCTTCTTTTCCCTCTTTCACAAATGCATCGGTGGATTCCTGAAGGGTATCGGCATGGATTCAATGTTATTGAGTTTGTTAACGTCCATTTGAGGCAGGTTCACAAAGAGCCCTGCTCATTAACTCCTGGCTTTGCTATGTGATTTCAGGAACTTACTGGAAAATTGCCGAGGGAGTATCCCCTCAACCCGGGGGAGGAGCCCCCAATTGTGAGGAGAAGAATCGGTACTTCTTTTAAACTGGATGAACAGAAAATGCTACCCAAGGGAGAGGTAATGATCCACTCTGCGTTACGATGTCCAAATATTTGGTTACTACTAGGATCTGGAAAATCCAGTCCTCCTATCCTCTGTCTTTTTCTGACCTTCTTTCGTCCAGCTATTTATTGCCGTACTAAGAGTTCATGTTGGCTGGTGAGGGAGACCAAGCTGACATGAAACCCAACCCAAAAAGAGATCCTGTTGATCGATCATAAACAATACTTGGAGGTCAAGCTCACCTCCTTCTGCTGTTTGCTGAAGGACTAGCCTCACCATCTACCATCCAGCTTTGTAGATGGCAGTTAGGAGGAGATATGGATTTAGCAACCCTTCTCCCTACCTTGGTCAAATTTTGACTGCCCCAAAGGTGCTTTTCCAAAAGGCAACTGGGCTTTCTTGGCCTATTTTTTTCCTTGAAGACATCTCACTTCTCGTCCAAGAAGCTTCTTCAGTTCTTCAGAAGGTTTTTTCAAGGGGAAAAAACACCATTTTTTTTCCCATTTGCCTTTTGGAAAAGCAGCTTCGGAACAATCATGACCTGGATGATTGAGAATCTCCACAGATATTTAGCCTTGCTTTTAATTTGACTCCTTCCGTGCACTCTGCTTGGGCTGTTCATAATAATCCTTCAACCTGAAAAATGCAGCAGATGAGCTAACCGATAGGTGGATCGTGGCATGCTGGTATTTAAAAAAAACACTGTTTTTACAACCCTGTAAATCCCTTAATTCAGAGTAGAGTTGAGGCGACTGGATGGAGCTGAGCATTTACCAGCCAGATGCCCTTCCCGATGCCTATGCAGAGTGCACAGCAGATATTTTTTTCTTTACGACCTAGGAGGCATGCTTGTGTTAAAAGAATTGCATCTAAAGAACTGAGTCTCTGACAATCACATCTTTCTATTGTAAATGTGTTCTGAATTTTTTAACCTGCTGGGGAATTCCCTTTGAAGGTGTCTCTATCATCTGCATTAAGGATATTAGAGCTCGTTCTCCTGGACTGGGATACACATCAATTAAAAAATGTTTTGAAAGAAGTTGATGCTTATATTGTGGGCCTGCCTTTTTAAGAGTTCAGACATTCAATCCAGTTCTGTTTGTTGTGTGTGTGTTTTAATTAATCCTGATAAACCACACACATGCCAAGGCAATAAAACGTTGCTTTCTTTCACATGAAGTAGTGTGAGATGGATGTCTTCAGCCTGCAATGAGCCTTGCAAACATTACATTTTTTTAGCTGCACCTCAAACTGGGATTATAAATGGGATTGTAACAAACTCGTATCTGTTCTTGCAGAATCACATAAGGCTGATGATTTTGTTTTTTAACGTTTTCTTTGCTTGGAACGTGCAACGGTTGTGAAGCTTTTTAAAGCCCCTTTAGAAGCTTCAGACTCTTAGAATTGGGGTGTGAACTTCATCTACAATTCAAAGATCAAATGCACTTTTAATCCTTTGGTGCTTTTCATCCTTCGCTTTCTGTGGATGTGGGAGATTTTTTTGGAAGGAGGGGATGAAGTGTAGGAGTGGATGGGAAGGTGAAAACGGGCTGTAGCATTTATGTATTGCGTGAAATGCATATTTAATCAGCTTGCTGTTGACAGAGATTATAAAATCTTCGAAGCGAAACTTTAAGCACCCACAAATAATAGCCTTTTGGCCAATCGCAACAAGAGAAGAGCTGTAGTTACGGACTTGGAACAGTGCTGAGTCATCCTAAACATCAAAAGAGCTTTTTGAGATGAGCCAAGGACAGCCATATTACCTTGATGAAGGATGAAGTCAAAGCAGGTCCTTCTGTTCACCTGCACGTGGATAAACTGAAATAGGAACTACATCTTTGGTGTGCAAAAGTCAGCTTCCAAGCTTCCAAAACCCACAGCGTGATTAGGAATGAGGGAATCGTTCCCAATCAAGGAGAGAAGCAACCTAGAACGAAGGAGAAATTTCCTAACACTGAGAAAATCAACCAGTGGAACGGCTTGCCTCCAGAAGTTGTGGGTGCTTCATCAATGGAGGTATCTAGGTCTGGAATGGTATAGGGTCTCCCAAGGGTGCTTTTTCAGGAGGCAACTGGACTTTCTTGTTTTTTCTTTGAAGACGTTTCGCTTCTCATCCAAGAAGCTTCTTCAGCTCTGACTGGATGGTGGGGAATGGAAGGACCATCCTGTCAGAGCTGAAGAAGCTTCTTGGATGAGAAGCGAAACGTCTTCAAAAAAAAAACAAGAAAGCCCAGTTGCCTCCTGAAAAAGCACCTTTGGGACAACCATGACCTGGAGGTCTGAGAATCTCTACAGACGTATAGGATCTCCTGTTTGGGCAGGGGTTGGACTAGAAGACCTCCAAGGTCCCTTCCAACTCTGTTATTCTGGATAGAAGCAGACTTGGTTTTTAATAGCTGTAAAAGAAGGATCCGTTTCTTAGCGGTTTCACATTTTTGTTGTTGTTTTGGTATAATTTCAAGATGGCATGGGAGGAAAATTAAGGTGACATCTGGAAATATTATTGTAAGGATGGTTGTCCAACATCTTCTCAAAAACTTCCAGTGTTGGAGCATTCACAACTTCTGGAAACAAGCTGTTCCACTGATTAATTGTTCTAACTGTCAGGAAATTTCTCCTTAGTTCTAGGTTGCTTTTCTCCTTGATTAGTTTCCACCCATTGCTTCTTGTCCTGCCTTCAGGTGCTTTGGAGAATAGCTTGACTCCCTCTTCTTTGTGGCAACCCCTGCGATATTGGATGACTGCTATCATGTCTCCCCTCGTCCTTCTTTCCATTAAACTAGACCTAGTTTATATGATACCGGTACATGATAGAAGTTTAAAGAAAAGTTCAACTTCCCTGATAGAGGACAGTCCTGTTTTTCTGTTGACCCAAGGCCAATCCAGTGAAACCAGCCCAATGGAAGACCTTGAGGCACATTGACCGTTGAAACTTCTTTTCCAGGAAGCTGAGCTAGAACGCTTGGAAAGAGAATTTGCCATCCAGTCCCAGATCACGGAAGCTGCTCGACGCCTGGCCAGCGAGCCCAACGTCAGCAAGAAGCTGAAGAAGCAGAGGAAGACCTCCTACCTGAACGCGCTGAAGAAGCTTCAGGAGATTGAAAATTCCATCAATGAGTACCGCATCAGATCGGGGAAGAAGCCAACCCAAAGAGCTTCGCTGATCATAGACGGTAAAGACAGTTGACCTTCTGTGATATCCCAAGACTTTCTTTAGATGGGATGGGGGGTTAGAGGTTGGTAGATTCCATGGGTCCTGTAGGCCGCTTGAAGAAATAATGGAGAAATCCTACCTAGAGGTTCTCAAAGTAGGAGTTATGGAAGTCCACCTAGTGACCATCTCAGGTTCATGGCCCAGCACCTCTTCAACCCCTCTGCAACTACCCACTTGAGTATTAAATTCAGGAAACTGACAGTAGGAAACGGGGCTCGAATGCAATTACTGATTGCAAGTCTGCATTTTTGTGGCTGTGCAACCTCACACAAGCAACCCCAAAGAAAAATTGGACTAGGAGAAACAGAGCCATAAATGGGATTTCACTGAACTTAAACATTCCTCACAGTGGTGAAATCTACTTCCCTTCCATACCGGTTCCGAAGCGCGCGCGTTCACCCTCGTACGTGCTTTTTTACCCTCTGCACATGCGCAGAAGGCTTTGCGAATGCACAGAGGGTTAAAAAAAAGAAAATGGCGATGGCCGGGTGGGTGGACGTCCGAGCCGCGTGCTGCCGCCACTACCGGTTCTCCGAACCATGGGCAGCTGCCGCTACCAGTATGCCCGAACTGGGCCGAACCGGTAGCATTTCACCCCTGATTCCTCAGTACCGAAAGATTTCTGTGGAAGAACATTTTTAACCAGGTTTGCACCAAGAGTTGTTATAATTACGACATAGGCTAAGAGGAGTTGTCATTACAATACACACACGCACAATGCCAGTGATAAATATATACTTCATTTTGGAGTATATTTGAATTTCTTCAAAATTCTGTTTGAAGATCCCCCGTTAAAAGGGCCACTGATTTACAAACCTGTTAAAAATTCACTTAGGCCTTGACTTCCAACCACAATTGGAACTGCTAAGTGATGTGGTCATTGAATCACGCCTGATTTTAAGACCTCTTTTGCCACGGTCTTTAAGTGAACCACATCGCTATTAAACAAATTCAGGTTCCTCCATGGTCTTTGCTCATCAGAGGTCCCCCTGAAAAGGTTGTAAATAATGTTCCCATGACTTGGTCATGTGGTAACCATCATAAATCCATGCTGGTTGCGAAGCATGCAAATGCTGATTATCTGACTGCAGTGATCATAAGAGTGAGAACTGGCCGTGAGTTACTTTTTTCAGTGCCTCATAAGTTCAAACAGTCACTAAACGAGCGGTCCTCAAAGGAATGATAAATCAGTGGCTATTTATCATCAATGAATTTCATTGTTTAGGGGCAGTAGTCCAATTATTGCCTGCATGCATCTCCTGGAAACGTTTGTAGATGAGAAATAGCATGCTGCAGAAACGGTGGAGAAATAGCTGGCCTTCCATCTTCGCTGTCCTACATCCACTAGAGTCCCTGGCCACTGGCAAGACTTGCTAGGGCAGTTGGGAGTTATAGCACCGGAACACCCAGAGATTGCCCATCCTTCGGCTAATGGGATGGGTTTGAAGAGAGATAGCGCATCTTTCATTTATCTGACTTTTGGGGTATCGATGCCGATTCCACTTCCTTGTTGACGGGATCTTCTCTATGGTCTCTTGGCTTCCTAGATGGAAACATTGCCAGCGAAGATAGCTCCCTCTCAGACGCTCTTGTTGTGGAAGACGGTACGTAAAAAATTGTGGAGCCTTACCATCTTTTGCGTTTGATAAGAATGCTGTCATTGCAAAAAAAAATGTTTTTTTTAAAGGCAGCGGTACATCAAAAGAATAAAAGAGAGAATCTTTATTTCCAGCCACTATACATCAGTGCTGGGCTAAATGATTTTGGTCCAATGATCTAAGTGTGTCACCCGTTTTGGCGTGATCTGTATCTTGAGTTGGATTATAGGAAGTGAGGCAGGAGCTTATCTGCAGATCTCCTATCTGGGTGGCATTTTGTCTCTGGGGGAGATTAGTAAGGAGTTTTAGTTTAGTTTTAGTTTACTTTATTGTCATTGCACCTCGTACAATGAAATTAGTATTATAATTAGTATTCGTCTTCCTTAGTTTTAGGGATAGCGTGAAAATATTTGGAAGGGGGCTACTTGAAGCTGGATTCGTTTTAAATATACTCCAGCTCTCTGTGTTTCAAGTAATTTTTCAACCTATTTTAATTGGCTGATCTTCTTGCTCGCAGTGTCATTTTTTTCAAAAAGATTTTAGCTTTTAATTTGGGTGTCACTGGGGTGGGAGTCTCTTTTTTTGATCCAAAATGACGACTTCGTTATTTTAGTTCATCCAGAAGGTGGTACGTCCGTATTTTATTTATGCACAGGGTGTCTGTTTCCACAAGCATCAAGACCCACCTAGGCACCTAACTCCATTAAATGTATCTTTTTCTCCCATATTTTGCCCATTCATGGGATTTATAGCTTTAGGCTCCTTGTGACATGACGCTGACATTTGATGAAAAGAGGTGCCTTGATGGCAGTCAAGTAATTAAACCAAAGAGTTGGGATGAACATCAGATGGGCTTAAAATGTTCTCTTCTTGTAAGAGAAGAGATGGCAGAATGTGGGGGCGGAGTCAAGAGAGACATCAGCCCAGAATCCTTACGTAGCCACAAACAAAGTAAACCCTTTGAGTGCTATTGAGGAGATTTCTGTGTGTAGACTTTTAGCTCTAAATCAGTTTGATTGAACCTTCGTGCCTGACCCTTCTTCTCCTTCCATTCCAGAAGACTGCCCGGTTACCAGCACAATATCCCCTTTACAGTCACCTCACAAAGGGCTCCCTCCTCGCCCGCCCTTGCACAACAGGCCTCCCCCTCCACAGTCTCTGGAGGGTCTCCGGCAAATGCACTATCACAGGAATGATTACGACAAATCCCCCATCAAGCCCAAGATGTGGAGCGAGTCTTCCTTGGATGAACCTTACGAGAAGGTGAAGAAGCGTTCTTCTCACAGCCATTCCAGGTGAGTCCAGAGCAGGAGAGGAGGGCCTTCCATCCGTCATTGGAGGAGTGCCCTTTTGTAGAAATAAAGCAAGCCAGCACATTCCAGGGTCATGCGTGAAATTATGCATTAATGTTCCGACGGACATTCTGTAAAGCTTCTGCATAAATTTCTCAGAATAACAGGGCTGCAAGGGACTTTGGAGATCTTCTAGTCCAACCCCCTGCTCAATCAGGAAACCCTGTATCATTTCAGTCAAATGGTTGTCCAATCTCTTCTTAAAAACCTCCAGTGTTGAAGCACCCACAATTTCTTGAGGCAACCTGTTCCACGGGTTAATTATTCTCACTGCCAGGAAATTTCTCCTTAGTTCTAGGTTGCTTCTTCTCTTGATTATCTTCCATCCGTTGTTTCTTGTCCTGCCTTCAGGTTCTTTGGAGAATAGGTTGACCCCCTCTTCTTTGTGGCAGCCCCTCAAATACTGGAAGACTGCTATCATGTCACCCCTAGTCCTTCTTTTCATTAAACTAGACAAACCCAATTCTTGTAACCGTTCAAAGAAATTAGATGTGTACACAAATTCATTCTTTCGCTACCCATTTTTAAATTACAGAATCCATATTTTCTGTATCTAAGCGCTAGAAAGAGGCTAAACCATATGATGAATGGTTGTGGGAACTGGGTATGTAACAAAGAGAAGGACTAGAGATGACATGATAGCAGTCTTCCAGTAATCAAGAGACTGCCACAGAGAAGAGAGGTTGACTTACTCTCCAAAGGACCTGAAGGCAGGACAAGAAGCAATGGGTGGAAGATCATTAAAGACAGATCCAACCTAGAGCTAAGGAGAAACTTCCTAGCAGTAAGGACAATTAACCAGTGGAACAGCTTGCCTCCAGACGTTGTGGGTGCTCCATCACTGGAGGTTTTCAAGAAGACTGGAACTTCATGTGTCCAGAATGGATTAGGATTTCCTTGCTTAAGCAGGGGGTTGGACTAGAAGACCTCCAAGGTCCCTTTCAATCCTGTTTTCTATAATATTCTAAGGCATGAATGCACCGACGTGCTCTACGTGATGATGTTCCCCTTCTCCATCCAACTACTTAGCTGGCCACTTTCCTTTCATTTGACTATCCCAGTCTAGTAACCCTTGGATGATCGAGAATTTCTCATCACAAGACATCTGGAGGGAGTTATATGAGAGAAAACTCTTGTAACAGCTGTTGGGATGATACCCAGAAAATCCAAATTTTGCTACTATCTACCTGAGGGACGCGGTGGCTCAGTGGCTGAGCTTGTCGATCAGAAAGATCGGCAGTTCAGCGGTTCGAATCCCTAGCACCGCGTAACGGAGTGAGCTCCTGTTACTTGCCCCAGCTTCTGCCAACCTAGCAGTTCGAAAGCATGTAAAAAATGCAAGTAGAAAAATAGGGACCACCTTTGGTGGGAAGGTAACAGCGTTCTGTGTGCCTTTGGCGTTTAGTCATGCCGGCCACATGACAACGGAGACTTCTTTGGACAGCGCTGGCTCTTCGGCTTTGAAACGGAGATGAGCACCGCCCCCTAGAGTCAGGAACGACTAGCACATATGTGTGAGGGGAACCTTTACCTTTACCTAAAAGTTGTTCCATGCGCATAGGTAGCCACATGTGTAAAATAAAGAGCATGTTTTAAATTCTTTGTTGTCTTTTGTCTACATTAGTCACAAGCGGTTTCCCAGCACCGGAAGTTGTGTGGAAGGTGGAGGAAGCAACTCTCTTCAGAACAGCCCAGTGAGGAACCTTCCCCATTGGAACACCCAATCCAGCATGCCATCGACACCGGATCTACGTGTACGCAGTCCCCATTATGTCCATTCCACCAGGTGAGTCCTTTCCTCTCTTCCTCTTCTTCTGTTGTTCTCCCGGCATAAACTCTTTTAATCCAGGTTCATAGAAATGGGGAAGAGAAGTTGTACCTGAAATGTTTTGAGATCAACGTGGGCTGTTTCCATCCAGAGCCGTGGTGGCGCAGTGGTTAGAATGCAGCACTGCAGGCTAATTCTGCCGATTGCCGGGAGTTCGATCCTGACCGGCTCACGGTTGACTCAGACTTCCATCCTTCCAAGATCCATAAAATGAACATTGTTGGGGGCAATAGGCTGACTCTATAAACCGCTTAGGGAGGGCTGTAAAGCACTGTGAAGTGGTATATAAGTCTAAGTGCTATTGCTATCTCACCAGAAGTGTTATGAATCTGGAATGCTTCCAATGAGGCCAGATCAACCTCAAAATACTTTGGCCAAAATTGAAATAAAGGGGTTCCACCTTCACTAATGATGTCTCGGCGTTGATATTTCAAGGTAGACACCCTTCCCACTTGAACAGGGACCATCAAAACTGTAAAAACTGCACCATTAGAGCCGAGGTGGTGCAGTGGTTAGAGTGCAGCACTACAGGCTACTTCAGCTGACTGCTAGCTGCAGTTTGGCAGTTCAAATCTCACCGGCTCCAGCTTGACTCAGCCTTCCATCCTTCCGGGGTGGGTAAAATGAGAACCCAGATTGTTGGGGGCAATAGGCTGACTCTGTAAACCACTTAAGAGAGGGCTGTAAAAGCACTATGAAGCGGTATATAAGTCTAAGCGATATTGCTATTAAAAGATAGATCAATAGGCCCTTTCTGAATGTATCTCCAAATCATGAACGTTGTTAGGCTTGTTAGAGTGACGAAGAGCTGCTTCAAACAGAATTGTGTTTGAAGTTCTGACGTAAAGATTTAGCTGAGGGAAGGAGAAAAAAGGGGCATGTTGGTCATGGAATCAACCATGCTGGGCCGATGAAATCGACCACGCTCCATGCTGGCTGGAGAATTCTGGGAGTTGAAGTCCACTAGTCTTAAAAGTGGCCAAGATTGGGCACCCTGGATTAAAGCTTTTCTGAAAGGTTTCCACATATCTGACTTGGGTTGAAGGATTTAAGGCATGCTGGAATTATCCCAAGGGCCAATTTCACTGAGCAGTTTCCCTCTGAAGCGATGTTTAAAGTCTTAATTCATTTTCCTCCTTTCTGTTTCTCTGGCCTTACAGATCGGTGGACATCAGCCCTACCAGACTGCATTGTTTAGTTCAGCACTTTAGACACCGGAGTTCTAGTTTAGAGTCGCAAGGAAAGCTTCTCGGCTCGGAAAACGAGACGGGGAGCCCTGACTTCTACACCCCAAGGACTCGTAGCAGTAATGGGTCGGACCCCATGGACGACTGTTCCTCCTGTACGAGCCACTCCAGCTCCGAGCATTACTACCCGGCTCAGATGAATGCGAATTACTCCACCCTGGCGGAGGACTCGCCCTCCAAAGCTCGCGAGCGCCAGAGACAGCGGCACAAGTCAGCCGGAAACCTCGTCTGCTCCAATTCGGGAAGCATGCCCAACCTGGCTGCCGGGAATGGGAACAGCCCTCACGGCGTCTACCTGCACAGCCAAAGCCAGCCTTCCTCCCAGTACAGGATCAAAGAGTACCCGCTGTACATCGAAGGGAGCTCGACGCCGGTGGTGGTCCGCAGCCTCGAAAACGACCAGGAGGGACACTACAGCGTGAAAGCACAGTTTAAAACGTCCAATTCGTACACGGCGGGGGGCATGTTTAAAGAAAACTGGCACGGAGACGAAGTGGACTCCATCCGGTTGACTCCTTCCCGGTCTCAGATCATAAGGACTCCTTCATTGGGGAGAGATGGCCACGAAAAGGGATCAGGGAGGACTGTGGTCTCGGATGAGCTCAGACTATGGTACCAGCGGTCCACGGCCACCCACAAAGACCACAGCCGGTTGTCGCACACAAGCTCCACTTCGTCGGATAGCAGCTCCCAGTACAGTAGCTCCTCTCAAAGCACCTTCGTGGCGCACAGTAAGGTAACCAGGATGCCTCCCATGTGCAAAGCAACGTCAGGTAAGCAGGAAAAATTCTGGGCCCAGGTGGCATTTAAACCAGGATGAATGAAAAAATCCCGGGTCTCTGATGGGGCAGGGGGACATAATGTCAGGGAATTGTGCAGCAGGTGTCCAAATGAAGTCAGAGACACTGATACGAACTTGTAGTGTGTATAAAGAAATATATTTAACATCCATATTAACAGCAGACAAAGAGAGTCAGGCATATCACTCCATCCTGAGGTAAATTGTGAGGTAAATCACAGAACAGCAGACAGAGCAGACAGAAGAAAACAGGCGGGGGGAAGGGAAACTCCGCCTTCCCCCCCTTTTTTTCTTATGTGTGCTCTGTAGGCTGTTCTGCAATTTACCTCATGACGGAGTGATGTGTCTTCCTGCAACCAATCATAACGTATCATAGCAGGAGCCCGCACTCTCCAACCAATCAACTACAACAGTGTGTTCTGGCCCATTTACTGTTTCAGCTATTAAATATCTGAACACATAAAGAATGTCTGATGCGAATAGGAAAATGATGAATGATGATGATGATGATGATGATGATGATGATGATGATGATGATGATGATGATGATGATGATTTTTAAACTGGTTCACCACCCAAACTCTCAATGACTCTGGGCGTCTCACAGTTTCAATAAAATCAATATGTCAGGCCCAGGGAGCCAGAACAACTTAGTGAATAGGCCGAAGTAATTTCTTTATTGTCGATCACTTCTTTTAGAGGAATCTCACCATTCTCTACATTCTCTTGGGAACAGGCAGATAAGGGCTTCCCTAGTCTGGCTTATGTCATTCCTCCCACAGAGTGACTCCATATTGGCACATCTCTTTGCTCCCTTCTCTCCTTTAGCCAACGATTCTGCCACACAATAGAACATAAAAAGTAAAGTCTGTGGAGATTCCCCGATCAACTAAACTGTGGTTGTCCCAAAGCTGCTTTTCCAAAAGTCAACTGGACTTTCTTGGGGTTTTTTTTCTTTGAAAACATTTCGCTTCTCATCCAAGAAGCTTTCTTCAGTTCTGACTGAATGATGGAGAATGGAAGGATTTAGTATATTCCTCACAATCCTCTGATCCACGGAGTGCTAATGACCAGATGAGTGCAAGGAATATACTAATATTCTTAGTATATTCTTAGTATGAGAATATACTAAGTCCTTCCGTTCTCCACCATTCAGTCAGAAACTGAAGAAGCTTCTTGGATGAGAAGCAAAACGTCTTCAAGCAAAAACAAGAAAGTACGATTGCCTCTTGAAAAAAGTACTTTTGGGACAGCCATGGCATTGTTTAACCCAAGGAACTTGTAGGGCTAACTCTGCGGGATCAAATCGGATGCTATGAGGACAGGCAGTCCCTCAATAAACAGGCCTGTGCCATGTAAGGCTTTATATGCTGAGGTGGTGCAGTGGTTAAAGTGCAGCACTGCAGTTCAGCAGGTCAGCTGTTCAAATCTCACCGGCTCAAGGTTGACTCAGCCTTCCATCCTTCCGAGGTGGGTAAAATGAGGACCCAGATTGTTGGGGGCAATATGCTGAACTCTGTAAACTGCTTAGAGAGGGCTGTAAAGCACTATGAAGCGGTATATAAGTCTAAGTGCTATTGCTATTGCTATAGGTGACAACCAACACCTTGAATCACACCTAGAAACAAAGCAATGACCAGCGCAATGATCTTACGAAGGCCTATTGAGGCACACCCATCATTGCTTGTGCCATTGTATGCTGGACTAGTTGAAGCTTCTGGGTGGTTTTTCAAGGACCCCTCCATTAATAACGATGAGTTACCTGTCTGCCTTTGGTATAAAGCAGAATGTGTCGGCATGAAGCAAGCAGTGAGTCCCTACAAAGAGGTTACTCCTTGGATCAAACGTCAGGGCATTGCAGAGGCCAGGCGACTTCGAATTCTGATTTTAATCCTGATCTCAAATAAACTATTCTGTCTCAGCCTGGACGGGTCCTACACAAAACATCGTATATCACGTAGATGATATACCCCACTCAGAGCTTCTTTAGATAAGAAACTAAGTGCTCAGAGCGGTGATTTAAAGCTAGAAGTAGATTAAGATTGGTGCCACCGCTGTAATTAAGAGTTTCTCAAATGTGTAAGAATGTAAAGCTGTTCAAAAGTCACCCACCAAGAGCGATCTCCAAATATAAGCAGCATCTTAGCTAATAATTACGTTCAGTTAATACTTATATATCCAGGCTTTTATTTACACAGCCAATTAGGGGCTGAGCACCCCAGCTGGGGCGGAAGGAATGAGGAGGGAGTAAAAAAAACCAAAACCCTAAAATGCCCACATTAAACGTGGGAATTTGTCCAAAAGCATGTAGTATGTCTGAAGTTCCAGGCTGAGTTAATGGAGGGATAGAATCAAGATCACGGGAAGTGTTAGTACCACTTTACAAAGCTTTAGTAAGACCACACTTGGAGTACAGGTAGTCCTCGACTTATAACTGAGCCCAAAATTTCTGCTGCTAAATGAGACAGCGGTTAAGTGAACTTTACCCCATATGATATGACCTTTCTGGCCACGGCTGTTAAGTGAATCACTGCAGTAGTAACCGGGTTGTTAAGTGAATCAGGCTTTCCTCATTGATTTTGCTCATCAGAAAGTGGCCTAAAATGGGATCACGTGACCCCTGGGACAGTGCAACCGTCATAAGCACATGCCAGTTGCCAAGCTTCCAAATTTTGATCATGTGATCATGGGGATGCTGTAACAGTCGTAAGTGTGAAAAACTTTTTCAGTGTCGTAACTTTGAATGGTCGCTAAATGAACTGTTGCAACTCAAGGACTACCTGTATTGCATCCAATTTTGGTCGCCACGATGTAAAAAGGATGTTGAGACTCTAGAAAGAGTGCAGAGAAGATCAGCCAAGATGATTAGAGGACTGGAGGCTAAAACATGAAGACGGTTGCAGGAGCTGGGTATGTCTAGTTTAATGAAAAGAAGGACTAGGGGAGACATGATAGCAGAGCTCCAATATTTGAGGGGCTGCCACAAAGAAGAGGGGGGGTCCACCTATTTTCCAAAGCACAAAGCCCCTGTGTTAAACTTGCACTGTTCTCCTCTGATGGGATCTTCTTTTTCTCAGTTGGTACACACAAAGCGTCTAAAACCACAATCACAATTGTGCATCCATCAGCCTCAATTTCACACATACTAGCCTGTCCTTAACTGAATTTTGGTATCGATTTAACATCATCATCTTCATTTAACGACCCCATAATCCCTTGCGGGGTGGATTCTGGGCCACTGAATGGAGCTAGCAGAGTGTTTTAGTGGCCGGATGCCCTTCCTGTCGCCAATGCGGAGTTTGTTCAGCAGATATATTCTCATTGTGCCCAGAGAGAGAAATATCTGCCTCTACCTAGGATCGAACTCACAGCCTCCTGATTTGTGAGGCGGGAGCTCCATCTCTAGGCCACCACTCAGTATCGGTTTAACAATTTGCACAAATTCAAATATTGCATTAATCGAACACCCGCTTGGTGCTACCCACCTGCCCTCAAACGTATAGGATTATTAAGTGTGACACGTTAAATTTGAAGCTCTGAATCACTGAAGAACTTTTGTGGCTTTTATTTAGCTTTAGAGACTTACAACCAAATTTGTGCGATTGATCGATCCGGAGAAACTCTAGGTCAGTGTTTCTCAACCTTGGCAGTTTGAAGATGTGTGGACTTCAACTCCCAGAATTCCCCAGCCAACGTTGCTGGCTGTGGAATTCTAGGAGTTGAAGTCCACACATCTTCAAACTGCCAAGGTTGAGAAACACTGCTCTAGGTGTTTTACATAAGAGTTTTATGTTTGTTTGCCCGGAAGGCAAACAAAGCTTTTTGCTTGTCAAAAACCTCTAAAAATCCATTTTTTGCTGATGAGATTATGCTTTACTAATTCCAGGATGGAAGGCACGGCTGCTGCCTCTTGGCATTCATTAAATATTTAGTTATGCCCGTCGTAAACCCGTTGGATTTCAACAGCAGACAGCGTGTCTCTGCTGAAGAGTTTTAATATTATCTCAGCTGCCTGGAGTTAGGGCCATCGGAGATATTGCTTCTGCTAAAAATAAGCCACTTCAGTGAGAAATTCGGCACTTTTATTAAAATTGAGCAGATGCAGAGAGAGCCAGAGTAGTCGAGAGAACAACACAAATCACACAATCAAAGCCTTTTACAACGCAGGGGGCTTTGCACATAGTCACAGCTACCATCTTGACTTTTTTGACCTTACCTGAGTGCATGGGCAGGCATTCAGGCAGGAAAATTCCACTTCACCCCTCCTTGCTCTCTGTTCTCCACCTATCCACCATTTTGGTTCTCATATTGATGTATTTATTATCCTTGTGTTCCTTTGTCATTGTAAACTTTATTATCCTATTATTTTACTTCCATTTACCCAGAGGTCTTCAAACTTGGCCACTTTAAGACTTGTGGACTTCAACTCCCAGAATTCTCCAGCCAGTATAGCTGGCTGGAGAATTCTGGGAGTTGAAGTCCACAAGTCTTAAAGTTGCCAAATTTGGGGACCTCTGCATTTACCCAACAATTTTTATTGTTGTTAAACACCTAGAGTTGTCCCATGGGGAGAGAAACGGCGAACAAATTTAATAAATAAATACATACAAGGTAGTCCTTGACTTACAACCACATTTGAGCCCAAAATTTCTGTTGCTAAGTGAGACCGTTAAGTGAGTTTGATCTCATTTTATGACCTTTGTTGCTACAGTTGTTAAGGGAATCGCTGTGGTTGTTAAGTTAATCACACGGTTGTTAAGTGAATCTGGCTTCCCCCTTGACTTGAAGGTCGCAAAAGGGGATCATGGGACACTGCGACCGTCATAAATGTGAGTCAGTTGCCAAGCGTCTGAAATTTGATCATGTGACCATGGGGATACTGCTATGGTCGTATGTATGAAAAATGGTCACTTTTTTGGGTGCAGTTGTAACTTCAAACGGTCACTAAATGAACTGTTGTAAGTAGAGGACTATCTTTAAATAAAGGGGAGAGGTTGGAACTGCACTGGCTGTTATTTAGTTGAAAGAAAGAGAGAGGGGGGAAGAAAGGAAAGAGAGAGAGAGAAAGAAAAGGAAGGAAGGAAGGAAGAAAGAGAGGGAGGGAGGGAGGAAGGAAGGAAGGAAGGAAAGAAAGAAAGAAAGAAAGAAAGAAAGAAAGAAAGAAAGAAAGAAAGAAAGAAAGAAAGAAAGAAAGAAAGAAAGAAAGAAAGGAAAGGAAAGGAAAGAAAGAAAGAAAGAAAGAAAGAAAGAAAGAAAGAAAGAAAGAAAGAAAGAAAGAAAGAAAGAAAGAAAGAAAGAAAGAAAAGAGAGAGAGAGAGAAAGGAAGAGAAAGAAAGAAGGAAGGACTAACTAACTAACTAACTAACTAACTAACTAACTAACTAACTAACTAACTAACTAACTTACCATGGTTCAACAGATCCTTCTTTCATAGACAGGAGAACCTCAACTTGATGTCTCCCTTCTTTTTCCAGCTGCCTTACCTCACCATCCGAGGACTTCAACACCTAGTGATTGTGGGTCGTTGACCCCCAGCTGTCCACACCACATCTTAGCTTGGCAAACTGGGTGAGTTTTGGGTCCCTTGGGAGGAGGGCAAGGGCTGGGCAGGGATTCCCATTGTAAGCCCACCTGTTGGCGATCCTGTCTGGGCCAGTGGATCTCAACTTTTTCTTCACCACGGTCCCCTCTAAATACCTTTGGTGGCCACGGCCCCCCCAAGGACTTAAATCACAACATTTATTCCAGCCTTTGCAGACCCCCCCGTGACAAAATTGCACCCCCTTCCAGGGTCAACGGACCACAGGTTGAGAAAGTCTGGTGTAGGCTACTCAGACCTTTACAATATATATATATATATATATATATATATATATATATATATATATATATATATATATATATATATATATATATATATATATATATATATATATATATATATATATATATATATATATATATATATTACTTACACTGGCAAAGTATTATATATATATATAATACTTACACTGTGCACTATTTGAATGAATAGCTAGCGTCTCTGAAGAATTCTAAAGAGGAAAAGTGAGGGGGAGAAAAAGAAAGAAACCCAGCAAAATAATGTTCCAATTTGCATTTCTGTGAGCTTCACTGATTTCCACAATTGTCACCCTGCGAAAAGCCACTCTGTGGTGGCATCAGGCACGGATTTAGATCCGCGGTGACGTTTTGAAACAAAAGGGAATATTTTGCACGCAGTACAGATGCTGCTTGGGTCGTAAATCTCATGCGTCCCAGAAGGAGAGCCATCTCCCGAGGTTTTCATTGGTTATGTACCATTTTGCTGGAGTTTTCCGAAGGGTGATCCAGTTTTCTGAATACTGTGAACCCGGCTCACGCGCAAAGTTTCAGGGGAAAGGATCTGCATGTGAACTTTTCCAACAGTTGATCTGGGTTATATGTACAGCTAATTGCTTAAAAAAATAAATCAAATAATAATACATGATTTTGCACCCTTGGGGAGGAAACCCCCCCCCCTTCCAGAAATATCTGACCTCTTAAAGAGGAGAGCTTTTTTCTTAAGACTAGGATAGTGTTTTTCAACTTTTAAGAAGCGTGAACTTCAACTTTAAGAACTTGTTAAGAAGAGTGGACCAGCTGGGGAATTCTGGGAGTTGAAGTCCAGCTTCTTAAAAGTGACCGAGGTGGAGAAACACTGTCCTAGGAACTGCATTGTCTCATCTGCCCCCCCAAAAAAAGAAAGTCATTTTTTTCACTTCTTACACCATTCCCAAATTCCCGTGCAACTCACCACTGTCAAACTATTCACTAGGCTGCATTACTATTACTGTTAGTTTTTCTCATCGTTCCTATCACCCATCTCCTCCCACTTATGACTGTATGACTGTAACTTGTTGCTTGTATCTTTACGATTTATATTCATATTGATTGTTTCCTGATTGCTTACTTGAACCCTATGACAACCATTCTTGACAAATGTATCTTTTCTTTTATGTACACTGAGAGCATATGCACCAAAGACAAATTCCTTGTGTGTCCAATCACACTTGGCCAATAAAGAATTCTATTCTATTCTATTCTAACTCCCAGCAGCCAGAACTGTCTTTAGCAAATTTCCCTCCGTCACTAACTCCCTTTTGTCTTTCTGAAATGACTCCCCAACTCGTTTCCCCGATGGGTGTGAATAAGCTCTTCACGAAGTTGTGTGTTCCTGCTTTTCTTTTAACACGGCTGATCTGTTCTTTCTTCTCCCCTTCCTGTCTTTCTCTCCCTCCCTCCCTCCCTCTCTCTCTTTCTCTCTCTCTCTGCTTTGGTTCCGCTTTGCTCAGAGATGCCAGAGGCAGCTCACCCACTATGGATGAGTCTCAATCTCCAACTCAGCCAAGTACTGATGATGATTAGAGGTATAGTGAGGGTTTGGGGTTTTTTTTTTCCTACTCTAAACCCAGATTTCATCTTCGCTCTGTTGTCTTGTTCTTTGTGTCTCGGGCTTTGCACCATTTCTCTCGGGTGGGAGAGGATCTCAAAATAATATAGGAGTATATGTGGAGTAAAAAATAAAAAATAAAAAATAAAAATTGCAAAATAATAATAATATAGGGAATTGGGTCAGAGCAGAGTTTATTAATTTTGGCCAGTTGGAGATAGGTGGACTTCAAGTTCCAGAATACATGGGAGGCTGGGGAATTCTGGGAAGCGTTCATCCATGATGGCTGGAGAATTCTGGGAGTTGAAGTCCACACCTCTTCAAATATCCAAGAGAAACACTGGATTAAGAGATTGCAACACAAGAAAGCAGAAGCTCAAAGAAATGAACAGAAGTTTGGTCAGCTATACAGTCCAGATTATTGAAGTGTACTGAGAGTGTAACAGTTGGGTAAATCTTGGCTCCTGTATAGAGAAACCACAATTTCCTTCTCTTATCCCGAGTAAACAGCATGAAGTATGTGGGATTGGGGTCCTCCTGGTGCCAGAAGCAAGGTGACCTAAGATTGGCAGAAAGAAATGTAGCGGGCGAGATGTTACGCGTAGCGCAGGAGTCGGGAACCTATGGCTCGCGAGCCAGATGTGGCTCTTTTGATGATCGCATATGGCTCGCAGCAGGGGTGAAATCCTCCCGGTTCGCCCGGGCCAGTCCTTCGGCGTATAGCCGATGGAACTGGCGGCGGTTGCGGCGCGGAGCTTCTCCTGCCCGCTTTCCCGTCCCGGCTGAACACAATCACCGCTTTCCCGTCCCGGCTGACCACAATCATTTGGGTTATTTTTCCCTCTGTGCATGCGCGCGCATGCACAGAGGGAAAAATAACCCAAATGGCGGCGTTCAGCCGGGACGGGGGGAGCTAAAAAACGGCCATGGCCACATCCCCGCCGTTCTCCAGCCAAGCGGCTGAAGAAGCCCCGGAGCCCCGCCACCAACCTGCGTCTCCTGCTGGGAAGGAGCCTCTGTCGCTGTCTCTCACGGGGCTCCAGCCACCCTACTGAGTCCCTGACCGCGGCACCGGCAGGGTTAATGCGTATGGGAGAGGAGAGAGAGTGCTACCGCCGCCGCTGCTACTTTCACCGCTCCGATATTTCTTTGGTGGGCGCGCGCGGGAGGGACCATGGAGCAGAGGCGCCCGGCAGCTTAAGGCAAGAGGCGGGTGGGAGACGGGGGCAGGAGCCTGTCGCCGCCGCCGCCACTTCTGGCATCCCCACGCCTCTCACCCCGCTCGCCGGGTGCCTCTGCTCAGCGGTCCCTCTTGCGCAGGCCCACCAAAGAAATATTGGAGCAGCGAAAGTAGCAGCGGCGGCGGTAGCGCGCTCTCTCCTTCCCTCCCATGCGCGTTAACCCTGCCGGTGCCGCGGTCGGGGACTCAGTCGGGTGGCTGGAACCCCGCGAGAGACAGCGACAGAGGCTCCTTCCCAGCAGGAGACGCAGGTTGGCGGCGGGGCTCCGGGGCTTCTTCAGCAACCCACCCACCTACCTCGCTTGGTGCGGTTCCCCGCACTTGACGTCTTGGAAGAGGGCTGGGCGAGGGAGAAAGGAGCCACGGTGGGGATTGGTTTGCAGAGAGAAAGAAAGAAAGAAAGAAAGAAAGAAAGAAAGAAAGAAAGAAAGAAAGAAGAAGAAGAAGAAGAAGAAGAAGAAGAAGAAGAAGAAGAAGAAGAAGAAGAAGAAGAAGAAGAAGAAGAAAGAAAGAAGAAGAAGAAGAAGAAGAAGAAGAAGAAGAAGAAGAAGAAGAAGAAGAAGAAGAAGAAGAAGAAGAAGAAAGAAAGAAAGAAAGAAAGAAAGAAAGAAAGAAAGAAAGAAAGAAAGAAAGAAAGAAAGAAAGAAAGAATCATTACCAATGCTATGATGGAAATCACCAACTCAAAGACAAATATCACTTTGGAGCAAGGAAGCTGCTACAGCAGCAACAAATTAAACAGCACAAAGACAGGGATTCTCTCAATATCCCATTGTCCCTATTGACATTTAGTTGAATTCACTTTTAAAATATATTATATGGCTCTCACTGAAATAAATTTCCAAATTTTTTGCTTTCATGGCTCTCTTAGTCAAAAAGGTTCCCGACCCCTGGCGTAGCGGAAGAGCAAGAGAAATGAAAGAGTCCTCTAGATTTGCTCTAACGCAATGCTACAAGCGAGCTGGTAGTGAAGCTGTTGGTGGAAGTGAACCAAACCAACTGTGAAACGGCACTCCTCTATGCATGCTTCACCCTTGACATGCATGATTTTCTCCTTGCATGCCTCTCGGCGTCCTTGCTTTCCTTTCTTTGGCGTGTCCTCCAGCTCTTCGCTCTTACGACCATCTCTGGTGCTTCTCCGAGCTGGGCGGTTTCCTTGCAAGAAGTTTCATTTCCAAGCTAGGTAACGTCATTCATGTTAGCATTGATGATGTTCCCTAGTTGGGTCAAGTCCTCCGGGAGTTGGGCGGCATATAAGAAATACCAATAAATAAAATAAATAAAATGAAACGTCTGCAAGAAGACCGCCAGGCTCGGAAAGCATCGAGGACCCCACCAGTCCAACCCTGAGCTAAAAATATTATCTTCTATCCCAAAGGCTGGACATGTCTGTATTTCTATAAGACCAAATGGGGTGGGGTGGGGGAAAGGAATAATGCATGCCGCGTTTTTCTGAAGGGATTTCCTAGATGAAAGGCTGGTCGGGTGGAGTCCTGCAAGTCAAACAAGATCTCTTCCCACCAGGAGGGGTACCAGATGTGTGGGCAATCTGGTTGCAACATGTCACCCCATTGATTGCCAGGGTTGGGTACCAGCCTTCCATATACCCTGTCTTGGCTTTTTCCCGTGTCTCCTTCTTAGCTTGTTCTTAAGACTCTAATTAAAAACATAAACCCTTCTAACAATGTCGGAAGTCAACCTGCTACAGCAGAGGTCTTCAAAACTTGGCAACTTCAAGACTTGTGGACTTCAACTCCCAGAATTGAAGTCCACAAGTCTTAAAGTTGCCAAGTTTGAGGACCCCTGTGCCAAAGGGTTGATATTTTCAGATATTTGATATCTGAAAATAGCTCTAAACCCCAGATGCATTTCTTAGCTAGTAAAAAAATAAAATAAAAAAATGGCAGCGTAGAGCTTTGATTGGAAATGTCCACAATTTAATGAGATCTAGAAGTGAGGATGGAAGAGCATTTGTCTTCCAGGCTGGTTGTAGCTACTCTTGATAACGGGCAATGTATAATAGGAATTATTGGTGGAGAGATAGTTTGAAGCAACCTCTACAGCAGGAATGGGGAACTATGGTCCCTTGAGGACCTGTGGACTTCAACTCCCAGCATGCCTGGCTTAGGAATTCTGGGAGTTGAAATCCACAACGTCATCAAGGGGCCGTAGTTCCCCAGCCTTGCTCTACAAGGCCCAAAATGAGTGGCCACAAGTTTAGGATATATATTTGAAACAAGCTGAGAGAACGCATGGTTTAACACCTCAATGGCCTGGGCATTACAGCCATAAGTCATGACAGGTCATCACCCTATGACTGACTCAATTTTACAACTTTTTGGGGGGCTGCTTTAAAGAAGGCGCTCCCATTGTTCCCTATATTTTTTGCTCAAAACTGGACATAAACGCTGGTTTCCAACAAAAACGTCATAAATTGTAATCAGGGCTCTGCAAATGGCCATAAAAGCCGGCTGGTTGCTGAACGCCCCAAATGTGGTCACATGACCTCAGGAGGGAGAGCGGTTACCAGAACTTCAGAACTGGGTCGTAAGTAGCTTTGGAGGAACCCATTGTAAGTTTGGTCACTATTGTGGCCTGTCGGTGGCCGGCCCCTCCAGCAGCCGAATCAGAGGAGGAGGAGGAGGAGGAGGAGGCGAGGGAGTCAGGGTCAGCATCAAGGCAACCTGAGAGCTCCGAGGGGGAAGAGAGAATGGAGCTGGCAGAGAGAGAGAGAGAGAGAGAGAGACAGAGGTAGAGCCTGGACCGTCCGTAAGTCCTCAGATGGAGAGTCAATAGGCCCCAGGTCTAGAGGTGGCTGATGAGGAAGAGGAGGAACAGCTGGGTCCAGTGCGCAGAAGGCAGAGGAGAGGAGGGCAGTGGAAATCTATGGGCTGGTTCTCAGGACAGAAGAGCCACCGCTGCTAGCGAAGCCCCACTCTAGTACTGGGGACAAAAGGCAGGGGGCGGAGATGAATAGGTGTGGCAGACAACTATTCATCTTCCGGCCAGACAGACTTGTTAGCTTGCGAGAGAAACTTTTTGCCGGGGCTGCTGGCGCGCCTAATAAAGGAATCTTTTGAGTTCACATCAGAGAGTTTGTCATGTTTGGGGAGCTGGGTCAGAACAGTCACTAAACGATCCATCGTAAGTAGAGGACCATCCGTAATGGATAAGGACTAATGCAAACTTCCATCTCTCTGTAGGAGCTACAGCGATAGCTGCTACCTGGATTCTGCCCTTTATCCAGAACTCTCCGACGTCCAGTGGTACGGACAGGACAAAGCCAAGCCTGGGACCCTAGTCTGACCTCAGCTGTTTTCAGATGCATCCATGCCATTTTGAGGGGAAAAGAAGAAGAAGAAAATCACCTCACTGCCTCTTCATTTGCCTTATCCAGCTGCCCGACACCAGCTTCAAGCGAAAAGCACTTTTTGGCCATCAGACAAGTGAAGACGATTATCACCCAAGGAGCAATTGTGTCAGTAGTACAAAAAAAAACCCCAACCCACCATTCTTCAGTCCCGGTTCTGCACACTCGTTCCTCCCGCAATGGGTGTCAAGGCGAGATAATAAGGGTGGCCAATCCCAAACCCTTCCTGGATTACCCTTGTCCTTCAAGCGTGCAAAAACGTACTCTGCTGTGAAACGGTGACATTGAAAATTCCGATTTGAAACATAAAACTCAAAGCGGTCGCGAAGAAGGGTGGCAAACGCCCGTTTTGGTCCAAAGGCAGGAGAGCCGGCAAGGCTTGGTCTCCAGAGACGAGCCAGAAGATCATCAAAGCAATTTGTGGTGGCTGCCAGAGATTTTGGTAACTTGCCCGAAAGACTCGCTTTCCTCTAAAATGGGGTGGTAGTTATTTTTAAGAAGCAGCAATAGCCTTTGTGGTGCCCTTTGGAGACCCAACAAACCGTGAACCATTTTAGATCAGGGAATATAAACCCAGGATAGAGTGGTGCGGTGGCCTAGAGGTGGAGCTCTCGCCTCACAATCAGGAGGCTGTGAGTTCGATCCTAGGTAGAGGCTGATATTTCTCTCTCTCTGGGCACGATGAGAATATATCTGCTGGACAAAACTCCCCACTGGCGTCAGGAAGGGCATCCGGCCATTAAAACACTCTGCTAGCTCCATTCAGTGGCCAGGACTCTACCCCGCAAGGGATTATGGGGTCGTTAAAAGAAGATGAATATAAACCCAGGACCTGTTGGGAGAAACCAGTTGGAAGAACAGGGAAGGCAGGCCAGGTTATAAGAGGAAGGGGAAATTTAGTAATTTTTGCAATATTCCCGGGCAAAAAAAAAAATGCAAGAGCACACCGTGATATTGCTTGCAAGAACCGTCATCAGATGAAGAGAAAATACCCACAAAATGTTCAGTGTTACCAAAAAAAACCCAACACCCCATACAAGGAAAGATCTCAAATTAAGGGATGAATGAAGGGAAGGTAGATCGGGGTATGTGGAACATGATCTCAAAAGCATATTATGTATTACTAATCGTAGGAAAGGGGTTTGTGATTCGCCAGGGGAATTTTTCTTAAACAAAAGCGAACTCATTTACCTTCCCTCCGTTCCTCAAATGAACCGTCCGCCGTTATTTCACCCACGTTGAATTCCAAAAACGTGGTTGCTGAGACAGAAAGCGGGAACACTCGAGCCATGATTTTTATGACTCTAGAAAGCCATCCGACTTCCAAAAAGCCTCAATATTTTTATAAAAGAAACCCAGACGTGCTCTCTCCATGGTCCCGGTTACCTGTTCTGGGCTGACCATCTTCGCGAGCCCACGGGCTTCTCCACAAGCCACCATCCCTGCCCGTCCCTACGTTGTCCCTCGTCTTGAGCATTATTAACAAGAGCCAAAATCCATCTTTTGGGGGGGTGGGGGGCTTTCATTAGCCACCCCTGATCTGGCTGGATCTTGAAGCAAGCAGGCCAAGTCTTCGCCACGGTGCTACTTTTGATTTTTATGGCCACAGGACAACCAGGGTTCCTGCCTTTCTTTTTTGTGTTTGTGCGTCCGTTTGGCAATAGCAAAAAAAATAAATCAAATAAAATTCAAGAGAGTCCAAAGAGCAAAAAATTTTAAAAAAAATACCCACCAACTGCTTCCATTCATAAATGGCGAGGAATAACCAGGAAAAATCAAAAGAGCTTGCAAGTGGCTCGCTCTTGAAGAAAACGGATAATGGAAGGAACAAGGTTGAAATGCAGAGGGCGAACAGGAGAAAAAGTAGAGGCATGTTGTTGCATAATGTACAGCTAGTCTCAACTTACAACAGTCCATTTAGTGACCAAGGTTACAACGGCACTGAAAAAAAGATGAGAGTTACGACCATTTTTCCACACAACGATCCCCGTGGTCACGTGATCAAAATTCAGATGCTCGGCAACCGATTCATATTTATGACGGCCCCGGGGGGTCACGTGATCCCCTTCGGCGATGTTCTGACGAGCCAAGTGAGAATAGGGAAGCCAGATTCACTTAACAACCGGCTCACTCGCTTAACAACTGCAATGATTCGCTGAACAAACGGGGCAGGAAAAGTCGTAAAATGGGGCCAAAAACTCACTTAGCATCTGTCTTGCTTAGCCACGGAAACTTTGGGCTCTGCCGTTATGATGCTGCAACCGCCATAATTGTGAGTCAGTCTTCGGGCATCTGGATGTCGAAATCACCTGACCACGGCTGCGACATAAGTGTGGAAAAACGGTCCCTAGGTTACTTTTTTTCAGTGACGTAACTTCGGTCACTAAATGAACGGTCGTAAGTCAAGGACTTCCTGTATTTAGGCCATGGACAAACAATGGAGAGATTTAAAAAAGGCAAGATGGCAGCTGCCCACTCCAGTCAGCCCCCCCCCCCAGGAAAGAGCAGGCCGTCTAATCCGGAGTAATTCCAGCATTTCATTATATGTTAATTTGCACCCAGCTGGGCTATCAAAATATTCTCCTTTAAATCTGGCCAATTGTTTATTTATTCACTTATCCAAACCAGAAAATAAGCTTTTGGGTGATGTTTGAAGCGCCCTGCTGTGTCATGAAGACATTTTTTTAAGGTTAAAAGAACTTATCACCTCACCACACGCTCACGTCTTTATGGTTTACGGTGTTTTCCAATCTTGGCAACTTTTCAGCTGTGTGGACTTCAACTCCCAGAATTCCCCAGCTTGGGGAATTCTGGGAGTTGAAGTCCACACAGCTGAAAAGTTACCGAGGTTGGGGAAATGCTGGTTTTATAGCATCCTTTTGCTTGTCCTCCTATTAGGGGACAAAAATGAACCAGGGTATTGGAGAGCAAGAATTAGCAAATTCTCAGTTTCTCCATCAATCTGTAATTTTTCCAGAGGGAGGGAAGGAATTATCTACTATTTTAAAACATGCGACATACTTTGAAACATACCCACTTCATGGTTTAAAAAAAAGAACCGACTTTTCAGTTCAATCAGCAGCTAGAAATCTTGATTTCTTCTTATTCTTCTTATTTTTAATTTGTATGCCAAATGATAAGCCAGATTGCTGGCAGATGACCAGGGTCAAATGGGAAAGGAATAAACCAGAATTTCAGGGAGTTTTCGGACGACTACAGAATTGCCAAGTTCTTGGGAAGGAACCCAGCAAGCAAACTCACCCCAGTTAGTAAGTTGATGGTATCCAATGTAACCCATCACTTCAACAATGTTGATTCACAGCCAAAAATCCGTCTCTGGACCACAAGACGCACTTTCTAGATCTAGTCTATAAGGTGAGATTTCGGTGTGTGACTGAGCCAGAAAGACAACACAAAACTTACAACCTAACCCCCACAACACTAACCCTGGTTGCAATTTTTTTTAAAAGCTTACATCTTTCAGCTAGTTTGCAAATGGTCCTGAGTGCGTTGTTTGCTGTGGGGAGAAAAACGGGGTGATTTCCAATGTATTTTTATTTCTTTCGACCAAGGCACTTGTGAGCCAGTCTGGTAGTAAAGACAGAAGTTAAGTAAAACAGGTTTTACTGTTTAAACTCGATTCAGTTCTACTGGGGGAAAAAATGTACATAAGAACGTTAATCGAGAGATGGGAATATAACACGAAGGGGGTCTTCACGGCTACTGTATGGCCCCAATTAGCCCCCTACCCACCCTTGAATTCTGCTTTTATATAGAGGAAGAAGAAGAAGAAAGGGTCCTACTAGGTCTGAAAATGCTTTTAGTCTGTATGTAAATCCTTCCCTCCCTTCTCCCGCTTTGTATATGCATTCGCACCATGTCAAATGGTGACCAGGGTTTATTTTTTAAACGATATTATATGCAGTTGGGTGTTGAAAATGTTGGGAAGAGAAGGGGGGGGAGGAAAGGAAGTTGGTTTTGTTTTTCAATTCAATATTAGTTTTGGATACAGCAGACTCATTCAGGTGCTAACATGACGACCAGTTACACTGCTTTAGTTCCACATTTTTTTTAAAGAAAAAAGAAGACAGAACTCTTCTGAAATGGACTGCAAAGCATGTAAAATGATTTGGACTCCTGTACAGCGGTGATCCAAGAAAAACGAGATACGCTGTAGAGTTGCAGAAATTTGGTTTTTTTTTTAAATCCGCTTTTAATTTATTCTTTTTGTATTAAGAATTTGTATAGTTCTCTTTACATTTTGCAAAAACGGTGTTGTCAACACTTCCTTATTAAAGCATTTTCAAGATGAAACAAAAAAACCTGACCTCGTGTGCAGCTTTTTTTTGAAGCCCTTCGACCTACCTGATCGTCTATTTTAGCCAATTTTGTCTGAAACGGAAAAACGAGCAGCATTGAACCCACTCAGTCCTAGAGCGATAAAAAAACCACTTCCATATTCCTTGCCCCCCAAAAATGATATGGACATATCCAGGTGGTTTCCAAGAGTGAAGCTGGGGGATTTATTTTATACACTGTTTTTAATACTGAGTCTTGCACAAATCACACTGAATTTTTAAGTTATGGTAAGTTTTTGAAACTAGTTTTCATGTTTCTATGTATGCAGGGTTGGAATCTAATTCATGGTCATTTAAATCTAGGGCAATGTTTTTTTCAACCTTGCTGGCTGGGGAATTCTGGGAGTTGAAGTCCACACTTCAAGTGGCCCAAGGTTGAAAAACACGGATCTAAGAGGGACCTATACAAGGGATGTGCCATCTTGCCTGCGGAAGTTGTGGGTGCTCCAACACCGGAGGTTTGTAAGAAGAGATTGGACAACCGTCTGTCTGAAATGGTATAGGGTTTCCTGCCTGAATTGGGGGTTGGACTAGAAGACCTCCAAGGTCCCTTCCAATTCTGTTGTCCTGTCAATGACTGTGAGTTTTGCTTTAACCTATTAGGCCGCTGTGGGCAGGGCCACAATGCAAGCTAGAAACCTTTATTCATGGCAGCATGGTTTTTGAGGGTGGAAGCAGAGAGTTGAGTCAAGGCTAGTGGCCAAAGCCAAAAGGGAAAGTGGTTTTAACAATGGAAGTCTGTTGGTTGAGTTGCAGCTAACACCCAATTATGACAACTGGAGATTCGGTTGAGATTTTGCAATCTACGCTTCCCATAAACTGCCGTTCCATGCTCTGCAAAGGGATAAAGTTATTTTCAACCTGCATGCCATGCAAAAATCAATGTATTATTCAAAAGTTGGAGTACCCATCGATTCAATTATTGGACAGAAAGTGCCTTTTTGACAATTCCCCTCTACATCTGAAGGCAGGACAAGAAACAACAGGGGAAACTAATCAAGGAGAGAAGCAACCTAGAACTAAGGAAAAATTTCCTGACAGTTAGAACAATTAATCAGTGGAACAGCTTACCTCCAGAAGTTGTGAATGCTCCAACACTGGAAGTTTTTAAGAAGATGTTGGATAACCATTTGTCTGAAATGGTTTAGGGTTTCCTGCCTAAGCAGGGGGTTGGGCTAGAAGACCTCCAAGGATCTCTCCAACTCTGTCATTCCATTCTATTAACGCCTATTTTCCCATCAGATTTTTTTTAGTAAAAGGCAAAATAATTACACAACCTGAAGAGTCAATGACAAGCAAAAAACAATAGCATATACTATATACTATATAATACTGCTTAGCAATAAAGGAGAATATTTGTAGCTCAGGGTTTGAAATGAGGGGTCCTTGGTGCTCTCTGAGCGTGGTTGTTTCCTTGCAGACGTTTCATGACCCAACTAGGTAACATCCTCAGTGCTAGTTTGTGGATAATGAAACACCTGCAAGAAAACCACCAAGCTCAGAGAGCACCAAGGACCCTCATAACTGCTTACATTGTCCCCCCCAGACGCTCGGGTTATTACTAAAGGGTCATCCTAGTTTATTTATTTTGTGAGATTTATATACCGCCTCACAGTGCAAGCACTCTCTAAGCGGTTTACACCAGTAAGCAATGTATATTTATATTGCCCCAACAATCTGGGTCCTCATTTTACCTACCTCGGAAGGATGGAAGGCTGAGTCAACCTTGAGCCGGTGAGATTTGAACCGCTGACCTGCAGATCAGTGTCAGCTAAAGTGGCCTGCAGTACCTGCCTCTAACCGCTGCGCCACCTCGGCTCTTCTAGTTGTGGGGCAGTCAAAGATCAACGAATGGTGGCCGACACAAGCACCACTCTTGCCCTTATATGTCTCTCTTGCAGAGCAAAATTATAGCCTTGTAAATCACAGAGGCGTTTCTGAATTATTTCGAGACCATTCAATCAAAGCCAAGCTGGAAACCACGTAGTGAAACCGCTGAAGTAAGGATTTGGATTGTAACATGAGAGCAACTTCCAATTCTGTGAAACCTTCTCCAAGATGATGTATTTGAAGCTACCGAGGCTTCGCCCCCAATTTCTTCAGAACATCTGGAAGCTTGTTTTTACAGCGCTGTCCGCTGAAGCCCGAATTACGCAACAGCCTGGCGGTTCGAGCTCTCCCTCATCACGGTTTAGAAAGTTTTAGACCGTCGATCGCCTGTCCTAAGAGTCTTTGAAGAAACATTGCTCAAACAGGAGAAAGAACCCAACTGAAACATAGCCCAAGCAGATCGGTTCTGCTTTTAGAAAGAAACTTAAGTTTTCTTAAAAGTTTTTAAGGTTTTTTTTTAAAGAAATAAATTGCTGCATTGTCTTTGAAGATAGGCTGGGCAGGAAGAAGACTATGGGGTAACAGAGAAGCTTCTTGGATAGAAGTGGAACGTTTTCAAGGGGGGGAAAATCCAGTTGCCTTTTTTTTTTGGAAAAAGCCCTTTTGGGACTGTGGGATAATCTTTCCAGCACTTATTCCCCTACAAACTTCCTCAAAACTTCCCCTGCCCTCCCCCTATTTGGGGGGGGGGGGAATGGGGGGGAAATTGGGAATGGTGATGCAGGAAACAATTGTTCCTGGACAGATAAATAGCAACAGATTAGTTCAAGTTGAGCTCAATCCCTGCCAACTCCATTGCAATTTTCCTGCTAACATCGGTCAATAGGAATAACAGTTAGACTTATATACCGCTTCATAGTGCTTGTACAGCATTCTCTAAGCGGTTTACAGAGTCAGCATAATGCCCCCAACAATCTGGATCCTCATTTTACTGACCTGGGAAGGACGGAAGGCTGAGTCAACCTTGGGCTGGTCAGGATCGAACTCTTGGCAGTGGGCAGAATTAACCTGCAAGGCTGCATGCTAACCACTGGGCCAACATGGCCTTTAAGGCAGCTGCTATGACTGAGCAGCGGTCACCAACCAGTGGTCCATGGACCACTGGTGGTCCACGAGAAAATTTTGGTGGTCCGCAGAAAACATTTTCATTTTTTATATTGCACTAAATACTATTTATCCTTTTAAAAAAATCATATTAGTGGTCCGTGGGATTTAAAATTATGAATTTAGTGGTCCCTAAGGTCTGAAAGGTTGGCGACCCCTGCCTTAGAGGACGTAGCTGCCTTAATACCCTGGGAAGTGGTCTTTCAGCAGTGAGTTTGGGGAAATGCCGTTCCTTCGTTGTACACGTCCCAAAGACTTGCTTAGGTATTTCCATCTCATTGAGTTCCAGCTTTTTCTAAACAGCAATAGCTCTTTGACTTATATACCGCTCTCTAAGTGGCTGACAGTCATCAAATTGCCCCCAACAATCTGGCTCCTCATTTTACCGGCCTGGGAAGGATGGAAGGCGGAGTCAACCTTGAGCCGGTCAGGATCGAACTGCTGGCAGTGGGCAGAGTTTAGCCTGCGATATTGCATTCTAACCACTGTGCCACCACGGCACCATCTCCTTTCCAGATGGCTTCAGAGTGGCCCAACCCAGTCTCCAGCCCTGGATGGGATCGTTTGTGGGCATTGCATCTAAGAACTAACCAGCTTCAATCCAAGCCCAGACATGGTCAGTGCAGTGCTGCCACCCACTGGTAGCAACAAATATATACTTCTATGCCATTTCAGGCAGCCTTAAAATTCCCTTTGCAAAAATTATTTCCTGTACACATGGTGGATGAGCTTACATGATGCAAAAATATACAGCAGAAAATATACAGCAAAACCCCGGGGAGGGGGTGTTTCCCCACTCTAGGCAAACCTGAACCGGATCTTCCCAATATTTATTCCAACACTTTGACCGCTCCAATTTAATTGCGGCGCTTTTAATTTTCAATATATTTATTTTGTTTTAGCGTAAGAAATAAAATACGATAGAAGAAAAACGAAACAGAAAAAAACCACCATACTTACAGCACTCACAACAACGAGAAAGAAAAAAGATGGATGTACGAAAAAGGAGAGAAAAAATGATCCAAGTATCAAAATAAACATTAAACATAGAGAATCCACCCCGGATGGATACTGAAAAAAAAATAGATAAATTCTCCTCCCCTTTATGTAGCAGGTCTACAAATAGTTATAAGGTTTCCCATCCCTGTTGAACAAAAATACTATATTACATAAACAAATATTCCAGATGAGAGCATTTCCAGCTAATAATCAAATTTAATTGCGGTGTTTTAAGTTAGTAAAGTTATACCCTTGGTATCAACTATCTTCCAAAATATTTGCCGACCAAAATCATCTTTTTTTCAGCCTTCGGTGTCACAGAAATAATTCCCCAGGCGTAATAGGCAGGAAAGTAACTTTTTAAATTAAAAAATGCAGAGCGAATGCAAATTTGTCGGTTCTTGAGAGCCAGGATATTAAAAACTGCCTTTAGATGAGCCAGATCCCAGTTCCCAGGTGCCCTTGCTGACCTAATAATCAAATTATTATTGCCCGTAATCCGCAATAGCTATTTTTAAAATCCCTTTAAAAAGCATCAGGAGTGCTATAATGAACTTTCGTGACAATATTTGAGGCTCCTCTTAAGCCGGCGTTCCAGGTTTAATGAACCACAATACAAAATCAGCAGGTGGTTGAGGAAAATAGAGAAGGGAAAGGGGAGGTTGTGGGTTTTAGAATCTGAACCCAGAATCGGAGCCTGTCCCAACAGGAAAGGGTCAAACCTTCGGACAACGTGCCTTGTTTTAAACAGACTTGAATTTGCAAGTTGCACTGGAGCATCTCCATCCTCCTGCATGTAATACAAATCTTGATTTGCTTCGGCGTACTTATCCATAGCTTTGGATTTAAAAAATGAAATTAACCCCTCCTTTTCAAGTCTATTTGTTCCCCGGCATAAGATCATCCTCTGCCATTGACACGGGTTCACGCACATCGTTTCTCTAAACGTGACCCCTTACAAGATTTTTTTAAGAGACGATTTCCTATAAAAACTATACCAAAAAAAAAGATATATACAAGTTGATAGAAGCTTAAGCTGTGGTGATTGATTGGTTGGGCAGAACGTCAGACAGTGTTTGTCAAGTTTGGCAACAGAAAGATCTGTGGACTTCAACTCCCAGAACTGTAGAACTAGTAAAATGGCAGCAATTATGGGATAGAAATTATAAATTAACAATGTCAACTGCATATAAAGAGAATCTGTATAAGATGTTTTATAGATGGCCCTTTCCACCAGCAAGACTGGCAAAGATGTTTGAAGATAAATCAGCTAAATATTGGAAATGTCATCAGACACCTGGCTCGTATTATCATATGTGGTGGACATGCGTAGAAGCTATGAAATATTGGACAAAAATACATACATGGTTGGAAAAGATGATACAACATATTGACTTGAAACCTGAAATATTCCTGTTGGGGATTTTACCAGAAACTTATAGCAAAGAAAATGTATATTTGATTATCCATGTAATAACTGCAGCTAGAATTGTATTTGCACAAAATTGGAAAAGTGAAGAGATCCCTACAAAGGAGAATGTGATTAGGAAAATATTAGAATGTGCAGGAATGAATAGGTTAACGCTGGCAATTAAAGAGAAAGAACAAACCGAATATTATATTATATCGGAGTTATTTTATCGATGGTTAGAGAATAAATATAAAAGTTAGAAATAAAAATAGATGAGTGAAATATAGAAAATGCATTAATAGAGTTAAATAGAGTTAAATAAATTAAGAAGAGGATTGTCATAGTATTAGATATTTAATGTATTGATATTAAGCTAAGAATAGATTAAATAATGAATCTGGCTGTAAACTTTAACTGTTATTGCACAAAACATTTGTACCCAGACGACACACTATTTAATGAAAGATGGATTGTTTGTATTAAAATACCGTAAAACAAAAAAATTTCCCAGAACTGCATGGCTGGCTGGGGAATTCTGGGAGTTGAAGTCCAAACAGGTGCCAAACTTGACCAACATTGACCACAGCTGTTTCTTCCGAGCTTCGGAAGCAAAGTTCTCACAAACGCTGTCCCTCTCCCGTCTTGCCTGGGTCCCCAAGAGCAGAAAGGAGGTTGCGGTGTTGTCACAAGGCGTTGTACTCCACGCATTTGGACGGGTCGGTGGAGAAGTGCTTCTGGCAGATGGTCATCAGCCTCTTCAAACCCTGTGGATGTCATGCAGTGATTTTTATTGCCTGTCATATGTATATGCAGGGAGAAGCATCCCTATCTAATATAATGGTTTATTCCTGAACACGTGATTGATATGTTCTTGTACGCATGTGTACATTCCTTTCTCCGATCTCTTCTTCTGTTCCTGACTTCCATTGAAGCAAGACCTACTTTTTATACCAGAGATGTAGATAATGAGGATTTATTGTTTTTGTACCGAAATAAACATTTTTACTTAGACTTTTAAACTGCGGTTTCTTTTCTAATGTCTGATGTCCGGGAAAAGATCAAACTTCTCCTTTGTGAGATTAATTATCGCCTCTGTCAGTGGAGATGGGTGCAAAGGAGGAAGTGGGTTCTTATCCCAGAGCCCAAGACACAAATGGGGGGCGCTAGAGATGTTGGGATTCACGTGACTTCTGTCTGGAAACGGAGAGACAAATACGAGCCTCTGAAGGACACGTCCACAATTCCGTCCCTCTTACCTGGATGTATTTCCTCTGAGTCTCGTCGTTCAAAACGTGGGCCACGTGCTTGGAGAAGATCTTCTCACGACCGGTACGGGCATGGATGCCAACCATGGTGACGCCAATCGGCCAGGGCGCATTCCCAATAGCCATCTGGAGATAGGCGTCGTTGGCCTGCAGAAACAGCCCAGTCAGTATCAGGCAAGGCTAGGCAGACACTGGAGGCTGGACAACCACTGGTCTGAAATGGTATACAGGGTTTCCTGCTTGAGCAGGAGGGGTTGGACTAGAAGACCTCTGAGGTCCCTTACAACTCTTGTTATTCTGTTAAGCAGCAGCAATTCCGAAGTTCTACTCTTCAGAAACGGGGGGACAATCCTAATCTCTGAAGAACTTTCTGCCCCCTGTTCTAAACTTACATTTTCTAAATAAGCAAACAATATAAATATTTAATTGTTTTAATTTATGTTGTTTAAATGAATATTTATATTGTTTAATATAATTAATCAGTGCCTAAATTCTGAACCTTTCAGCTCCCTATTCTAAGCTTACATTTTTTTAAAGTAATCAAATATAAATAATATTTATATTGTTTAATTTATATTGTTTGATATAATTAATCAGTGGAACGGCTTGGCTACAGAAGTTGTGGTTGCTCTAGCGCTGGAGGCTTTTAAGAAGAGATCGGACAGCCATTTGTCTGGAATGGTGTAGGGCCGTGATGGCGAACCTATGGCACGGGTGCCACAAGTGGCACGCGGAGCCATATCGGTGGGCACGCGAGCTCAGGTCCGGCGCGCATGTGCGCACCGGCCGGCTGATTTTTGGGCCTTCTGGGCCCACTGGGAGTCGGGAAACAGGCTGTTTCCAGCCTCCAGAGGGGGTGGGGAAGGCCGTTTTCGCCCTCCCCAGGCTCCTAGAAAGGCTCTGGAGCCTGGGGAGAGCGAAAAATGGGCGTGCCATTAGCATGCTGGGAGTGAGGGGGTCATGCGCGCATGTGCATGGAATTATGGGTGTGGGCACGCACACACGTGATCCCCCGCATCCCCCCCCCTTTTTGGCACGCGAACCAAAAAAGGTTCGCCATCACTGGTGTAGGGTCTCCTGCCTGAGCAGGGGGTTGGACTAGAAGACCTCCAAGGTCCCTTCCAACTCTGCTATTCTGGTATTCTATTGAAATAAAAAATATTGCTCTGAAAAGCACACTGTTTAGACTTTCAACATCTTAATCCAAAGAAGCTCCGGAGTTCAAATGTGATAAGCCTTTTTTTTAAAAAAACCGGGCAGTACCTTCACGTATTCCCTCTGCAGCATGAACTTGATAATATCTGTGATGGATTCTTTGATGTCCGCAGGCAGATTCTAAAAAGGAAGGAAGCACAAACCCCGAGTGAGGCAAAGCGACATAAAGCGTTATGGTAGGGGTGGGGTGCGATGCTAGTTCGCCTCCTCGCGGTGCACCCCGGAGAGCCCGCAAGTGTGAACCAAACGACTAGCAACAACTGGCAGGCAGACCACATCGAAGGATTGGGAGTCAACGACAGTTGGCAGCCAGGCATCTTTGTAGAACTCCTGGCTCTCCAAATACATGGCAACGGATAAACAAAATGGGCCTTCGTGGCCAGCATTGGTCAACTCTGAACAGGATCCGTACCCAACATGGTGCCTGCCAAGAACTCATCGTTGTGGTGTGACTGTGGTGCTCCTCGAACAAAATATCCACCACGCTGTGTCCAAATGTCCATCAGGAGCTCACACCGGCCCAATGTCCGATTTTTTTCAACATAGACCACCCGGTCCTTGAATGGCTGGCTGGACTGGACATTTAACATTTGAACTACTACGAGTCCATGTATTTGCCATATGCTAAATAAATAAATAAATAAATAAATAAATAAATAAATAAATAAATGGAGGTGGGTTTTTTTAAAATTTCTGATGGCCAGGGTTACACTTTCCGAAGGAAGAAAGAGAAACTGAATTAGAGACATGATTGATGGCAATCACAGCTAAGAATGTTTATTTTAAGCAGGTAAGAAGAAGAATTGGCTCTTACATTTGGGGGGGAGGGGAAACCCTCCCTATAAAACTAATCCTCGACTTACAACAGTTCGTTTAGCGAGCGTTCCAAGTTACAACGGGACTGAAAAAAGTGACTTATGACAAGTTTTTCACACTTATGACCGTTGCAGCATGCCCATGATCAAAATTCAGACCAGCTTGGCAACTGACTCATATTTATGACAGGGTCGCAGTGTCCCGGGGGTCACGTGAACCCCTTTTGAGACCTTCGGACGAGCAAAGCCAATAGGAAGCCAAATTCACTTAACGACGGCGTTACTAACTGAAGAACTGCAGGGATTCATTTAACCAGGGTGGCAAGGAAGGTCGTAAAATGGGGAGAATCTCACTTAACAACTGTCTCGCTTAGCCAACAGAAATTTCGGGCTCCGTTATCAGTTGTAAGTCAAGGATTACCAGCAAAATCGAATAGGGCCCACAGAGAAAATACAGGTCAATTTTCGAGGCGCCGTAGGTCAAATTTGACACAAAACACAATATTATTTCATGATCCAGTACGGTGTACCCCATCTGTCAGGTTGACGGACGGCTTTACTTTTTACAAAGGGGAAAATAAAAAATAAGGGTCGATATTACGCAAGAATGCCAGAAAAGAGAGGGAGGGGAAATAATCTTGCAGGCGTTACCCTTTTGCGGAGTTTTCTGAAGAGAGGTCTCAGGTACGACTCCGTCTGCTTCTGGGTGGCGCTGTTCAATTTTCCCTGGACGCCCCGTTTCAAATAATCTTCTCGTGCGTTCAGGTCCTTTGCCCAGACTCCGAGAAGAAACTGAAGACAGACGAAACCTGGTTAAGCTACCTTTCAACACAGACTAACATAAGTCTCGGTACGTTTAATCCGCAAGCCAATCGGAGCTCCCTTCCCCAAGTGGGGGCCTCGAGAAGTGTGGATTTCAACCCCCATAATCCTCGGCCATGTGCACATGAACTCGGGAGCCCTGGAAGTCAAAGACTCTGAAAGGCACCCAAGACTGGGAGGAAGATTAGCTAGGGCAGCACATTAAAAACCCACACAATTTTTGAAAATGCCTGGATCTGTTTGGCCTGTGAATCTTTAACCAAGCCAGTTAATAAAATTCTTCGTATCAGCAGAGGCTATAAAATGCAATTGAGGTCCAACAATAAATCCCAGGAAAAATGTTTGTATATCACATTTATTGTAAAGATCCCTCTAAAACCGTTTGTTAGCAGTTATAAAAAGTGGTATTATAAAGAAGTATATTTCCAGAGTAGAAATAGTCCGTTTTCTGTCATCTCTCAACACAGACAGCAGAACCTCCCAAAAGTCAGAGAATTTAATTTAATTTAATTTAATAAACGTTCTTATAGGCCGCCCAATCCCGTAGGACTCAGGGCGGCGTACAGCATAGATAAGAAACGTACAATAAAAACAATAATAAGAGAAGCCTGAAGTTTGATAGAAGATAGTTTTTAAAGTAGTCCGTGATTCTATTCCTTTGCTTAAATGCCTACCAGCAATTTCTGAATATTCATCCCAATTGAAATATCTAGCAATGTCAAGTTCTTAACCCTAAAAATCATACAGGTATAAAATCAAGACTCTCATAGCTCAGCAGTAAGTTTACAGTTTTGAGGGATGTCTTGTTTGGCTTTTTACCTTCAGGAATTTAGTGATGATATCCATATCTTTATGGTCGTCACCTTGACCTAAGGATTCTCCCAGTGCCTGAGACCGAAAGACAAAGAAAACAAATTCAGATTTATTTCCAGCACTAGACTATGATACAAACCTACAAAACTCAAGAACATTATATTTTAGGGATGATAGTTAATGCAAGCAAGGATGCTCTGGGTCCGGAGAAGACATTCTTCAGTTCTTCTATTACTTAAAAAAGTTGGAACCTTTTTCCAACATTTACACAGTATAGTAAATGTTGGAAAAACATTTGCTGAGAGCAACAAAGATGATTAGGGGACTGGAGGCTAAAACATATGAAGAACGGTTGCAGGAATTGGGTATGTCTAGTTTAATGAAAAGAAGGACCAGGGGAGACATGATAGCAGTCTTCCAATATCTCAGGGGCTGCCACAAAGAAGAGGGAGTCAAGCTATTCTCCAAAGCACCTGAGGGCAGAACAAGAAGCAACGGGTGGAAACTAAACAAGGAGAGAAGCAACCTAGAACTAAGGAGCCATTTCCTGATAATTAACCCAGGGAACAGCTTCCCTCCACAACCTCCATCACTGCAGGTTTTCAAAAGAGACTGGACAGCCATTTGTCCAGAATGGTAGGATCTCCCGTTCCAGCAGGGGGTTGGACTAGAAAACTTCTGAGATTCTTTCCAATCCCATTACTCTATGTTCTATTCTTCAAAGCATCTGAAGGCAGGACAAGAAGTAACAGGTGGGAAAAATCAATGAAGGGACATCCAACCTAGAACTAAGGAGAGAAATTTCCTGACAGTGAGAACAATTGATCAATGGAACGGCTTGCTTTCAGAAGCTGCAAATGCTCCAACACTGGAAGATTTCAAGAAGAGGTTGGGACAACCATTTGTCTGGAATGGTATACAGTGAACCCTCGCTATATCGCGCTTCACCTTTCACGGTCTCGCTGCTTCACGGATTTGCATCGTGCATTGTGTTCTGCATTCTGATTGGCTGATTGGTAAAACAGCTTGCCAAGAGCAGTGAAATACATGTGAGGGCCTGAGTCAGCTGTGAAGACGTGGGCGGCCAGGCAGTCAGCGGCAATGCGCGCGGCTCTGGGACTCGCAAGCCTCTCCGATGAGTTCTGCGCCGGCATGGTGGTCTCCTGCTTCAGTCTGGCAGCGGCAGGCGATGAGCTCTGCGCGTGCGCAGAAGGACTGCCGCTCATCAGCTGTAGGGCAGGCCACGCTGTCAGCTTTCCCTGAGGGAAAATGGCCGTTCGCGCCAAATTGACGAGGGAACGGCCTACAAGCTCGCTCAGGAGATCAGTGCCACGCAGCCACAGCAGACGTCAAGAGAGGGAGAGGTTGGAGCATTTTTCAGGCTTTTTTTGGGCGCCGAAAACGCAGAAGCCGGGTAGGAGGGGTTAAAAAAAATAAAGGTTCCTAGTTCACGGATTTCGCCTATCACGGGTTCTTTTTGGAACGTAACGCCCGCGAAAAACGAGGGATCACTGTATAGGGTTTCCTGCTCAAGGAATAAAAGACCTCCAAGGTCCCTTCCAACTCTGTTATTCTGTATTCTATTTCGCGAACCTGAGAATAAATATCTTTCCAGAACATGTTGATGACAATTTTCCTATACAGGTAACAAAACGTTCCCATGAATAAAGCTACGGAACACTTCCTGCATCCTGAAACCTGCCAAAAGTTCAAGACTCTGTTGACAGGAAGACTGCATTCCATTCTTGATTGCTTTGCGGATGAAGAGATATAACTGGAGGAGCGTCGTTGCTCCTTTGGACTGAATCCCAACCAAACAAGACACACCTTGTCAACGCAGCAGGAACAGGAATTCCTACAATGTGTGGTTTGTGTTGCCCTCTTCTGCTTGCGCATTGTCCCCCAGCCAAAACGTCGTGCCATACCTCTAGTTCTTCGATGGTCGTGTTCTCCTCGTGGACTTTGAGGTCATTCTGCGCGTCATCCTCTCCTTGTTCCTGCCCCCCTACAATCTCGTTCAGGTATTGCTGGTCGATCTTATCCAAAGCCGCCTTCAGGTCGTTCCTCAATCCCTATGAGAGGGAAACCATTTAAGGAATGCGTCAAATTAATGAAGCTCAGACTAGATCATCAAGCTGGTGGTCCTTGACTTACAACAGCTTGTCTATTGTGACCGTTCGAAGTTACTACGGCACTGAAAAAAGCGACTTAACGACCATTCTTCACAGTTACGACCGCTGCAGCATCCCTATAGTCACATGATCAAAATTCAGAGGCTTGGCAACTGGCACGTACTTATGAAGGTTGCAGTGTCCCGGGCTCACGTGATTCCCCTTTTGTGACCTTCTGACAAGCAAAGTCAATAGGATTCACTTAACAACCGGGATAACTAACTCATCAACTGCAGTGATTCGCTTAACAGCTATGGCAAGACAGGTGGTAAAGTGGGGCCAAACGTATTGAACAAATGTCTCACTTAACAACATAAATTTCGGGCTCAGTTGTGGTCATAAGTCAAGGACTGCCTGGACTTCTAAAGAACTCAAGAAAGGTCTTCAGCTCCCAGTCAAAATCCCGGAGCGACCCAAGATGAACCGCATCAGTTGGCAGGATGGCATAAAATACATTACATATAGGATCTGGCACATCACAATCTGCACAACTGCAGTGTTCCTGTGTCTCTAAAGTCCATCCCAAAAATCTGATGGACCCACAAATTGGCCCCAGGTTTTCAGGCACTAGTACGCCTTATCATTTGTCATGTCAAACCATAAGCCGCAACGTAAACATTCATTCTCTTCTTAAGTTTTCCACGTAAATTGTAAAGCCAAGGATGAAAAACAGCGTTGAATTTCATTTAATCTTTTAATCTCAAATAATCAGCATGTTCATTCCAAATAAACCAGTCCAAATGGAATCTCTGTTAACTCGGATCCTAAGACTTTCTACCAACCAATTCATAAGCAGAGGAAAGGCCTTCTGTGTTTCACCAGGGAAGCAAAAACATATTATACACAACGTATTGCTTTGGTAATATACTGGCAGATCCTTTAAAGCAATGGAGAGAAGAAACCAGAGGTTGCCTGTAGGGCTCCTGTACAAAGCAGCATTTCCGCATTTAATCTCCCTTACCTTGTTCACTTCCGGGGCCAGAATTTCTATTTTTCGCAATCGCTGAAAGGCATCGTAATCGGTTTCCCCAAAGAGTCTGATGGGCTCCCCTCTTTCCCTCAGTCTCCGAATGACCTGAAAACAGGCAGCAAAAGGCTCCATCAACCGGAAAACAGTTTCTGCAAGGAAGGTGGCTCCATCTAGGGGGAGTGCTCTAGACTGAGCAACATCAATGGCATTCAAGAGACATCACAATTGGGGGGTTTCACCTCAAACATAGGTAGGTGGGTGGGTGGGTGGGTGGAAAGGGAGGGAGGGAGAGAGAGAGATAGTGAGAGAGGCAAGTAGGGTGAGTGGGTGGTTGTGATGATGAAGAAGAAGATAGGCAGGTAGGTACTAGGTAGGTAGATGAGAGATGAGAGGTTAGACGATAGATATAGATGATAGACAGACAGACAGACACAGATACTGTGGATGGATGGATGGATGGATGGATGGATGGATGATATATATAGAAAGAGAGATGGATGACAGAATACATATATACAGGTGAGATGATGATGATCAAGATAGGCAGGTAGGTACTAGGTAGGTAGAGGAGAGACGAGAGAGAGAGGTTAGACGATAGATATAGATCAGGGGTGGCCAAACTATGGTTCTTTGAGGATCTGTGGACTTCAACTCCCAGAATTCCTGAGCTGAAGTCCACAGGTCCTCAAAGAACCATAGTTTGGCCACCCCTGATATAGATGATAGACAGAGAGAGACAGAGAGAAGCTTAATGTGGCATTTCCAACCTCACCTCTGGGCCAACCAGGCAATCTTAATAAGGTGAAATTGGAGGCTGTCCCAGCCTCCTGCTTCCCCTCCCTCCTGACCTAGGAAGCGTTGTCCCAATGCATCCACTGGACCACAAGATCGGCAACCTGTGGTGCTCTCAAAACTCTCCGTCCCCTTGGAGAGCAGGAGGATGGGCAGGAACAGAGTCTCAAGCGTGACGAGTGGCATGTACCTACTACGCCGGGATGGTAGCTAAAACCTGAAGACGTACCAATCGTTTGGCTTTACCTCTTGCCTGGAGAGAGTCATGGGCAGCTTCTCCTCTGCCAGCTCCAGCTCCAACACCGGCTTTGAAGATGCTGGGTTTTCATCCTTTTCTGCCTCATCGCTGACCTAAATAGTGTTGAGGAGCACAATATAACCCACAGCTTTCCATAGGAACGCCCAAGATGGCTCTCCTGCATCTGACAATCTACAGCAGAGGGCAGAGAGGCAGAATTTCCTCTGGAACGCCCAATAAAATGATTCAGTGAGCATTTCCTTTGTTTTTTAGGATTGCCCCGTTGTTCTAGGCTAACTGGCACAAACCCCATCCAGTTAGAAGGCAACACAACTTCACAAAGAATGTAGACTATCAAACAAAATTAAAAGTCAATATTTTTGGAGAGGGAACCAGTTAAGGCTTGAGAGCCGATGCTTTCGGAGTTAAGTAACCAGGGACTTTTTTAAAAAAAGATTTACATATGTCAAATTAGAGGACGTAAGGAGATCGCCTGTCACATAATTCAGGATGCACTCTCAATTCTTGCTTGGAGGCAAACTCTTGCTTGCACAAACAAAGCTTGCTAGTCCAAAAATAACGGTTATTTAATCTACGGTTTAATTACAGGAGGAAGAGAGGGAACGAATACAAGCACCTCACAACTGAGTCCATTTCTGTTGCTTTTTCAAAAATTAAAGTACAGGTAGTCCTCGACCTACGACCACAACTGAGCGCAAAATTGCTATCAGTAAGCGAGACCTTTGTTAAGTGAGTTTTGCCTCATTTTACGATCTTTCTTACCACCGTTGTTAAGTGAATCACACCGGTTGTTACATTAGTAACATGGTAGTTAAGCCCCCTTGACTTGGCTTGTTGGAAGATCGCAAAAAGGGGGATCATGTGACCCCAGGACACAACAACCGTCGTAAATGAGTCAGTTGCCAAGCAACTGAATTTTGATCACATGACCATGGGGCTGCAAACGTCGTAAGACTGAAAAAGTCATAAGTCACTTTTCTCAGTGCTGTTGTAACTTCGAATGGTTCAGTAAATGAACTGTTGTAAGTGGAGGACTATCTGTATGCCACCGAGGCAGAAATGCCTCTGGGTGCAAATAATACGACAAATGACCCTTCCCAACTCAAAACCATTGGAGAAAATATTGAGTGTGTGTTTGTGTGTTAGGCTAACACAAAGCTGGTACAACACCCATCAGTCCCATTCTACTAAGTCAGGGATCCCCAAACTTGGCAACTTGAAGACTTGTGGACTTTAACTCCACAAGTATAGCTGGCTGGAGAATTCTGGGAGTTGAAGTCCACAAGTCTTCAAGTTGCCAAGTTTGAAGATCTCTGTACTAAGTGAATCCAAGACCATTTAAAAAAACTTCCAAAAGGCAATGAGATCTTCAGGATATGTAACAATGTCATATGTTGCGTTAGTATGTTGCAAATATAACATGTTCATGTGACTATGAAAACAGTGGATTTAAGCCCAAGATGGAAAGCAAAGTTGCAAAATCCTTCCATCAGCTGGAGCTAGCTGCAAGCAACGGGTGTTCACAAAAACACAAAATGTGTGGTTCCACTACTTTCTGTTTTGTAAGTCAGTCAAGACATTTATAAGCTAAGGCAGTGTAAGCGAAGCGAAAGCATCTATGATGAACCCGTCAATTTCTTTTCCGTCCATAAAGCAAAATGCTAAACTAATGCACTCACATCCCTTTTCTTCAGACTGAGGTAAGAAAGGGAGAGGGGGAAAACCCTCTTTCAGATTAACTGTTTTGAAGTATCCTGTATTATTACTATTTTCCCCTAGCTGATCAAACACAAGCTTTTATAGTCCCAAAAGTACTTTTTTCCAAAAGGCAACTGGACTTCCGTGGCTTTTTCCTTGGAAAATGTTTCGCTTTTCATCCAATCATCGAACTGAAGAAGCTTCTTGGATGAGAGCTAAAATGTTTTCAAAAGGAGGGGGGGTCAAGAAAGCCCAGTTGCCTTTTGGGAAAAGCACCTTTGGGTCAACCATGACCTGGATGACTGAGAATCTCCAGAAACACAAGTTCTTTATTCCACTGCCTTTGTATCGTTCAAGCATTACAAAAACCGATCGATACGAGCTTCGCTTGCCAGGTTCTGGAGGGTTTGACAGGCAAAATAAATCAAGCCAGCAATTCAACAGCTTCTGATCTTGGCTCAAGAGGATTTGATCAGATCCACTCTGCATGCCTGGTGGGCACAATGTAAAGAAAAAAAAATAAGAGCATGTCCATTCTCAAGCAGCCTCATGCCCTGGACACAGGAAGCCAAAGTAAAAATTAAAAAAAAATGAAATAGCTGCATATTCATGCATGGCTCTTCCTGCGTTGCAAACTTAGCTCGGGAATTCGTACCTCTCTCGGTGGCGTCTCACTTACTGGCTAAAGTGCAGAAGTGACAAAATGAGAGAAATAACTGGGATTAATATATTTTAATACAGGGCCAAAGAGAATCTAGACAGCGTGACTGACTTGAATAGCAAGCCAATACCTGGTATCCGCATCTTTTGAAATATGCCTCTTCCTCCTTCTTTGCTAACTCACTGCGCTTGAAATATTTCTTATTTCCCTGAAAGAGAGAAATGACATCATGTTAAGAGAACCTTTGCATTTTTTCCCTTCATTTTTTTAAATAATGCATGTTTAAACATGGAGTGATCAATAATCCTCCCCCCTACGCAATACATATAAAGTGAGCTGGAACATTTTAGATGTTCATATTTAATCATTCTTATCCCAAAATATATTCGAATAAGAGATACTCCATTAGGAACTGTGTTTTTTTTAAGTAATTAAAAGTAATTTTATAGGTGTTGCAGTATAAAATGCGGTGAAGACTAGGTTACAATCTGCTTCTGGCAGAAACATGTGAGGGGTGTTTTAAACAGGAATGACAATTTTTCAAACAATACCCATTCCTGTGGGATCCTCGGAGCTCGGTTATTTTCTCACAGACATTTCATGACCCAACTAGGTAACATCATCAGTGAGAGAAAGAAGGGGGGAGGAGGTGCTCTTACTAGTTTGGTAATGAAACGTCTGAAGGAAAACCACCAAGATCAGAGATCAACAAGGATCTCACAGGTCGACCCCGAGCTATAAATATCCAATTCCCCCACTCCAAATTTCTGACCCATACCCAATAACCCCTTACCAAAACAGGCTGGATTTACCAATAAAGGAGAATATCTGTAGCTCAGGGTTTAAATGAGGGGTCATTGATGCTCTCTAAGCTGGGTGGTTTTCTTGCAGACGTTTCAGGACCCAACTAGGTAATATCATCAGTGCTAGAAGGGAGGAGGGTTTGCTCAGAGATTTGAAGTGTGGGGTCCTCGGTGCTCTCTGAGCTCGGTGGTTTTCTTGCAGACATTTCATGATCCAAACTAGGTAACATTGTCAGGCTGGATTTGAACACCCTGCTAGGCTAGAACCAGATGGGTTAATTTGTGGATTTGTTTGCTCTTTGAGGTCATCTTGAATGAGTTTCTGATTTATTTTTTGAGATAAATGATGCTGGGCCTTGGATGGTTAGCTGGCCTAGACTTTGGTCTCTGAAGGAAGATCTTTTTAACATTTGTATTTTATCGCGTTTTCTTAATCAAGGCAAAATATTAATCTGCTTTGTATATCATTTGCTGTCCGATATGGGAGGATCTAAGGGTAACAAAATAATTAGCATTCTTTGCTATGCCCTACGTTAAATAAACCCTTAAATATTGGTTTAATTTCCTCTATGGGGAAATTGAATTCCAGCCTCTTCCTTCTACGGTTTTCTCCCCCCCAAAAAACAACCCTGCAAGGCAGGCCAGGATGGGAGAGGCCAGGCTGGGAAAGGGAAGCAGGGAGGAGGAACAAGCGGTCCCCCCACTTTGATAGCAACCCTCGCTCTAATTAATCCGAATTTCCTCCTCCAAAGGGCCTCCTAAGGCGATCTCCAATAACAACCACCCTGCAAGGTAGGACGGGCTCCAAAAAAAGCCAGGAGTGTTTTAAAAAAACGGTTCTTCCCCCTTTAATGGCATCTTTTGCTCTTTCAGGGGTCTCCAACCTTGGCAACTTTAAGACTTGTGGACTTCAACTCCGAGCTTCGCTGGCTGAGGAATTCTGGGAGTTGAAGTCCACAAGTCTTAAAGTTGCCAAGGTTGGAGACCCCTGCGTCTAAATAATCCGGATTTCCTCCTCCCGGGGGGGGGGCTCCTAAAGAGATCTCCCAATGACAACAACCCTGCGAGGCAGGCCCTTCCCCTCACCGCCAGCAGCTCCTTCTCCTCCACCAGCTTCCGCTTTCGCTCGACCTCCGCCTTGAGAACGTCCATCCCGTCTTCCCCGCGGGGGGAAAAAAGCAGCCCAAGGCCGCTTCTAGGTTTGACCGGAAGTCCCGTCGCCAAATAAACGCGTCATTTCCGCCCAGGAACGCCTGAACGCGCCGTTCGGGACGTAGAGCGGTAAAATAATAGAGGCGCCGCCGCGTTCCACGAAGAGCGACTTCCGGGTTCCTTGTGCCCGCACCCTTTCTTTGCCGGAGAGGAAGAAACTTGCGGCAGTTGCGATCCTCCGAATGAATTAAGAGATGCGCCGCGTTTGGATCGCAACTGGATGTTTTAAATAGTTAACATTTTAAAAACTTTGCTGTGGGTTATGCTCAAAGGATTAGGGGCAGGGGAAAGAGGAAATATACATCAATCAGAATAGAGCTGGAAGGGACCTTGGAGGTCTTCTAGTCCAACCCCCTGCTCAAGCAGGAGACCCCACACATGTCGTCCTCAACTTACAACTGTTCATTGAGTGACCGTTCAAAGTTACAGTGGCACTAAAAAAAGGGGCTTATGACCGTTTTTTTCACATTTACGACCATTGCGGCATCCCCATTATTCGGATGCTTGGCCACTGACTCGTATTTATGACGGTCGCCGTGCCCCTGAGTCACGTGATCCCCTTTTGGGACTTTCTGACAAGCAAAGTCAATGGAGAAGCCGGATTCACTTAACAACTGGGTGACTCGCTGAACGACTGCGGAGATTCACTTAACAACTGTGGCAAGCAAGGTCATAAAATGGGGCAAAACTAACATAACAGCTAGATGCAGACAAACATCCAAGTGGCCTGAATGACCCTCTAAAAAGGATGCAAATGACCAGCTGTGTCTGCAAGGAATATAAATCCTTCCATTCCCTACCATCCAGTCAGAGCTGAAGAAGCTTCTTGGATGAGAAGCGAAATGTCTTCAAAAGAAAAAAACAAGAAAGTCTTGGGGGAAAAAAGCACCTTTGGGGTCACTTAACCCCTGTCTCACATAGCAACAGAAATTGTGGTCGTAAGTCAAGGACTACTGGTATTCTCCTTGGGTTGCAAAGGACTTGAGCATGCTTTATGTCACATTCAAATATTACCACAATCCCAGTTTTGCTGCCCTGTTGTGTTTCCTTAGAGAAATGCAACAATGCACACACAAGACTTGTGTTGATTGCGCTCTCGCAAATGCGGTTGAGCACAACACGATGCGGGCTGCATAAATATCGCACGTTTCTCAATTTGTTTTTAAAAGCCCCAAAACCATTGACCCCATCTGGAAACCAGACAGTCAAGCCAAAAATCTCCAACCCACCCACCCACCCATAAGATCTTAGCATAACCTTACAGGACAGCCCAGGTCACTAAATAAATTCCGCATTTATGTATTTTCAAATGTGCTTATTTCCCCCGCAAATCAATCCCAAATCAGGTTTTATTCAAGTTGCTTTGTCCTGCTGCAAGAATTTGGATCACCCCTAGGTGATAGTGGGGAGTTCGCACTTTCTTCATCGCTCTTCTGCCCTCTGGTGGCCCCTTAAATTTCTGCAGTCTTAACTTCTGCTATCTTAATAGTAGAGTCCAGGAAATTTTTGGATATTTGGAACAAAAAAAATCACTCCACAGTTCGTTTGCAAAAATAATCAGGAGGGGAATTAAGATGAGATGCCTCTTTCTTATATATTTTATACATTTTCTTCCTCTTCCTGTGATTGAAAGAGAGGGACTGGCCCCACATTACCCAGTTGGCTTCCATGCATAAACACTGTATGGATCTCTCTGCTCCTGGCCTTCAACACCACACCATCCTGGATCTCACTTGCCTGCCTTTACTGCACATAAATACTTCAATTGCAGAATACACTTTGCACATGCCCAGAGTTCCACCCTACCATATTCAATTACAGTTCAATTCCCACCAATCCATGAGCTTCATCACTGGAGGCTTTCAAGAAGAGATTGGACTGCCATTTGTCAGAAATGGTGTAGGGTCGTGATGGCGAACCTATGGCACATGTGCCAGAGGTGGCACGCAAAACCCTCTCTGCTGGCACGCGCACCATCACCCCAGGTCAGATCTCAGTGGCGTTTCTTTCGTGAGCTTCTGTTTGCCTGCAAACGACGAAACAGAACTCATGAAAGAAAAAGATCTTACCTCTTGCTGCGCTGCTGGATGCCCCACCGGCCAGATACACACTCATGCATCTCCGTGCATGCGCATGCTCAAACATGTGCATGAGCATGCTCACGCATGTCTGCATGCACATGTGCACCCATGTCCATGCATACGCCCGCTCACGCTTGCGCTCATTCGCACACACGCACACACCTTTCAGTTTGGGCATGCGCACGCAGTTTGGGCACTCGGTGTCTAAAAGGTTCGCCATCACTGGTGTAGGGTCTCCTGCTTGGGCGGGGGGTTGGACTAGATGACCTACAAGGTCTCTTCCAACTCTGTTAAAGTATCTGATCTGCAGTGCCAGTTTTAATGAGGCATGTTTTTCTACCTTGGCAATTCTGGGAATTGAAGTCCGTTGTCTTAAACTTGCCAAGGTGGAAGAACACTGAATTAGGATATGTGTGCACAATTGTATTAAGATTATTGGCATGCTATTTCTTGTTGTTATTTTAGCAATTGCATCTATTTTAATCTGGACAGTGCTCATAAGCGATGGTAAATTGGCCAATCTTATAAATTATAAATATATTATTTTTTTTAAATGTTCCTTTTTCTTGCTGTAGCCATTTGATTTGAATAGGGTCAGCAATTAAACCTTGTAAAAAAATGAGACTTCCTTTTCCAAAAAGCAGATGGTCATTTTAAAAAGTTCTTCTTTCCTTCAAAGGCTTTTACAAATCACCCAAAATAGGATATGGTTGCTATGTTCATTTAGGGAACGGCATTTAAAACATCGCAGAAAATATAGGTTTTCAAAAAGAAAAAGAAAAAAGCAGTCACTTTTAAATGTTTTCCTTTTATTTGCTTCCGAAGCAGCTCAGGCTTTGCTTGATATATTCGTTTCAGGGACTGTATTTACATCAAAAACCTAAAATAATAATAATAATAATAATAATAATAATAATAATAATAATAATAATAATAATAATAATAATAATAATAATAATAATAATAATAATAATAATAATAATAATAATAATAATAATCACTACATGTGACGGAATTGAAATGCCCAATGGCCAATTAATTAAATGCAATCAAAATGAAGCCTATAAATATCTGGGCATTCTGCAGTTGGATAACATCAGACATGGAGAAGTGAAAACTATCATTAGAAGAGAGTACACCAACAGAGTTAGGAAAATTTTGAAATCTAAATTAAATGGTGGAAACACCATCAAGGCCATGAATACCTGGGCAATACCAGTCATAAGATACACGGCTGGTATAATTAACTGGACACAAGCTGATTTGGACATTTTGGACCGAAACACCAGAAAACTAATGACAATGCACTACAGTTTACATCCACGTAGTGACACTGATAGACTTTACCTGCCCAGAAAATCAGGTGGCAGAGGACTACTACAAGTAAAGCAAACAGTTGAAGAAGAAAAGCATGCATTGGCGGATTATTTAAAAGAAAGTCAAGAACATCTATTAATTGAAGTAAAGAACAAAAATCTACTGAAGGTCCAACAGACGAAACAAGAATACAGAAAAAATGTGATAAAATCAAGAATGGAGAGTTGGCAAAATAAAGCATTACATGGCCAATTTCTGGAAAAAATAAAAGACAAAGTGGACAGTGAAAAAACTTGGTTATGGTTAACATCTGGTACTTTAAAGAAAGAAACAGAATCATTGATCCTGGCCGCACAAGAACAGGCAATTCGTACAAATGCCATAAAGGCCAAAATTGATAAATCTTCAAATGATGCTAAATGCAGATTATGCAAGGAAGCTGATGAAACTGTTGCCCATGTGCTCAGCTGCTGCAAGAAAATCGCACAGACTGATTACAAATTACGACACAACTCTGTTGCACAAATGATCCACTGGAATTTATGCAAAAATTATAACATCCATACTGCTACAAACTGGTGGGAACACAAGCCTGAAAAAGTCACTGAAAATCAGATGGTCAAGATCTTGTGGGATTTTCGTATACAAACAGACAAGGTACTGGCGCATAATACACCAGACATCACGTTGGTCGAGAACAACAAGGTGACTATAATTGACATTGCAATACCAGGAGATAGCAAGGTCGATGAAAAGGAACACGAAAAAATTGCAAAATACCAGGACTTAAAAATTGAAATCCAACGATTATGGCACAAACCAGCAGTGGTAATTCCAGTAGTGATTGGAACACTGGGTGCTATCCCAAAAGCACTGGAATTACATTTAAAACAGCTCAAAATTGACAAAATCACCATCAGTCAAATGCAGAAAGCCGCACTGCTCGGTTCCGCACATATACTTCGAAAATACATTACGACTTCCTAGGCCCCTGGGTGGGGCTCGACTAGTAATCAATGCCAAATCCGGCGAAACAACTGGCCGCTGTGATACAATTGTATAATAATAATAATAATAATAATAATAATAATAATAATAATAATAATAATAATAATAATAATAATAATAATAATAATAATAATAAAGCCTTAGGCGATGACCAAGATTTACCCATAAGGAATATAGTACAGACACAAAGGTCTGTTAATGGCTAATTTTAAGATTAGAAAGATGTGGGTTTCTTATGGCTAATAATGTGGTATCTGGTACTGAAGGGTGCTTTTGTTGTTTCTTTTTTAATCTCTTTACTTTGGAAATACAAACCATGGAAAAACATATGATAAATAGCAAGATGATAGATAGATAGATAGATAGATAGATAGATAGATAGATAGATAGATAGATAGATAGATAGATAGATAGATAGATAGATAGATAGATAGATAGAGGGATGGATGGATGGATGGATGGGCAGACGGATGGACAGACAGACAGACAGACAGACAGACAGAAAGACAAAAGAGAGAGAGAGAGAGAGAAGTCCTTGGTGCTCTCTGAGCTTGGTGGTTTTCTTGCAGACATCTCATGACCAAACTAGATAAGATCATCAGTGCTAGAAGGGAGTGGGGTTAGGGTTAGGGTTAGGTTAGTAAACTAGCACTGAGGATGTTACCTAATTTGGGTCATGAAACGTCTGCAAGAAAACCACCAAGCACAGAGAACACCAAGGACCTCATCCTCATCCTCATCCTCATCCTCATCCTCCTCCCTTCTAGCACTGATGATGTTCCCTAGTTGGGTAATGAAACGTCTAGAAGGAAACCACCAAGCTCAGAGAACACCAAGGACTCCCGCATTTCAACCCTGAGCTACAAATATTCTCCTTTATTAGATATAGAGATATAGAGATGATAGATAGATAGATAAATAGATAGATAGATAGATAGATAGATAGATAGATAGATAGATAGATAGATAGATAGATATAGAGAGAGAGAGTTGATTTTTTTTCTTTTGCAAGGTTCATTTTTCTCCCCATGGAAGAAGGAAGCAGGGCATCTGTTTTTGTGCCTCAGAGCCCTGTTGCTTTGCTCATAATATATAGGTATAAAAAGTTACTTGATCTTATTCTCCTTAGATCCCTAGGAAGGCCAATTCTCAAGAGAAATGAAGGCTGGCCTGTTTTAGAAGGGGTGATGATGGGGCAATAAAATTGTGGTCTGGAAAGAGTTACTAAACTTGCAGCAACCACACAAATGAAACCAGCAAAAGAATACATTGAAGTTCTCGGGTAAGAATAGAACACCTGGCCCCTGCTGCAGTGAAGAATTCAAGTTCCCGGAGGTCATTACTAATTTAGTTGACTTTGATGTATTATTGCTTTTGATCTTTCGATTGTGTTGAAGGCAATTATGCTCCTTACCCAATTTAATCTTAGCGGCTGCTCTAATGTGTACATTTTTATTTTATGGTCCTGTTTTCCATGAAAATACTTTCTGAAAATGTAATCTTTCGGTGCCATTGGCTCCTACTGGATTTAAAACAATGTACAACTGTGTTTCAAGCTAGATGAAAAATCTGAATACACTTTTCATGTGAATAACTTCATTATTTATCAAGTTTTCTGGCAGGCACCCTTTAATTCTGAATTTGCAAAATGCCTTTGTAGAAAGCAAATTCTTTAGCAAGTCATAAGATGACAAGTGAGACATTCTCTCCTTTTATCTTTCAAACTGTGGAGTCATTCCTTTTTACTTTTTTTTTCAAATGTGGAAAATAGGCAGTTATTCCGTTTCTGAATGTTGATTGGAGAACGAATTAAAAAACTGGGATGCATTTATCTGCTAAGTCAACTGACTCAGACATTTACAGTGTAAGGGATGACACAGAGATCGATGCATTAGTTTTGATTGATTATAAGATACATTGTCTCCTTCAATTTCCTTTCTCCCTGTTGTTTGTGTGTGTGTGTGTGTGTGTGTGTGTGTGTGTGTCCCTCTCTCCCCTCTCCCTCTCCCTCTCCCTCTCTCTCTGTGACTTGAATATTTCAGACCCGATTTCGATTTTCTCTCCCTTCTGTGTATTCTGGGGCAGGGGTCTCCAACGTTGGCAACTTTAAGACTTGTGGACTTCAACTCCCAGAATTCCTCAGCCACCAAAGCAAAGCTGGCTGTGGAATTCTGGGAGTTGAAGTCCACAAGTCTTAAAGTTGCCAACGTTGGAGACCCCTGTCCTAGGGAGTCAAAGTCAGACGGAGAAGTGAATTTCACCCCGTTGGAAAAGCACATTTCGCATCCCAACAGGTGTCAAAAAGAAAAGAAAAAAAGAAAAAAGAAACGCCCGCCTTCTTTGCGTGTATGCTCAGACACGTGTAAAAAGGGGCGGGGCTTCGACCACGTGGGCACGGGTCCCCTCCTTGATTTCTTTGCACCCCTTTCCCGATGGTGGACCCTCCGCTCCCCCCTCCCGCTGCCTCCAAGTCCTTTCCCAAGAGACCCCCCCCTCCCCACACAAAGATCTTCCCCGAGGTTTCCCGCGAAGGCGGTTTAAGGGGGAAGCTCAGGTCCTTTGGACTCTTTACGTGTACACAATTTTTTTTAAAAGGGAGGGTGGAGAAAACTCCCATGGAAACGTAGCCTTGGAATCCAAAGTGGCCCGGGGGCCGTTGGAGACCCTTCGTTTTCAAAGTCGAGTGGGGAGGCTCTGGGTATAGGGGAAAGGGCTGCTTGGCAGAAAGGGGGGTCGTTTTCCGGAGCGTGGACCCCCCTTCTGGCTAGTGCACCCAGAAAGCCCCTTCTCGGGGCTGGGCTCTCCCGCGTGGAGCGCTCCCCTTCCCCACCTCTCAGCCAGCCAGGCGCTCGGGCTCTCCACCAGCCGGGGAGAGAGGGGAAGGGGGCGCGGGGTTCCCTGCCTGGGGCGATCCCCCCCCTTTCCTCGCCGGGACAGTTCCCCCCGCGGTCCGGGCCCAAGAGCCCCCGGCTGGTCCAAGCGAGCGGAGGCTGCGGTCTTTGCAAGGTGCCCGGGATGGAGAGGCAGGGCGCAAAGCCTTTCCCCGCTGGCTTTGCCGGGCGATGGCTCGGCCTTCCCGGGGGTGGCGGCCGGCCCGCCCTCGCTCTGCCCGCCGGGCTCCCGGAGCCGCCACGGGGTGCGCTGTGGTGCCTGGCAGGCCGGCTTCCCCCAGCAGGTGGCACCGGGAGCCCAGGCGCAGCTCCGGCAGGGCCACCCGCGAGCCATTGCGGCGCCCTGCGCAGCCACAGCCAGCCAGCCTCTCCTCTCCGAAGCCGGCCGAGCGCTGCCCTTCTCCGCCGCCGCCGCCCGGCCAGGCCCCGAGCAGGGCAAGAGGCTCCCGCAGCATCGGCCCGGGCCAAAGTTTGGGCTGGATGCCACGGCGGGGAAGGCGCCGTTGAGGAAAAGTCCCGAGCCAAGTTGCCGGCGGGGCGCGCAGCAGAAGCCCCGGGGCGCCTCGGCCCATTGCGCGCCGGGGCCGATGAGAGCCCCGCAGCCGGCTTTGCCTCGCTCGGCGGCGGCTGCGGCGGTCCCCGGTCCTGGCAGCTCCTTCCCGCGACCCCTCTGAGCCTCCTTCCTCCCTCCCTCCCTTCCTTCCTCCCTTCCTTTCTTCCTTCTCCTCCTCCGGCGCGCCATGGAGTTCTCGGCCAGGAAGCGCAGCAGGAAATCTCAGAGCTTCAAACTCATCCATCCAGGTGAGTCCTTGCAGGGCCCGGAGGGAGGGAGGGAGGGAAGGGGACTCCAGGGTTAGGGGTGGGGTCCCCTGATGCTGCCTCTCGGGGTCCTCCTGGCAATTCTCCCCAAGGGGTGGGTGAATTTGGAAAGGGCTGCAGCTCCCCTCTCCGTCCCCCCAAGCGATGCGCACCCTAAAGTTTCAAAGGCGGAGAAATGGGGTCTCTTCTCCCTCCCCACACACACAAACGCGTAGTCTTGCGGGGGGGGATCCGCTTTTCTTTTAAGATCTGCTCTCCCGGAAGGATCTCAATCAGATCCCGGCGCCCTCCCTCCTCCTCCTCCTCTCCCACCGGGGCTTGGCACAGATCAGCTGCAAAGCGCCGGTCCGAACCGGCGAATTAATTTGGGGAGGTGGGCCGTTAAATGGTTACAATTTGGCCCGGTGGGAGCCTTGGAATCCGCTTTCCAGAAGGGAAATATAGATATTTCCCCGGCAGGAAAGCTCGTGCAGCTCCCCTTCTCCGGCTCACTTCTTTTTCTGCGTTGTATAACAGGTGTTTTTAGTGGGGGGGGGGAGGGGTTTGAAACTCAGTTTAATTTGACTAAAAGGTGGCTGGGAAAGGCAGGGCTGAGCCTTGAGACCAAATCTCCAGGAACTGCCTGTGTGCCCTGAATGCTAAGTTCAAGGCAGGTAATTGTGAGTTTAATGTCACTATCACAGGAGGGTTATTCTGATTATTGTTACTCATACTTAATAGGCCCCGGTTCTTTCTTGGAAATATTTCGTAGGGTGAACAGGATCTTATCAAACGAAAAAGGGAAGGGGAAAAAAATAAACATTATTGTCAGTAATCAAAAATCGCCCAAAATGTTGGCTTTTTTTTAACAAGTCTAAGGCTGTGTGTTTATAACAAGTTGCTACGTTGTTGGGTGTTAACAATCTAGAAATGACACTGAAAATCTTCCCGGAAAGAAAGCAGGACTAATTTATTTCTGAACTTTCTCTTTCCTTTTACAACTTTTAAATGAAGTGGTGTTAAGTTAAAGGTAGATTTAGGAAGACCAGGGACATACAGGTCAACTTACGACCGCAATTCGGCCCAAAATTTATGTTGCTAAGCAAGACATTTGTTAAGTGAGTTTTGCCCCCGTTTTACGACCTTTCTTGCCACAGTTGTTGAGGGAATCACTAGAGTTATTAAGTTAGTAACACGGTTGTTAAGTGAATCTGGCTTCCCCATTGCTCGTCGGCAAAAGGGGTCGTAAATATGAGTCAGTTGCCAAGCATCTGAATCTTGATCGTAAGTGTGAGCAATGGTCGTAAGTCACTTTTTACGGTGATGTTGTAACTTTGAATGGTCACGAAATATACTGTTGTAACTCAAGGACCTGCCGGTACAGAGAAAGTGCTGTGATTAATACAGTTTGTGATTCTTTAAGTTCCCATCAAATAAGGCCCAAGTAATCAATTCTCAGTAAGTAAAAAAAAATTAATTTTTGAAATTAAAATAATTTACGTCCATCTAGCATTTCATCTTGCTTTTAAATTTTCTGCAAACGGTCCTGTTTGTCATAATCTGGGTGAAAATTCCTTTTGAAACTGAAACCGAGTGAAGGCTTAGCAGTTTAACAAAAAACGAAGCTTTGAAAATGTGCGAGATGCATTTGACATTCTGGGCTGCTCCTTCTTGTTCTGCTGTTCTCCCTCCTCTCTGTGTCATATAATATATGTGGGTCTATGCATAATTTTGTATTTATTTATTTTCTCATGTTTATATAATGTATATTGGAGGTGGTGACCCTTTGAGAGCTGTATGCCACGAAATTTCATTTTAATGTATGCCGATTAGTGTACATTCAAAGTGACAATAATGTTATTATTCTATTCTATTCTATTCTATTCTATTCTATTCTATTCTATTCTATTCATTCTATTCTATTCTATTCTATTTCTATTTCTATTCTATTCTATTTCTATTCTGTTCTTCTATTTCTTATTCTATTCTATTTGCACAAATGAGCATTTATTTTTCCCATAATTGTGCATTAATAAGCATTTCCTTAGCAGAGGGCCAGGCCTTTCTCCTTGAACTATAACCAGAGTATCAGACGCCATCCTTGCTTGCTGTCACTTCAACAGATGCCCGTGGCCCTGCAGGCCCCGAGCTGTAGTATCTCTTAAAACTAAGAGGCAATGCCCTACCCATTTACTGACTCATAGATTATAGGGAGTGTGGCACACATAGCTGCAGCCTTAAATGAAACCGCCACATTGTTTAAAAAGGTTCATGGCGGGTGAGTGAGTGTCTGGGACAGTAAATAAATAAACATGCTCGGTTAATGTTTTGATGTGCATCCTGGACCAACCTGAATTGCTCGTTTATTTTTTATTATTTTTGTATACGTCCATTCTTGGGAATAATCTTATGTGTTATGACTAGGGAGGGGATTTTGGCTTGAAATATACTAAATAATAGCCTCTCTGGATCATTATACAGGTAGTCCTCGACTTACGACCACGAGGGCGCCCAAAATTTGTGTTGCCAAGCAAGACGGTTGTTAAGTGAGTTTTGATCCATCTTACGACTTTTCCTGCCCCTGTTGTTAAGTAAATCACTGTGGTTGTTAGGTTAGTCACAGGGTTGTTAAGTGAATCTGGATTCCCCGTTGACTTTGCTGGTCAGGAGGTTGCAAAAGAGGACACTGCAGTCGTCACAAATATGAGTCAGTAGCCAAGCGTCTGAATTTGGATCACGTGACCACGGGGGGTGCGGCAATGGTCTTAAGTGTGAAAAACAGTCATAAGTCACTTTTTTCAGTGCCATCGTAACTTCGAACGGTCACTAAATGAACCGTTGTAAGTCGAGGACTACCTGTACAATGCAGTAGCACCACCCTTAGGACGCATCTGGCATTCATGTTGGTTTCGTGCTGATAAACCCTGTCAGTCGAATCTCTTGTGAAATTTCATGAATGGATGTCAGTTCTCCAGTTTGCTTATTGATCTCGCCTGTCAGTCATGTCATAAATCACTCTATGCGGCTCAGTCGTGTGCATTTCCTTATGACTCTAAAAAAAATAAAGAATACCATTAATTTTGATCTGTCTTCAAGAGGATGGGTGCAATACTATACAGTTAATCCTCGACTTACAACAGTTCATTTAGTGACCGTTCAAAGTTACGACAGCACTGAAAAAACTGACTTAGGACCATTTTTCACACTTAAGACCGGTGCAGCCTCCCCACGGTCACACGGGATCAAAATTCAGACCCTTGGCAACTAACTCATTTTATGACGGTTGCTGTGTCCCAGGGTCACGTGATCCACTTTTGTGACCATCTGACAAGCAAAGTCGATGGGGGGGCCAGATTCGCTCAACAACCAGGTTACTAGCTTAACAACTTCAGTGATCCACTTAATCACTGTGGCGAGAACGGTCGTAAAACAGAGCAAAACTCACTGAACCAATGTCACGCTTAACGGCAGAAATGTTGGGCTCCATTGTGGTCGTAAGTCGAGAACTGCCTTGTGTTGTTTATTTTTAGGTGGGTGGGGCGGTTACGTTGTACCACCCCTGGAAGATTCAGAGCAAGTTATGAGAAACACGTGGCTGTAAAAGATTTGACCGCTAACCGCCAACCTTACGCTTTTTAGTTGCGACCTAGTGTGTTTGTGTGTCAAAAATGCCAGGATGGTAGTTGTGGTGATCAGATGGAACAATGTTAGAAAGAGGCAGGACACATTTTACATTTTGCGGTGGCTTTTGTGACTTCCCCTGTGAATCTAAGGGGAATGATGACATCCTGAACAGCATCACATCCGAGTCCTATGCAGGGAGTCCTCGGCTTATGATTATTCCTTTACAACCGTTGTAGCATTTCTGCCGTCATGGGATGGAAATTCAGGCACTTGCAACCTTCCGAGGGGCAAAAATCAGTTGGGAAAAGCCAGATTCGTGACCGTGTGGATTGCTTAACGACCAGAGCAAAACATTTGTAAGATTGGGAGCAACTCACTTACCGATCGGATCGCTTAACGAGGGAAGTCCCGGACCCGATTGTGGTCCTAAATCAAGGACTACCTGAAGGGGAAGGCCGCTATTTCAACCCTAACTCAGTTTGCCCGGGTTTGTTCCAATGTAAGGTCCTAATTTCTCCTGCTTGCATTGCAATTTGCAAGCGGTTTCAGTGGGAATACTAAATGCCGTATAACCCCATTAAAATAAATGCAAAATGTGCTTTCCAGAAGGCAGTGCAATTAGTCCTCAACCTACGACCACAATTTATGCTGCTAGGTGAGAAATTTGTTAAGTGAGTTTCGCCCCATTTTACGACTTTTCACGCCATGTTTCTGAAGCGAATCACTGGCTGCTGTTAAGTTTGGCGCACGGTTGTTAAGTGAATCTGCCTTCCCCGTGGACTTTGAAGGTCGCAAAAGAGGATCGATCACATGACCCCAGGACACTGCAACCGTCGTAAATATGAGTCAGTGCCAAGCCTCTGAATTTTGATCAGGGGACTATAGGGATATTGCAACGATCGTAAGTGTGAAAAACGGTCCTGAGTCGCTTTTGTTAGTGCCGTCATAACTTTGAACAGTCACTAAATGAACCGTTGTAACTCGGGGACTACCTTTATTCTCTAAGACAGATTCCTAGAGAAGCTCGGGAATTTTGACAGACATGGAGAGTCTCAGAAAATAGAGTTTTAATTTTCTTCTCCGATCTGCTATCCATATAACTTACCCAAAGAGAACTGCTGCCCGATGTCCCTCTATTTTAAAATATTTTTCTATAATTCTGTAATGCGATTGGATTTCCGGGAGATGTACCCTATATGAATTATAACACACACACACACACACACACACCCCGCATCTTTTAAAAATGTAGCGAAAGTTTATCGTGTAACCATTTGCAGCCTGTAGCCAGAAACAAAATTCCAAAGGGGGAAAAAAAGTTTGCCTAGCACTGCCTGTGCGTAATTCTCCTTTGTCTCTAGTGCCTGTTACTGTTAATTATCCAATTTAATTAACAGTAACCTGAGTACTTTTCCTTGGGTGGAAAGGAAGTCTTGACTTGGCCCTTCTGTGCTGAGTTTTATTTGAAATTGCTGTTAATTTCCACTGATGAGCTGGTCCCCGTTAACGCTCGTTGGCAACCTTCCCAAATTAAAAAAAAGGCACAGAGATTCTTTGGGACTCTCACTGAGTTTTATTGCAAAGAGAGATTTGCAGATCTCTGATGGTTTTTATAAACAGGGCAAACTTTTCATACGAAGAACGGTTGCGGGAATTGGGTATGTCTAGTCCAGGGGTCTGCAACCTTAAACACTCAAAGAGCCATTTGGACCTGTTTCCCACAGAAAACACTGGGAGCCACAAAACCTGGGTGGGTGTGGCCAGCTCAACGTCACTCACTTCCACCAGTCACATGACCCCCCCCCAAGCCACGCCTACCCAGCCGGTCATTAGGGCAGAGAACCGGTTGTTAAAAAACACTGGGAACCACAAAACCTTTTTTTCTCTCTCTCCCCCTCCCTCCATCTCTCTCTCCCTCCCCCTCTCTCTGTATCTCTCTCTCTCTGCCCTGGCCGCTTCTCCATCCCCCACTGTCCCCCTTACCTTCTCAGCCAGGTGAGGAGTGACTGGGAGGGGAGGGCCAAGGGCGGGGCCAGACAGTGGTGGGATCACCCGACAGGGAGCCACAGCAGAGGACCCAAAGAGCCGCATGCGGCTCCGGAGCCTCAGGGTTCTGACACCTGGTCTAGTGTAATGAAGAGAAGGACCAGGGGAGACATGATAGCTGTCTTCCAATATTTAAGGGGCTGCTCCAAAGAAGAGGGGGTCAACCTATTTACCAAAGTACCTGAAGGCAGGACAAGAAGCAACGGATAGAAACTAATCTAGAAGTAAGGAGAAATTCCCTAAAAATGAGAACAATTATTCAGCGGAACAGCTTGCCACCGGAGGTTGTGGATGCTCCCTCGCACTTTTTACGCAGAAATACATAAAATATTTTGAGTCAAAGTATTTTTATTTTTAAGGAGAACTGCCACTGTGGGTGTTTTTCTTGATTTGCATCAAATAAAATACATCCATAGTTTATGTGATACAGGTCGTCCTCGACTTATGACCGCAACTGAGCACAAAGTTTCCATTGCTAAGCGAGACATTTGTTAAGTGAGTTTTGCCCCATTTTACAATCCTTCTTGCCACAGTTGTTAAGTGAATCACTGCAGTTGTTAAGTGAGTTACACAGTTGTTAAGTGAATCCGGCTTCCCCATTGATTTGGCTTGTTGGAAGGTGACAAAAGGGGATCACGTGACCCCCGGACACTGCAATGGTCATAAGTATGAGCCAGTAGCCAAGCGTCTCAATTTCGTTCAGGTAATCATCGGTTGTTGCAATGGTCGTAAGTGTGAAAAATGTTCATAAGTTGTTTTTTTCAATGCTGTTGTAACTTTGAATGGTCACTAAGCAAACTGTTGTTAGTCAAGGACTCCCTGCGTTTTTATTTCTAATCAGAACTGTTTCGGGGGGTGTTTTTCTTGGCTCCCCCAATTTGCATCAGATAAAACGGAGATGCCTCCGTAACTTATGAGATAGCTATCCAGTCCTGAGCTAAGTGTTCATTTTATTTCCCACATCCCTTGCTCCGAGTTTCTTATTTCTTTCATTTCTTTCTGAAATTCCAGATTATCATCCGGAGGTTTACAAGATCTCCGACTACAGCAACGATGTGAACGGCAATGCCAAAGAAGCACAACCACTTTATTTAGGTATGTTTTCACGGGGCTTAATTTCCAGACATTACGCAAATGGTGTGTGTGTGTGTGTGTGTGTGTGTGTGTGTGTGTGTGTGTGTGTGGCAGTTGCACAACCAGAAGCATTTCCTGCTCTTCGATAGCCAGTCATTTCCAAAGGCTTGGTATTATTATTATTATCTCTTTTATTCATTAAACATGAAACTCAGTCAACAGAACATTTAAAAATGTATCACAAATATCATTTTCTTCTTCTTCTTCTTCTTCTTCTTCTTCTTCTTCTTCTTCTTCTTCTTCTTCTTCTTCTTCTTATTATTATTATTATTATTATTATTATTATTATTATTATTATTATTATTATTATTATTATTATTATTATTATTATTATTATTATTATTATTATCTCATTTATTCATTACACATGAAACTCGGTCAACTGAACATTTTAAAAAGTGTCACAAATACCACTTACTGGCTCTGATAGTGATACGGGTTGCTGCCAGCGTCCTAGGTATCGACCAAGTATCTTCTTAAAATGTATGTTGTTCCAAGTAGCGCAGCCTTTTGCAGTTCCGCTGGTGTTATTGCAGGAAGCAGTAATATTGTTTTGTTGTTGTTGTTGTTTTTGCAGCTTGCCAGCATATCTTTTATTAACATATGCTAAAAAAAATGGTTCAAATGTAAGATGCAAATGGTGCTAATGGTCGCTCACCCGGAAAACCAACGCAACCAACGCTGAGTGTGCATTTTGCAGCTCTTTGCTTAACCCATATTTATTTTGTATATTTGCCTGGTGTGCTTCACTTAGCAGAAGTCGGTATAATTGGGAGTATTATGTCTTTCACATCTGGAGAACAGGAACTCAATTTCGAAGACGTCGCTCTTGGTTTCATTTTTGCCCCGGCCATCGAAGGGATTAATGTGTTGTCTCCATGCCGTGTGCCTTCATCTGCTGCTTATCTCCCTTGCAGCAAAAAATTAAATTTAGTCAGCTGTCCGAAAGAGGCGAAGAAAAATGTTAGACATATTATATGGGTGATCCTTGACTTACGACCGCAGTTGAGCCCAAAATTCCTGTTGCTAAGCGAGACAGTTGTTAAATGAATTTTGCCCCATTTTACGACCTTTCTTGCCACTGTTGTTAAGTGAATCACTGCAGTTGTTAAGTTAGCAACACGGTTGTTAAGTGAATCTGGCTTCCCCATTGGTTTTGCTTGTCAGAAGGTCACAAAAGGGGATCACATGATTCCCCGGGACACAGCAACGGTCATAAATACGAGTCAGTTGCCAAGCAGTCTGAATTTTGATCATGTGACCATGGGGGATGCTGCAATGGTCGTAAGTGTGAAAAACGGTCGTAAGTCACATTTTTCAGCGTCATTGTGACTTCAAACGGTCATTAAACAAACTGTTGTAAGCAAAGGACTATCTGTGGTTTGCCTTATTGGAACTTGGAAGACGTATCGATAAATTGCTGGTTTTATTTTACCATTGTGCCTCCACCTTTCTTTGATTTTTAAATAATAATTTTATTCAGCATCACAGCGATATATGGAAAAGCTAATACCGACTACAATTAAAAAATAAAAAATAGAAAGGGCAAAGGAAAAGGGGGGAAAAGAGGAAAATACAGGAAGTTTTTGACTTACCACAGTTCATGTAGTAGTGACCATTCGGAGTTACAACGGCACTGAAAAAAAGTGACTTATGACCGTTTTTCACACTTATGACCATTGCAGCATCCCCATGGTCACGTGATCAGAATTCGGCTACTTGGCGACTGACTCATATTTATGACGGTTGCAGGGTCTGGCTCCTTCTTCCATTTGCCCTTCATCTTCAGTGACACTTCATAGCCAAACTATTTCAGGTTGAGCTTAGGGCAGGGGTCCCCAAACTTGGCAACTTTAAGACTTGTGGACTTCAACTCCCAGAATTCTCTAGCCAGCTATGCTTTGAAGTCCACAAGTCTTAAAGTTGCCAAGTTTGAAGACCTCTGGCTTAGGGCTTCCAGTGTAGGAGGAGTCGCAGAAACTGGGGGCGGAGTCAAGAGAGGCATCAGGCTAGAATCTCTATGTAGCCACAAGCGGATTAAGCTCAAACTCCCTTGAATTCTTTTGACCCTTATCCAGCTCCTAGCAGCTGCTTCAGGTGTAGGCTTGGTCTTTCGCACCTGACATAGCAATAGCAATAGCACTTAGACTTATATACCGCTTCATAGTGCTTTACAGCCCTCTCTAAGCGGTTTACAGATTTCAGCCTCTTGCCCCCAACAATCTGGGTCCTCATTTTACCCACCTCGGAAGGATGGAAGGCTGAGTCAACCTTGAGCCGGTGAGATTTGAACAGCTGAACTGCTGAACTAGCAGTAGCCTGCAGTACTGCATTTAACCACTGCGCCACCTCGGCTCTAGGTGAGCAACCTGGTGGTACTTTGTTTGCTATTGGCTGGTTGGATTCTCTTGCTGTCTGAAGTACTTCCTACAGGTAGTCCTCGATTTACAACAGTTCATTGAGTGCCCGTTTGAAATTACCACGGCACTGAAAAAAGTGACTTAACTATTGTTCTTTTCCCCCACCCATGTCATAAAAATGCAGATGTTTGGCCACTGACTCATATTTATGATGGTCACAGTCATTGATCCCCGTTTGCTGCCTTCTGAGCAGCAAAGTCAACAGGGGAAGCCAGATTCGCTTAACAACCGTGTTACTAGCTGAACAAAAAAATTGTTAAAAAATTAAATTAAATTAAAAAATTAAAATTGTTTTTAATAACTTTATTGTTTAGTTGTTCCTTAAAATGTTGTACGCCGCCCTGAGTCCTCAGGGAGTAGGGCGGCATAGAAGAACACTAAATAAATAAATAAAAATAAATAAACTGCCGTCATTCACTTAATCACCATGGCCGTAAAAGGTGGCAAAACTCCCATGTCTCACAACAATGGCTCAGTTGCGGTTGTAAGTTGAGGAATACCTCTCTATAAAGTTCTCAATCACCACAATTCAGAGCCTGTTTTTTTTCCCTCAGACTTTCTGAAGGTCCAGGTTTCACACCGTATGTTGCAACGGGGAAACCTTACACATCTTTGTGTCAACGGGATGTCCCTACTTGTTAATATTATGTCTAGAATCTAGGTATTTATTTATTTTTTCACCGTTGTTCTACATCCAGTAACAGATGTCTCTTTATTTTACGGAGTTTCTATGGCCAATTAGGAATCCCTGCAACGGTTTTGTCTCCATTATCCACCAAGTCTCAAAGGAGATATTACATCTGCTTCGAAAAATAATATTATATTAAATGGTTAACGCCGAACGTATTACTGTAAAAGGATATCTCCTTATTTTAATTTATGAAATAGGTATTATATTCTAGTCTCCAATAATGCCAAAATAGACCTTATAGTCCTGCCGGGTGGGGAGGGGGGAATCAATGCACTTTTGTCGTTGCTTCTGCGTTTTTAGGATTGCGTTACTTTTCACAAGCACAAAAAGGCACAGCCCCCTCGTACGGGTAAAATGAACTTACAGCAGTTCATTTAGGGACCATTCGAAGTTACAGCGGTGCTGAAAAAGGGGAATTGTGACCATTTTTCACATTTAACGACCGTTACAGGATCCCCACGGTCGCGTGAATGAAATTTGGATGCTTGCAACCTTGGCAGTTTTAAGCCATGTGGACTTCAATTGCCAGAATTGCCTCAGCCATGTTCAACTTATCAAAGTTGAGAAATGCTGTATTACAACAACCTTCCAGTGTAGGCCAACCACAACATTTTCAGGGAGTCCTCAACGTACAACCATTTGTTTAGCGACTGTTGTAACTTACGACGGCACTGAAAAAAGTGACTTACGACCATTTTTCACACTTTTATGACCGTCGCAGCATCCCCACAATGATCAAAATTCAGCCGCTGGGCAACTTGGCTCGTGTTTATGACGGTTGCCGTGTCCTGGGGTCACGCGATCCCCTTTTGCGACCATCTGACAAATTCACTTAACAACCGGGTTACTAACTTAACAACTGCGGTGATTCATTTAACAACTGTGGCAAGAAAGGTCGTAAAATGGGGGAAAATACATTTAATGAATGATTCACTTAGTGACAGAAAGTTTGGGCTCGATTGTGGTCGTAAATCGAGGAGTTCCTGCAAATGTTATTTAACAATGGTTCTTGGGATTCAGAGTATGCTTTGAAAGGTTCATGTGGGAAAATTTCCTGACAGTTAGAACAATTAATCAGTGGAACAACCTGCCTCCAGAAGTTGTGAATGCTCCAACTCTGGAAGCTTTTAAGAAGATGTTGGATAACCATTTGTCTGAAGTGGTGTAGGGTTTCCTGCCTAAGCAGGGGGTTGGACTAGAAGACCTCCAAGGTCCCTTCCAACTCTGTTATTCTAGTCTAGTCTAGTCTAGTCTAGTCTAGTCTAGTCTAGTCTGGTCTGGTCTGGTCTGGTCTGGTCTGGTCTGGTCTAGTCTAGTCTAGTCTAGTCTAAAATCATTAGGTGGTTCTGGTATACAAATTGTGTGAGATCTGTGTCATTAACAATGAAAGGTTTTAGGGTTTCGTAAAACACAATGCTAGGCAGTGAGCAGCCTTCAGTGGGCATTTTATTTCAAGAACTGCTGAAAAATATACTTTTATTACGGATATAAAATGGGAGCGAGGTATGCCGTAGCACAGTATGTCTTGTGTTTTACAACATTTTTCTCTTGATCAATTGGACTTTGCCAGGCCATAATTTTGTTTTGTCTTACAGGGAAGGCGTGTATAAAACAAACTAGGGCTGTATAAAACAACTCTTGCTTAATTTTCCACGTATCGATTTAGAAATTGGCCCTGTTAAATCCACTGGCGTTTGGCTCGTAATGAAGGATAGAAGGCGGCAGCCTCAAAGAATATTGTGATATTTTTAGCCGTCATCAGAAAAGAAAAGTGAACAGATATCTAGAGTGTGCATACTGCAGTTGTCTAATCAAAGACAGGTAGTTCTTGACTCACAACAGTTTTTTTAGTGACCGTTCGAAGTTACAACAGTGCTGAAAAAAATAACTTATGACCATGGTTCACACTTACGACCGTTGCAGCTTCCCTGTGGTCACATGATCAAAATTTGGACTCTTGGCAATTAACTCATATTTATGACGGTCGCAATGTCCCAAGGTCACGCGATCCCCTTTTGCAACCTTCTGACAAGCAAAGTTCTGACCACAAGGTTCCGTCTTAGGCCCAGTACTCTTCAATATCTTCATAAATGACTTAGATGAGGGAATAGAAGGGGAACTTACCAGATTTGCAGATGACACTAAGCTGGCAGGAATGGCTAACACCCTAGAAGATAGGCTCAAGATCCAGTCACCGGGACCGGAAGTTTTGTCTTCCGAGCTTTCGGACTTGTGCTGGAGCCCATCCTCAGGGAGCTTCTCTCTACTGGAATGTGTGCTTTGGGCTTTTCTGTGTGTGGTATTTATGTGGTGCTTGATTGTGTGTGGCTTTTTAGTTGTTGATTGGGGTGTTGATGGCTGGCTTTTAAGTCATTTGCTTGTGTTGCCCATCCCTCACCTCCTAAGTACTTGATAAGCTGGTAGTAATTCAGCATTCCTGTTGTCTGCCAAGGGAGCCATTTCCCAGGCTTCAATCATTTCCCTGGCTGTTTTTGTCCCTGCCCGCCCAACAATCTTAGTAGCTGCAAAATTGAATGTAGTCCTTGTTCATTGCAGTGTGAGGCTACCAATGAGTTCGGGTCTCTTCGTCTGACCACTCGCTTGTGTTCTTGCAATCCGGTGGTTAGCTTCCTTCCTGTCTGCCCTACACGATCACAGGGGCAATCATTATTGCTCAGGAAGCAAGACGTGCCGTTGTAATAATGGCCTGAGTTGTTAGAACGTGGAACTTAGCTGGCTTTGAGAAGCGACCCATCTTCTAAATAGTTGGGAAGACTTCCTTGCTGTTTACGTCTTTTTGAATCCTTCCCTGCTCTGCCAAGGAGATGAGAAGAGGGAGGAGGCTGGACGCTTGAAAAAATCTTTTGCATTTTTCTCCAAGCATGACTCTTGTTCTTAATAATCGGAATTGACTCATAAGCTTTTTTGGCACAGCTCGTTACTCAGACATGCATAAGATACTGGAAGGTGAAGGCGAGCAGAATGTCCCCGACTCAACTGCAAAACAACAAAGGCAACAACGCTTTCGAATGACCCATCTCTGCTTGTAGGAGATAGGATTTCTCTTAGTCGCTTAACTGAATTGTTGGGTTCCCAGATCCATAGTTCTGTTTGTCCTACAGCCCATGGGTCATCTAGGCCCAAGATCCTGTCATTTTTAGCTAAAGCCTCCCTAATTCCTTGCTAGCTGTGTTGTCACCCTTGTTGACCCCAACTTCATGGCACCTCATCAATATTGGATGACGAAGGTGACTTAACAGGATTGGGAGGGGCCTTGGAGGTCTTATGCACCCCCACATAACTTTAACTTCTCAACATAGATCCAATATATATTAAGAAGAGACTATATAGCCATTTGTCTGAAATGGTATAGGGTTTCCTGCCTGAGCAGGGGGTTGGACTAGAAGACTTCCAAGGTCCCTTCCAGTTCTGTTACTCTGTTATGTTGTTATCCTTCCTTCCTTCCTTCCTTCCTTCCTTCCTTCCTTCCTTCCTTCCTTCCTTCCTTCCTTCCTTCCTTCCTTCCTTCCTTCCTTCCCCATCACTGGAGCCTTTTAAGAAGAGATTGGACAGCCAGTTCTCTGAAATGGTATAGGGTCTCCTGTTTGAGCAGGGGGCTGGACTAGAAGACCTCCAAGGTCCCTTCCAGCTCTATTCTATTCTGAATTCTGAATGCAATAAACAGCAGTGATACTGACAGGAAAAATTTGTCCCTACTTGTCACACCAATGCCGGTCTGCCTGCATTATAGGTGCTACATTCTAACTTAATGTTCGGTGTAGATTTTCCTTATTTATCTTCTATATATATATATATAAAAGCGAAATGCCACTCACGCATCATCACAAAATCTCCAGAACCATAAAGCCTACAAACTTGAAATTTACCACGTATGTTCCTCTTGGCTTCTAGGTGCTCACTAAGAAAGGATTTTTCAAAATGACCATTGGAGCATTAGTATTTTTTATTCTCACACTCTGATGCTAAGGAGTTCTACTCCCCCCTCCCCACCTGAAAATAAATCTGTTCCAAAGGCAAAACACAAGCAGAGGAGAGGAGTTTCACTTTCAGTTTCACTTTCACAGCAGCAAGCAACTTTACTACAGAACACTTGAGCTAAGCCACGGCCAGGCTCCTTCCTATCTCCTTCTTGCTCACACAGCAAATACTGTTTGCGTTTCCAAACACCCCTCAACTCTCTCACACACTGACAGGACGCTAGCCATATGAATACCGATGGATGCTGGTAGGCAGAGGCAGATTTTTTTCCCCTTATTTGCCTCCTCAGTTCAGACGAATCTGTTCCTTCTACTATGACACCAGTTAAAGGGAAAAGAGGCAAAAAAAAAACTGCAGAAAAAGATTTACAGATGCGATTAGGAAAACACAAGTAAGGGAAGCTGCACACACAACTTCTAGAGGCAAGTTATTCCATTGATTCGTTGTTTTTACTATCAGACAATTTCTCCTTACTTCTAGACTGGATCTCTCATTAACAAGCTTCCACCCCTTACTTCAGAAATTGAGGATTTTCTGTTCCAAAGTCTGAAACAGTTTTGATCCAAAAGACTGCTGGTTTTGTTGATGCTGTGATCAACTTTTGGCAGTTGGTTTGAGTTTTAGGCACAATTACTATTCAACTTCTCTTTTTTTGTGTGTGTGTATCTTGGGGAACTGCCGGGGCCTTGGTTGATCCGTTTGGAGCAGAAGAAAAATAAGATGACTATAAATGAGAAAATTTGCAGCTCAGGGTTGAAATTAGGGGTCCTTGGTGCTCTCTGAGCTTGGTTGCTTTCTTACAGACGTTTCATGACCCAACTAGGTAACATCATCAGTGCTATTAAAGAATGGGCTTTACTCTCAATTTATATACTAGTAGCTTGCCCTGTCAGTGTTGATGGAAATGTTTTGGTGGTTCTTTGAATAAGTTGTTGTTTATTGTTAGTTTGTTTGGCACTTCCTTGATTGGGATATTATTTACTTCTTGATCGTTGGTCTGATGTTAATCTTGGTGTTCATCTATGCTCATCTGGGTGTTGATTGCTGGTGGGGAAGTTCCCCTTTGGGTTTGTTGAACATCTGGAGTAGTTACGTCTATGTGTCTAGCGATGGCTGAATTGCCAGAGGGAAGATGAATGCAGTCTGAGCGCAAAGACAGCATGAATGAAAAATGAAAGAGGAAGTCGGATTTGTTTAACTCAATATATATCCTTCTCGTGTTTCTCTAGGCGGCTTAGCAAGTCGGGTGAATTTTCTGCCTTCGCTCTTCCTGGCTGAGCAAGGCAAATATTGGCTTTTGTGCTGACACTAACAACTGATGGGGTGGGGTTTTTTTCAACGCAGCCGAAGAGTCTTTTTTGCGTTCAGGTTGTCTAATCCATGAATCGCTTTTAATACAGGGAGTAGTTTAGAGGTGCAGAAAATAAAGACGAATTTTGAAGATGGGCTGGATCCAGCTGGAAGCTATGGGAGGAAAAAAAAACCCCACCAGATTCTCCCAGTGTGTCTCTTGGGAGTCAAGAATGGGGCTGAATCCCCCTTTCTAAGTCCTTTCCTGGTAACATAACCCAGAGCAGAGCTACCTTAAGGGCTCAGCAAACAGCCCTACTCTGACCACGGGTCTCATAAGCTTCATGGCCCTATTCGGAACAGGGAGTGCTTGACGTACGACCACCATTGAGCTCAAACTTTCCGTTGCTAAGGGAGACATTTCTCAAGTGCATTTGCCTTATTTTACGACCTTTCTTGCCACAGTTGTTAAGTGGATCGCCGCAATTGTTAAATGGGTAGCAAGGCTGTTAAATGAATCATGAGTCAGAAGGTTGCAAAAGGGGATCACGTGACCCCAGGACACTGTGACGGTCATAAAGGTGAGTCAGTTGCCAAGCTGGTCTGAATTTTGATCACGTGCCCACGGGGGCGCTGCAGCGGTCGTTAAGTGTGGAAAAACGGTCTTGGGTCGCTTTTTTCAGCGCTGTTGTAACTTTGGGTCACTAAAGAAACCGTTGTAAGTCAGGAACGGCCTGTAATGGGATGGGTCTGAACTTTATGACTGTGTCACATGCCCAATTCCACACAGACACACACACAACCCTCCTCCGAAAAAATATTCTTGCCATTCTTAATTTAAAAGCTCCTGTCCTGGTTAACACTGTCCGCCGTGAGATTGGGGTCAAAGAAAATATATATACTGTATATAACAGAGGCAGAATAATCAGGTCAGGAAGAAAGATTTTTGTTCCTGCCCTGGTTAAAAAAAAGGATTTATCTGGATAACAGCAGCCTTTTACTTTGCTTCTTCTTGCTTGTATCTTTGCAAAATATTTAAGAAAGTCCTTGACGTAATGACAGTTCACTTAGGGACCATTCAAAATTACAACACCACTGAAAAAAGTAACTTATGGCCGATTTTCACACTTATGACAATTGCAGCATCCCTGTGGTCACGTGATCCAAATTCAGATGTTTGGCCAACTGACTCATATTTACGACGGTTTGTAGCATCCCCGGGGTCACATGATCCGCTTTTGCGACCTTCTGAGCAGCAAAGTCAAGGCGGAAAGCAGATTCACTTAACAACCGGGTTACTCATTTAACAACTGCAATGATTCACTTAACAAACATGGCAAGGAAAGTCGTTAAATGGGGCAAAGCTTAGCGACACAAATTTTGGGCTCAACCGTGGTCTTACGTCAAGGACTATCCTGTATTTGGGTCCAAGAGGCGGCCACCAGACTAAAAAAGGTATTAAAATAGTCGGATCAGATTGAGGAGATATCATTTTATATATGATGTTTTTCACCAAGGAGAGATTTCGGTGGGGGAAATCCATCTTTGTAAGACGGCGGTTGGTTTTCAATATCCATTTCCGCTCATGCTTAGCATGCTTGATAGTGTTTTGCCCGTGAGTTTGCGTCCCGCTAATGAAATGTATTTCCATGCCCCAGCAGGCAAAATAGCAACCCTCGGCTGCAAACATGCCGAGATGCAGAATGAAATAAGTATGATCATAAATAAAATTAATACTTAAATGAGGCCGGGGACGTAATTGTTTTTAAATGGGCCATTTTGTAGCTTGCTTTTTTTTTTACATTAATGCATCAAAGGCCTTGGACGGATGCTGTGTTCTGGACATTAAATAAAATGTGGTTTTCTTTTCCCCCCTATTAAATTTGCTTTACCTCCTCATTTGATGTACCACCCCTGCTACCTATCCAGTTACTGCTGAGTCTTCTGCAAAATAATACCCATATTTGCTTAATTTTAACTAGAATACAAGCACAGAGAGCTCTCTGTCAGTTCTCGTAACAAGAGCGGGCTTCTGTTTTTCAAGAAATGAATCTGGTTTTCTTGACAGCTGGAAATACTGCAGAGAATAAATTGCAGGGAAGGGTTTTCAAATTTGCATTCAGAGAGTCCTTGATTTACAACCGTAATTCAGCACAGAATTACAATCGTAAATTGTGCTGGTTCTTAAGCGGCTTGTCACACGACTGATCCAGTTTTAAGACCGTCGTTAAGCAAAGCCCTTGTCTACAATAGGTGATTTTTGCCAGAAAGCAGGAATAAACAGCCACCTTGGCGTAAACGACTTGACCAATTGACCGCCGGACGCTGCAAACTGGTGTAAATGTGGGCCAGTGGCGAAGGGCGCAAAATGTGACCATGAGGGATCGGCCGTCAGAATCTCTAATCTGGGTCATAAGTACCTGTTTTGGGGCGGTCTTTTGCCATTTCAAATGGTCACTAACGGTGACTGGTCGTAAGTGAAGGACATTCTTACCGGTGTGTACAATGGCATATAGGTAATCTTCGGCTAACAACAGTTTATTTAATGACTGTTTGAAGTTACAACGGCACTGAAAAAAGTGACTTACGACCATTTTTCACATTTACGACCTTTGTAGCATCCCCATGGTCAAGTGATCAAAATCTGAATGCAGGTGTTTATGACAGCTGATTCGCTTTATGACTAGTGACCCACCTTACGACCGTTGTAAAAACGGTTGTGAAACCGAGTCTGGCCTACTAACGCCTCAACTTATGACCCCAACAACTTACCATTGAAATTCCAAGGTCCTTTGCGGTCCTACGTCAACGACTACCTTCATATGTATATAAAACCCTTTTTCTATGGGATAGAGTAAAAAAAAAGCCATTTGAGATGTATTAAACACAGGAAGTTCTCAACTTACAACCACAATTGAGCCCCAAATTTATGTGGCTAAGTAAAGACATTTGTTTTAAGTGAGTTTTCCCCCATTTTACGACCTTTCTTGCCACAGTTGTTAAGTGAGGCATTGTAGCTAGTAAATTAGTAACCCGGTTGTTAAGTGAATTGGGCTTCCTCGTTGACTTTGCTTGTCAAAAGGTCACAAAAGGGGATCACGTGACTCCGCGACACTGCGGCCGTCATAAATGTGAGTCGGTTGTCAAGCGTCTGAACATAAACCACGTGACCACGGGGATGCTGCGCCGGTCGTAAGTGTGAAAAACGCTCATCAGTCCCTTTTTTGTAGTAACTTCTAACGGTCACTAAGGGAAGTGCCGTAGGTCGAGGACTTCCTGCAGAGCAATGTTACAATATTCCCCGATTTACAGCCATGTTTTTTGTTTGATTCTAGGCGATGAAAGCCGGGAGATTAAAAAGCAGATCACGGGCATGAGGAGATTGCTGAACGAGAGCACGGGGCGGATCTATCAGCGAGTGGGGAAAGAAGGAGAAAAGGTGAAGGAAGAAGAAGAAGTCCAAGAGTTAGAGCTGGCTTGGACTCCGCGTCTGAACCCTCCCGCGGAAACCCCTGGGCACCTCCAGCCATTGCCCAGCGGGGCCTGGAACGAATTGTCTCCCCAGACCGGACACTATTCAGGACAATACGGCACCCGCTCCAAAACCTCCTTCCAGAACCAGGCCAGAACTGTGGGCGCAAACGGTACGATTATAGATCTTCTAGGTTTTCTACCTGTAAACCACGATTGGTCGGATTTTTCATTATGCCGAGTTCCTGGGTCACAAAGGAAGACGAAATCCTTGGTCCGGAGTTGGTAATATGAAAACTCCCAAGTTTTTTTTCCCCTTACGTGACAGGTAGTCCTCGAATTATGAGCAAAAATTGAGCCCAACATTTCTGCAGTTAAGCGAAGCATTTGTCGAGGGGGCCCCCCGTTTTACGACCTCACTCGCCACGGTTGTGAAGTGAATCACTGCAGTTGATAAGTTAGTCGCCCGGTCGTTAAGTGAATCCGGCTTCCTCGTTGACTTTGCTCATCAGGAGGTTGCAAAAGGGGATCACGTGACCCTGGGACACTGCAACGGTCATACGTATGAGTCAGTTGCCAAGAAATCTGAATTTTGATTACGTGACCACTGGAATGCTGCGACGCTCATCAGTGTGAAAAATGATTCTCAATAAAAATCAACGTCTAAAAAAAATTAAAATTATGGTACCCACATAGCTGACTTGTCGACTGGGAGTGGTGCGGTGGCCTAGAGGTGGAGCTCTCGCCTCACAATCAGGAGGCTATGGGTTCAATCCTAGGTAGAGGCAGATATTTCTCTCTCTCTGTGCACAATGAGACTATATCTGCTGGACAAAACTCTGCATTGGCGACAGGAAGGGCATCTGGTCAGTAAACGCTCAGCTCCATTCAGTTGCCCAGACTCCACCCCCCGCAAGGGATTATGGGGTCGTTAAATGAAGGTGGTGATGATAGCTGACTTGTTGACTGAAACAACCTATGAGGATCAAAGATAGAGGGAATATTATGGGATGCTCCAGGGGGTTGTATGAACCTCATCATGGCGCATTGAAAAGCTGGAGATGATGACTCTGATGATGCAAGTGGTCCTTCTCTGAACATTAAAAAGTTTTCCCAACTTTGCAAAGTCGCAGCTGCCACTTTGAATTTCACAATCTCCATCTGGAAGATGCCACTCAAAGGGCCAGGGTGGAGTCCAGTTTATATTGGTTTCTCTTTATGACGAGAGAGAGGCCTTACTGCCCTTGCTTCTTGAATCAAATACCTCATTGCACGTATCGGTGCCTTTAAAAAAATTTAATATACAGGTGAACTTCAACGTACGACCCCAATTGAGACCAATGTTTATGTTGCTAAACGTGACTGTTGTGGAGTTTTGCCCCATTTTACGACTTCTCTGGCCAGAATCGTTTAATGAATCACCGCCATGAAGTTTGTAACACGGTCGTTAAGTGAATCATTGAAGTTGTTAAATTAGTCAGACAGTTGTTAAGTGAATCTGGTTTCCCCGCTTGTCAGAAGGTCGCAAAAGGGGATCACGTGACCCCTCCCCCGGGACACTGCGACCGTCATAAATATGAGTCAGTTGCCAAGCATCTGAATTTTGATCACGTGGCCATGGGGATAGTGCAACGGTCGTAAGTGTGGGAAAATGGTCCTTTTTTCAGTGCCGTTGTAACTTCGGTCACTCAGCAAACCATTATAAATCAAGGACTGCCTGCATTATTTCCATTGTCATAAATGATCAATTCGATACCACAATAACGTGGAAGTTGATGTAATGCGGCCTGCTCTAATCTTCTTCCGGAAAAAAGATTTATTTATTTTTAAAGTTCATAAATATGCATGATGTTAACTGAGCCCTGCTTTTGATTTAAAATATTAGCAGTTGTCTTTCCTTATTTTTTTTTCCTATTTATTGCACATAAAGGAGATTTACATGAATAATTTCTGCCGATGCTAATGGGAATGGGAATGTAATTCTCCCGTGCCCCACTGGGAAAACCAACATTTCATTTATTTATTTTTCCTCTTTGGGGGTGTTTGGAGCTTCACACCCTCATTAGGAATGCATTATATTTGCCGCAGAAAAAATTAATTTCAGCATATTTCGCTTTGTGCAAACGTGGCCACCATCCTCATCAGAATATTAAGGAGCAGGAAGGATCAATACGGATAATTTTGGGTTACAGTCCTAAGGGGGACCTTGAATTTCTATTGTTAAGTTAAGCGGTTTTTAAGTAAAATGTTGTGTAACTGCACCGCTTAGCAGCAGCCATCACAACTGTGGATAAGCAGGAACCATGCAGTCGTTAAGTGAGGACCTCATAGCAATAGCACGTAGACTTATAGAAGTAGTTTTTCCACGTACAACCACGATGGAGCCAGGAATGTCTGTTGCTAAGTGAGAAATTTGTTAAGTGAGTTTTGTCCCATGTTACAAATTCTCTCGTCACGTTTGTTAAATGGATCACTGCAGTGGATAAGTTAGAAAGACCGTTGTTAAGCGAATCGGGCTTCCCTCTTGACTTTGCTTGTCAGATGGTTGCGTAACCCTGGGACGCTGCAACCGTCATAAATATGAATCAGTTGTCAAGCGTCTAATTTTAATCACAACAGCCGTTAAGTGTGAAAATGGTCCTAATTCCCTTTTCTCAGTCCCATTTTAACTTTGAGCGGTCGCTAAACGAACCGTTGTAACTCAAGAACTACCTGTATTATGCCGTATTCTCAAAAGCCAGACAAGCAAGGGCTGCTCACATAAAGGAGATGTGGCTGCGACGTCCATTGTGCTCCCCACGAACGCTGCTCCACAACGCAAAGGTAGCCCGCTGTGTGCTTCCATGAGAGTTGCCGTTTTTGTGGTCTCCTCTGTATGTTTACACAACTCTTTGCGAAGAGGAAGGCAATAAACCCAGCCCTGTCACAAAGTCACGCTGGAAAGATTTAATTTCAGGGTTTTGGCTTCCCGGCTGCAAGTAGCGACAGCTTTCCAGAAGCCCTGGAGACGCTGCGTAGGGAAAGGAGGGCTAATGGTGTGGATTTCTTTCATTTTTCAGGAGAAATCCCGGCGGCCAATGCCTCCTCCTCCTCCTCTTCTGGATCGAATTGTTGCACTTGCAATTGTCAACCTGCTCTGCAGGCCATTCTTCAGGAGCTGAAGAGCATGAGGAAGATCATGCAGATCCAAGCCGGTAGGACAATCGGTCGTTCAAACCAACAAACAAACCGTGTGGAATATTCTCAGACTCTCTCTCTCTCTCTGTCTCTCTCTCTCTCCCGTTTTCCGGCATGAGCATGTGCGCTGGCCAGCTGATTGTCGCGTGCGCATGCATGCCACAAACCAGAAGACTAGCTTGACGGTGCACATGCACTCACCAGAAACTGGAAGTTCATTTTCCGGTGCGCGCATACCCCCTGGCCAGCTCCTCTTCCGGGTTGTGGCCCAGACGAGCGTGTGCGTGCTCCCTTTGGTGCCGAAAAGGTTCGCCATCACTGGACTGGGTTCATCCCAAGCATCAAGTCACAAAGCAGCTCAGCACAATTTGACTTAGAGCAGGGCTGTGCGACTTTAAGACCTGTGGACTTCAACTCCCAGAATTCCCCCGGCTGGGGAATTCTGGGAGTTGGAAGTCCACCGATCTTAAAATCGGCAAGGTTGAAAAACACCGCTTTAGAAGTTCTTCCGACATCTTTACTCATGGAGATTCTTGCAGAGATCGCTCCCTGTATCCCCATTCTTGTTTCCTTCCGGGAATCTGCGGGACTCGTTGGGTGGGGCTGAGTTTTGAGGGGTTAATGACGATGCCGAGATAGGAAGCAAAACTAATTTTGCAATCTGCTCACCTCTTTCTTTTTTATCAGCAGCTGCCCAGAACCGACCACAGCCTCCGGTTCCTCTGTCTACCTTGCAGAAAGCCACAGTCTCAAGAAAGAGGAATAAAAAGAAAAAAGCGGCCCCAAAGACTGTTGAACCCCTTACTGTGAAACAGAAACCCGGCGCTGTGGAGAACGACAGGAAGTTACCTGCGAATTCAGACAGGTTGAGCGTGGAAGGGGCCGAATCCGCCTTGAAAACGGAGCCGCCGGTTTCAGGATTCGGCATCGTGCTCGAATCTTCGTCTTCAGATGTAAGTGGGCGAGACGCGATCGATTGCAGGCAATCCTCGACTTACAATGGTCCGTTTAGCGACCGTTCAAAGTTACAACGGCACTGAAAAAAGTGACTTACGGCCGTTTTTCACACTTACGACCGTAGGAGCCTCCCCGTGCTCACATGATTCATATTTATGACAGTGGCAGTGTCCCGGGGTCAGGTGATCCCCTTTTGTGACCGTCTGATGAGCAAATGTCAAGGGGGAAGCCAGATTCACTTAACATCTGTGTTACCAATTTAATAACTGCAGTGATTCACTTAGCAACGGTGGCAAGAAAGGTCTGTGAAATGGGGTAAACTCACTTGACGAATGTTTCACTTAGGAAGTTTGGGCTCCATTGTGGTTGTAAGTCAAGGACTATCTGTATTGAAAACCTTCCATTGTTGATTAAATGATAATAATAATCTTCACGACAATTCTGGCCCGGTCTCCTACATTTTCCTAGCAATTCTTAGAACAACGTTACTTTCCTAAGGGACATTTCATTAATCCATCAGACGGAACATCAAAGCTAATCAAATATATGCTGTATATGTCTTGTATGTATCTGTTTTTACCCCCAGAAGAGATTCGTGTGCACTGGGTGACTTTGGGCCAATCACCAGGAGACTGGGAGTTCTAGTTCCGCCTTAGCCATGAGAACCAGCTGGGTGATTTTGTATGTGGAGGACTAGACATAGTTTTGCAAGGGGACTATGAGAGCTGGAAAAGCGGTATTTGATTTTTTTTTTCTCCTTTGGAATCGGACTTTTGTCAAACAATTGTCTGGGAAGGCGGAAAACTGCTTTGGAGCTTTGTTGGATACGAGGTTGGCAAAGTTCACGGTGGAGGAAGAAGCTGAGCGTTCATTTCTTCAATGGACTTTTTTTTTTCATTTCGAGAAGGCAGTTTCCAATTTCCTAAGTGTGCCCAGATCACAGAACCTAATTAAATTCGGTATCAGTGATCATAAAAGAAAGGAATTGTGTAGAGGATACGGTGCCTTTCTATGGAGAAGTGTAAACTAATAATGCAAAAGAAGGAGCAGCCTGATAATTCACTTACACGGAGGCCAGCTATACCTGGTAATCAGATTAGTATCTCATACCCCTAAGATCCGTATCGCGGTCCATAGTAAAAGACTTGATGGGGTTTTTTGTGTGTGCGCTGCTGGTCCTGTAATTAAAATTAAAATGTCTGGAAGGAGGAGGGGACCGGGAACTTCTCCTTTTGTTTTACGACTTAGTCTGGATTTTATTTTAATTTCGGTCTTCGGTTTTATCAGAATTTTGAACACGCAGGCGCCATCTTTTAAAGCACATCGATGCAAAATTGAAGTCTGATTGAAAATCTTGGTTTTCTAGACGAAGACCTCGCTCTTGTGACTTTTTGGATTTTTTAAAATAAGTTTTCATCGGTTACTTATTAAAGCACGGCGTTAAAAATATAGTTTGGGCCACAAATGGACATTTCTCAATGAAGGGTTCAGAAGTGCTATGACGTTTGTTTGGGTTTAATCTCAATAATTCAGCCTTATGGTATTTTGAGTCCAGGAACCGATGGACAATTCTCCTTCTAAATATGTTTTCTGTTTGTTTCAATAAAAGGCGAATAATATGTCGAACTGGCAAAGAAAGTAACTGTTGATCAATTACAACATTTTATAAATGCTTAGGATTAATTCTAATTGGCGGTTTACTCATTTTAGCCCAACAAAGTTGAACAAATATTAGTGTTAATTATGTACCCAGTTGCCTTGATTATTTTCTGTTATCAAATACTGTTCAACTGTTAACCATACTGTAAGAATGGACGTGAGAAGCTCAACTGGGTACTGATTGCTTGCAGTTGGAAGATAACGCCCCACTAAAGGAATCTGGAATAAATCAGCATTTTATGTGACCGGAATACAAACGGATTCATTTAGAAAACATACACAAAGAAAATTGCAGATCACTTTAATTGGATCTCTAATTGAAGCCTGATCTTCCCTGTGCAGAACCTTGAGGAAGAAACTTATTTCAAACTTTTTCTAAAGTAAGATTGTTGACAGATTGGTAGTCCTGCTTTTTTCAGGATTATTGTTGTAGTGATGTTAGAAACTGCATTATAGAAGATAATGGGTGATTATAATATAGAATATTATCCAATTTTATTCTGACACTGCCTTGGAATTCACTAATAACACTGCTGTTTTTATCCTGGTTTTGGTCTGCCAGGTTGGAAGCTGAAGTGACAAGCCTAATCTCAGATCAAATCTGCAAAATTTGCAATTGCCGTTTGCCTCGGATAGTTAATTGGCTGATTATTAATAGACAGAGAAAGGGACGGTTCACAATCCAGGGCTTTGTGCGAGTGTCTCTCCAGTTAAGTGTGTGTGGTTGTGTCTCATGGGCAAATGGTACTTTTTCTGGAAAGTTGTGACTTTATTTATTTATTTATTTACATTTCTATGCCGCCCAACTCCCAAAGGGACTCTGGGACTTCCAAACTTGCTGAATTTTTATTTACTGGATAACTGTTCTGTCCCCGGCAAATGCATGCTGCTTCCAGCCATCACAAATCCTAGCATTTTATTATGGTTTGTAGTAACTTAAGGTCAACTAGTCCTGGTACAGGAATTCCTTGACTTACGACCATAGTTGGGCCCAAAATTTCCATTGCTAAGAAAGACATTTGTTAAGTTTTGCCCCATTACGCAATCTTTCTTGCCACCGTTGTTAAGCGAATCACTGCAATTGTTAAGTTAGCCACACGGTTCTTAAGTGAAACCGGCTTCCCCATTGATGTTGCTCGTCAGAAGGTCGCAAAAGGGGATCACGTAACCCCGGGACATTGCGACCGTTATAACTATGAGTCAGTTGCCAAACGTCTGAATTTTGATCACGTGACCATGGGGGTGCTGCAACGGTCGTAAGTGTGAAAAATGGACATAGGTCACTGTTTTCAGTGACGTTGTAATTTCAAATGGTCGCTAAATGAATGGATGTAAGACAAGGATGATCTGTAAACATAATAAGCATGCAGATAATCATCCTCTTGAATGATAAGATAAGATATATAAGATATAAGATATAAAAATACCGCATAAGACATAAGATACAAGATCTATGTATCTATCTATCTATCTATCTATCTATCTATCTATCCATAATCAATCTCTGTTGTCTTTCTCCTATCTATATCATCTATCATCTATCTATTACCTGTCTGTCCATCTAGGACATCCATCCATCCATCACCTATCAATCATCAATCATCTATCTCTCTATCCCTCTAATCTATCTGTCTGTCTTATCTATCTATCTATCTATCTATCTATCTATCTATCTATCTATCTATCTATCTATCTATCTATCTATCTATCTTCTATCCATCCATCCATCCATTATCTATTACCTATCAATCATCTGTCTATTCCTCTAATCTCTATCTCTCTCCCTCTCTCTCTCCCCATCCATCCATCTACACACACACACACACACACACACACACACACACACAGTATATTAATCACAGTCCATTTTGAATACATAGCAAAAAAAAAGTGTCTTGAGAGTTAACAAGATTTTCTTGATTCTTAACATTTATTACCGATAATAATGTGCTGACCTGAAAGGGAATGCATTATTTCCCACTCACAAACGGAGGGTTAACACTGTCAATCCAATGAATGAAAACTCTTCTGGCACCAATTTAATATAGTTGTGTCGGTGCGTAATACGGCACAATGCCTGTACACCTGTATTTGCGCCAACTTGTTTTGCGGGCAGAATGATGACGTTGCTAATCCTACCTTGTTATTCCCCTTTCCCCCTTTATTCTGATAGCCAGAAGTACAGCTTGCTGAAGGTTTTGACGTTTTTATGCCTAAATCACAACTGGACTCTATCTTAGCCAATTACACTCGCTCAGGAAGTCTCCTCTTTCGGAAACTGGTCTGTGCGTTTTTTGACGACAAGACGTTGGCCAACTCTCTGCCGAATGGCAAAAGGAAAAGGGGGCTCAATGACAACCGGAAAGGATTAGACCAAAATATTGTGGGTGCAATAAAAGGTATTTATATTTCCCTACTTTTATATACTCCTCCTTTTCAAAAGTCTTCTCAACACGGGGCGGTTTCGCGTCTGGAGACGAGACACAGGTAGTCCTGTCAGCACAATTGAGCCCCAAATTTTATAGCTAAGCGAGACAGTTGTTATGTGAGTTTTGCTCCATTTTACGGCTTTTCTTGGCGCAGTTGTTAAGCGCATCGCTGCGGTCGTTAAGTTAGTAGCACGGTTGTTAAGTGGATCTGGCTTCCCCATGGACTTGGCTTGTCAGAAGATCCCCAAAGGGGATCATGTGACCCCCCCGGGACGCTGCAACCGTCATAAATACGAGCCTATTGCAATCATTTACAACCATTTATTTAGTGATTGTTCAAAGTTACAATGTCATGAAAAAAATGTGATTTAGGGCTATTTTTTAAGACTTATGGCCGTTGCAGCTTCCCCATGGTCACGTGATCAAAATTCGGATGCTTGGCAACTGGCATGTACTTATAACCAGGATTACCTGGTCATCTTTCTAGCAAGCTAAGTCAGCGAGGAAGCCAGATTCATTTAACAACCAAGCTATTAATTTAATAACTGTGGTGATTCACAGCACAGCGGCAAGGAAGGTCATAAAACATGGCAAAACTCACCTCATGAGTGTCTCGCTTAGCAGTGGAAACTTTGAGCTCAACTGTGGTCCTAAGTCAAAGACTCTGTGTGCGTGTGTGTCAGAGGTGGGTTCCTCCCGGTTCGCCCAAACCGGTAGCAAGCTGCTGGTGATGTCACGATGACGTCACGGAACCGGTTCAGTCGGTGCCAGTCCATGGGCACCACCATCTTTTTTATTTTTTAGGGATTTTTTTTTAAATTTTTTTCTGGGTTTTTTTTCTTCTGCGCATGTGCAGAAGCTAAGTTTCTGGCACTGCACGTGTCGCCATCTTGTTTTCAACTTTTTTTTTTGGCATTTTTTATTTTTATTTTTTGGCACGCGCAGGCCCACGAGGCACGGCCACGCAGCGCGGGAGGAAGCGAACCGGCAGCGAGGTAAGTTAGAACCCACCCCTGGTGTATGTGTGTGTGTGTCTGTGTCTGTGTAAGGAAACTTTGAGATCAATTGAGGTCCTAAGTCAAAGACTACACACACACACACACACACACCATATATATCTCAAATATGTATCTGAATCAGTTTTCAGTCCCATCCAGCTGCCTCCCTCCGTCAAGTGGCACCAGGAGGCACAATTCTGACAAGAAGACTCCTTTTATTGACTTGATGGTGCCACCCAAGTGATGGGGCCTGAGGAAGTCTCCTTGGCTTCTCCTAGACAGGAGTAGGAAGTGATGCCGTGGTGGGACTCCGCTCCGCCTGGCTCCATTCACCCAAGTTGACTTTAGAAAGCTGTTCTTCAAGAGACTGTAGAGCCATTTATTTCTTCTTCTTTGACCTCATTAAGAATCAGGAGGTCTTGTTGTCCACTTGGCATTAAGAGATGCCTTCCAGAAGATCTGGCCCCAAACTTTGCACTGCTCTTTCCCGCAAGTCCAGATGGAGCAGGTTGTGTCCGATAAATCAGTTAGAGGAGCGGCAGTGTTAAGACTTTTTGGCGATATGTAGTTCATTTCATTTCCAATTTCCCTCTGGTACATCTGGAGAGGAGCCTTGTTTTACTGCTGAAGAGCTCATCAGCAAAGAGGATGCTAATAAGGCCATTAAAAGCATTGTCGTTGAGTGGAGTTTTTGACGTCAAACCTGGCTTGCCTTCCAAACTGATTCCCCCCCCCCAAACATATTTTTATCCTCTGCTGTTTCTGTTAACCCTTGTCTCTGTTCCTTGCCTCAAATACATCCTTAAATCAGATCTCAGCTTCAGAGGTCTGGTCTAAAACTTATTTTCGAAGGTGTCCTTAAAGTTCCCTCCAGATTGTGAAAAAATATGGTTGCATATCTTTCCACCTCCTCCTTCCAAAAATGGGAGGGGGACCTTCAAACCTGGCTAAATCCACATGTGTGATGTGACTCCTGCCTAAACAACCTGAGTTGTGGTCCTCGAAGATCAAAAACAGGCTCATTCCTGCTCAGTCCCGTTCTTTTTAAACAATTATGTTAGATAGTTTGCTGTAGCTCATGTTTTGCTCTGTTTCTGAAATGCTCCTTAATTAAGGAAATATATTGGCCTCTCTGACTTCCTCAAATGTTGAAACGTACTCGTAAGCCAAAGAAAGGAATTGTTGGTCTGTTGGTTGATGACATCATTCATCATTGTCTCTTTTTTCATTTTTTTCTGTTGTCTTTTCCAAGTGGGTCCTTGGTGCTCTCTGAGCTTTCTGGTTTCCTTGCAGACGTTTCGTGACCCAACTAGGGAACTTCATCCGTGCTAGAAGGGAGGGGGGATTGCAAAGTGGAAGAGAAGGAGAGGAGAAGGACTGTGGGGTCCTTGACTTGGTGGCTTTCTTTCAGACATTTCATGACCCAGCTAGGTAACCTCATCAGCGAACCCCGTTCCCTTCTAGCACTGATGAAGTTACCTAGTTGGGTCATGAAACGTCTGCAAGAAAACCACCAAGGGTGGAGGGTTCGTTCTCTGAGCTTGTGGGTTAGTTTTCGAATGTTTCGTTACCAAGCTAGGTAACATCTTTAGGGGAATTTAGGGAATGTCAGCTTATAGGACCCAGATTGTTGGGGGCGATATGCTGAACTCTGTAAACCGCTTAGAGAGGGCTGTAAAGCACTATGAAGCGGTATATAAGTCTAAGTGCTATTGCTATTGCTATAAGGACTTTGTGTGGTCAGTGGGTCTTGTGATGGGGAGGTCACATCAGGTGAAGGTCACATCAGGTGAGGATCTTGTGATGGGTCAGGTGTGGGTCGCATCAAATGAGGGTCTCACTTGCTGCAACCCACACCTGACCCATTGCAAGACCCTCACCTGATGTGACTCCCCATCACAAGACCTTCACTTCTGACCCACACCTGACCCATCATAAGACCCATCACAAGAGCTACTGACCACCCGAAGCCCTTATAAGCAGAACAACGTCAACACTGACCTCCTCTCAACTCCACTGAAGACGTTATGTAGCCTGGTAATGAAACGTTTGGAAACCAACCCACAAGCTCGGAGGCCAAACCTCCATCCACATTCTACCCCCGAGCTACAGAAATTCGCCCCATCACAAAACCCCCAAGTGGCCAGAGAGCACCAAGGACCCCGCAGTTCAACCCTGAGCTGCCGTGGGCCGAAGCCCACCCTTCTTAAAAGTTTCTCTTCTTCTCCAAGCGAAAGTTCAAAACTTCTCCTGCCTCTGACGACTTCCTCTTCCTCCAGAGCTTCTTCTCGATCTACATGTCTGTGAAAGAGGATGTGAGAAGCGGGGGGGGGGGGGGAGAGTGCAGAGTCGGGGGGGGGCATCGTCTTAGAAGAGATTTTTTCTCTGTGTTTGCTTGGAATCATTGGAAGCAGTCCTTTATATTTATATTTTAGGAAATTTATATTGTCGCCTATTTGCACATGGCGACTCAAGGCAGCTTACAAGAATATAAAAACCTCATATATAAAGCAATAAAACTAATAACTAATCGACTAACAACAGTTCATTTAGTGACCGTTCAAAGTTTCAGAGGGACTGAAAAAAGGGACTCATGGCCGTTTTTCACACTTATGACCGTTGCAGTCTCCCCATGGCCACGTGATTTACATTCAGATGCTTAACTGATGCACATTTATGACGGTCGCCGTGTGTCCCGGGGTCACGTGATCCCCTTTTGCGACCTTCTGACCAGCAAAGCCAATGGGGAAGGCAGATTCGCTTAGCAACCGTGTTGCTAACTTAACAACTCCAGTGATTCGCTTAACAACTCTGGCAAGAAAAGTCTGTAAAACGGGGCCAAACTCACTTAACAAACATCTCGCTTAGCAACAGCAACGTTGGGCTCAATTGTGGTCGTACGTCGAGGACTACCAGTGTTGTTCGGTTTTGCTTCCTCAATTTTGTTTGTTTGTTTGTTCGTTTCCCCCGTTGCAGTGTTCACAGAAAAATACTGTACTGTAAACCACGTGGATAAACTTCCTGGCCCGAGGGACTGGGTTCAAATTCTGCAGGATCAAATCAAGCTGGCCAGAAGACGGTTGAAAAGAGGATCGGGTGAGTGAGAAGAAGCACGGAGGGAAGGAAGGAAAGGGAGCGGGTGGAGCAGAAAGGGATCCTATCGAGAAGCTGAGGAAGGGGGGGTGGGGGTTAGGTTCCTAAATACGGGCTATGCCTGGGTTATCTCTGCCCTTCCTCCTCTTCTTCTTCCTTTCCTCCGTCTTCTCAGTCTGGAGTGAAGGTGGGAACAATCTCAATTCAGAAGTTCTCCTTTTGGGGATAACGCAGAGATTTTGGGGGGGGGGGGTCTGGGTGTCTTGTCTGGGGTTGCTTTCCATGGGCATGAATTATCTTGGGTGGACTGAGAGAGCTCTGCTACTCTTCGTGTATAGTCCCTTTTTTTAAGTCATTTTTTTCAGTGTAACTTCGAACGGTCACTAAACGAACTGTTGTAAGCCGAGGACTATACAACAGTTCATTTAGTGACCATTCAAAGTTACAACGGGACTGAAAAAAGGGACCTGTGACCATTTTTCAGACTTATGACCGTTGCAGCCTCCCCGTGGTCAAATGATTTACATTCGGATGCTTGAAAACTGACTCACATTTATGACGGTCGCCTTTTGTCCCGAGGGTCACCTGACCCCCTTTTGCGACCTTCTGACGAGCAAAGTCAATGGGGAGGCCAGGTACACTTAATGACCGTGTTACTAATTTAAGAACTGCAGTGTTAAGTGTTAAGTGTTTCACTTAACAAACGTGGTGACAAAGGTCGCAAAATGGGGCAGAGCCCACTTAAGAAATGTTTCGCTTAGCAACAGAAATTTTGGGCTCCGTTGTGGACATAAGTCGAGGACTACCTGTATTTTAAAAGTCTCGATATCCCAGCATCCTGAACCGGTGGTGCCTTATGGAGGTTGCATTGCTACTTTCCATCTCATCTCTAACTCCAAAATTCTAGCAGATAATGACGAGGCTACGGAGCATTTAAGATTTATTTTTTTAAAATTTAAAAATGCATTCGGTGCCCTTTGAAGTTAATCCATCTCCAGGATTAACGTTCCCCAGGTAACATTTCAAAGCAAAATACACAACTCCTCAAAAGAGCATCATTCGCATTTTTAAAAAAAAATATCCCCCCCCCCCCCGTTCTTAAAAGAATAGGACACAAATGGAATTAAGTAATCCCTGATACATTAACATTTCAAACAGCAGCAGCAGCAGGAGGAAAGAGAATAAAAATGGTTTTTAAGCCCATCAAAAGACAGAATAACGGAGCTGGAAGGGACCTTGGAGGTCTTCTAGTCCAACCCCCTGCTCAGGCAGGAAACCCTGTGCCGTTTCAGACAAGTGGCTGTCCAGTCTCTTCTTAAAAACGTGCAATGTTGGGACGTTCACAACTAAGAAGAGATGCGTATAATCACAAGTTCACAGATTCTCGCTGCTTTTACCCAAAGAATGGGAACAACATCACAAAAGTTGTTTTGCAAATTCCATCCCTTCTGCCTATACAGGTAGTATTACAGCAGTTCATTTAGTGACCGTTCGAAGTTACAATGGCATTGAAAAAGGTGACTTAGGACCCTTTTTTCACACTAGTATCCCCGTGGTCACGTGATCAAAATTCAGACGCTTGGCAACTGACTCATAGTTATGACGGTCCCAGTGTCCCATGATCCCCTTTTGCGATCTTCTGACAAGCAAAGTCAATGGGGAAGCCAGATTCACTTAACAACTGTGTTACTCACTGAATAACTGCAGCGATTCACTTAACAGCCGTGGCAAGACAGGTCCTAAAATGAGGCAAAGCTCACTTAGCAGACATCACGTTTAGCAGCAGAAATGTTGGTCTCAAATGTGGTCGTAAGTTGAGGACTATCTGCACTGAAGACAAAATGCCGCAGACGAAGGAGCGATTTAGCCGAGATGCCAGCCGGCTCTGCCTCCACTGGCATCTCCAGAAGCATTTTAAGACTGAGAAGACAGGTGGGGACATGTTTGGATCAATCCTTAGAGAGAGAGAGAGGAGGATTTTGCAGCCGGGGCTTTGCAGTTAAGGTTTTAAAATGGAAAATAATCTCAGCCAGGCTGAATCACTATAAAACCAGTGGGGCGATTTAGCATTGTTTCCATTCTAAAACTGCAAAGGCCAGGGCTGTAGGCAGAACAAGAAGCAACGGATAGAAACTCATCCAGGAGAGAAGGAACCTGGAATTAAGGAGAAACTTCCTAACAGTGAGGACAATTAACCAGTGGAATAGCTTGCCACCAGAAGTTGTGGGTGCTCCATCACTGGAGGTTTTCGAGAAGAGACTGGACAGCCATTTATCTGAAATGGTATAGACACTAGAGTCGTGGTGGCGAACCTATGGCACGCGTGCCACAGGTGGCACGCGGAGCCATAGCGGAGGGCACGCGAGCGTTGCCCACCGGCAAACCGGAAGTGCGGAAAAACGCACTTCCGGTTTGCCGGTGAGCTGTTTTTTGCACTCCGGAGGGTTCAGGGAAGCTCCCTGAAGCCCCGGAATGCAAAAAACGACAAAACAGACAAACCGGAAGTGCATTTTTAATAATAATAATAATAATTTTTCCGTACTTCCGGTTTGCCCGTTTCGTCGTTTTTTACCGTCCCAGGCTCCGGTAAGGCCTTTGCGTGTGTGTGTGTGTGTGTGTGTGTGCGCGCATGCGCAGGGGGCAGCATGGGGGGGTGTTGTGCGCATGCGTGGGGGGGAGAAAATGGGTGTGGGCACGCGAGCACGCGCTAGCGCACGCACCCCCCCTTTTTGGCACGCAAACCTAAAAGGGTTCGCCATCACTGCACTAGAGTCTCCTGCTAGACCAGGAGGTTGGACTAGAAGACCTCCAAGGTCCCTTCCAGCTCTGATTGACTTTTCTGATGCCCCTAGAAACACCCCTGCCTTGATTTTTGTTTTTGAAAAAGTACTTTGACTTTTCAGTGTTTTGCGTCGTTTTGTCAAGCGGTAGTTATGCTCTGCTTTGTACCTTTGTTTTCAAAGTTTGGCCTTTTTCCTAGAATTCATTGCAGCAAAGAAAGGTTTGGCTGAGAGAAAAAAATGTTATCAGCAAAAGTGCACTGAAGTGGATTTTTGGAATGCCGCTTTAGGGATTTAAAGTCATATTTTCCACTTTGTATCCTTAATGCAGTGGTGGTTTTTTTTTTTAGTGCAATTAAAGTAATTTTATGTGGCTTGGCATTTTTCCTGCTCAGTTCAGTTATTGATTTACATCCGAAAAGGATTTCACGTATTAATGTGTGTGCATTATGCACCAGTAAAATCCTTTCCACTTTAAAAGTTGATTAGCCTTCAGTCAGGGACAAATGTAACTTTGGTTGAAGCAGCTCCGTTACCCAAATCCCCTTAAGCAGAAGTAATATAGGAGCAGTGTTTATTAAAAAAAGAGGTCAAGTCAGCAACTGCACAACTGAAGCTCGGCCTTCTTCATACATGCATGAGTTGGGTTTTTAACTTCACTGGATGAGAAATTTGAAAAAAACAAACACAAAACTAAATTAAAGAAAGTGCTAAAGTACTAAAGTATTAAAACTATAAATAACTGTGAAAAAGAAAAGGATTAATCATAACCAATAACCAACAAAACAAAACTCTAAACAATCTAAACTTATCACTTATATATAAAATGTTAAACAATATACAATATACTGATGAGGTTACCTAGTTGGGTCATGAGACGTCTGCAAGAAACCAAGCTCAGAGATCACCAAGGGCCCCACAGTTCTCCTCCTCCTCCCTCCTCCTGTCTGCAAACCCTTCTCCCTTCCAGAACTGATGATGTTACCTAATTGGGTCATTAAAATGTCTTGAAGAAAACAACCAAGCTCAGAGAGCACCAAAGTCCCCACAGTTTTCTTCTTCCTCCTCCTCCTCTCTACAAACCCCATCCTCTTCTAGCACTGATGCTGTTAACTACTTGAGTCATGAAACATCTCAAGCAAACCACCAAGCTCAGAGAGCACCAAAGGCCCCACAGTTCGACTTCGAGCTAGAGGGTTGAAGTCGACTCATCTTAACGTTGCTGAGGTTGAGAAACACTTTACAAAAACTTCCATAATTCCCTGATCAGCTTGGTGAAGATGGTACCAGGGTGGTCTCTGGGGGAAAAAAGAAGAAAAAACACTAGACAGGTTGTTTTTACATAAGCATCCATATTTCATTTCTTTTCTGCATTAACTGTTTTTTAAACTCCCAAGTAAAAGAGTTGTAAAATAATTTTCTTTTCTTTGTTACCTGTCTTTAGCAGAAACGGCTGATGGTGATGAGAAACTGGACATTTCTCTGCTAGAGGCAGGTAAATGGCGCCGAGGTTTGTTTCCTTGTTTAATTTTGTTTAATGTGAGATCTACTGTACCACTAACTGCCGGAACCTCTTGGCAGCTTAGCAATGAAAACAAATTTAAAATCAAGAACGCTTAAAATAAACAACGGAAAACAAGTAAGCCCCAAAGCCTGTTAGAAAATAAGTTATTCTGAGGAATTTTTTAAAAGGAAATAAAGAGGAAAGGCGTTCTGGCAGCAGAAAAACCAAGAAGGTTGCCACCAGATGACCTGTCAACAATCCCGTGAGATCCTCTGCAGGCGCAGAGAGGTTCATGGAGAAAGAGACCCTCTCTCTCAGACCACCTGCAGCTGAGCCACGGGAGGGGGGGGGGGTTCAGAGCTAATGACCAGTACAAGAAATCACATGAACAGTGGCCTCTGGGTTTTTCTAAGAGCAGACCAATTATCAAGTCTTGCCCCAACTGATTTATAGATTAGATGCTTGTCAAGAATATGCCTCATATCAATAAAGGAGAATTATGTAGCTCAGGGTTGAAATGAGGGGTCTTTGGTGCTCTCTGAGCTTGGTGGTTTTCTTGCAGACGTTTCATGACCCAACTAGGTAACATCATCAGTGCTAGAAAGGAGTGGGTTATATTGTAAATAAACAGAGAGCAAACCCCACTCCCTTCTAGCAATGATTATGTTATTTAGTTGGGTAATAAATGTCCGCAAGAAAATCATCAAGCTCAGAGAGCACCAAGGACCCTATACTCCTCCTCCTCCCTTTCTGCAAACCCTATCTCCTTTAGCCCTGATGATGTTACCTAGTTGGATCATGAAAGGTCTGAAAGAAAACCACCAAGCTCAGAGGACACCAAGCAACTCTCAACATGCATCATAATTATAGTTCCTTAAAATGCTAATTTTCAGCTTTTAACTCTTTTTCAGGTACCCTCCTTGAAGCCACACCTTCTGCGCCAGTGTTTCATTAGCATATTCAAACCTTGGTTTGAGATGATGCCAGCAACCTTTCTAGATTACTTCACTATCCGTGCTCTCCTGTTTCACGATCTCCGATCAATTTTTTCCCCCACGCTTTTCTAACGTGGATAATAATTAAGCGACAAATCACTTTTCCTTTGGATTTAATCAAGATATCTAGATTTGTTCGTAGAGAGGCTCTAGTGCAATTAGTCTGGTAACCAATGTGATAGGATGAATTTTGATTTTATGATGGCATTGTCCCACATAAATACATGCGTGCTGGCTATTCTATTTAAATAGAAAAAAAGAGAAATTAAAGTCTCCTCTTAATCTTACAAAGAGCTCCTAACCCCTCCATTTCATATAGACTTTTTGGTGCAGAAGTCATGGGATCAAAAATAAAACTTCTAAGACATTTAATGAGTCTTAATTTAACGAGTTTCTGAGTTGGACCTTTCCTTCCATCCCCACAAGGTAAATTTCTACTTGGATAAAATTATTAATTATATTTTTTCAGAAGCAGAATTGCTGTCATTATATTTGACCATAAGATATTAATTAATATTACTTGCAATGTCACATTTAATCCAGATCAAATACTCCTTGGATGGGTACAGGAGTGATAAATAATGTATTTTATTCTCTCTTTGATGAATGAAGAACCATCAACTCTGTGCACTTAAGATAGATTCCATTCTCGTTTGTTTTGCTAATTTATGGGGATTAGGAATTGTGAGAACCTTTTGGAAGATACAGCTTTGAGAAGATTCTTTCCATCTGCAGACATTTCCTCTCCTTATTCCATCCCTTCAGAGCTGATAAGATATTTGGGGGTCTACGCTAATATTTCTCTTTTCAAACAAAAGCCGGCGGGAGTATAGCTAGCAACTCTCCACTAATCTTCGATACACTCCGATATCTCATAAACATTTATTTGCATTTTTGTTACTTTTGAAGATCCCAGTATCTCCTACATTCTACGTGAGAAGGTCTGCTCATACTTTAGCTCAGGGGTGTCCAACCTTGGCCACTTTAAGATCTGTGGACTTCAACTCCCAGAATTCCCCAGCCAGCCTTGCAACGTTGGACACCAGTTTTACATGAAGGGTTAATGCCACATACATGACAAATTCATTGATACCGTCGTAGACATCTCTAGCAGAGTCTAATGGTGTGTTTAGGAATCCTCTTCTTCAGCTTGCTAAAAATAATCATTTCTGCAGTTCAATAATGTTTTTATATAAATTTTTAAATTTAATGCAGTACAACCAACTTATCCCTGAAACATGGCTGTCTTTTCTTGATGACTTGATCAACCTGGCTAGTGCTGTAGTCTGTAAGGATCCCACGTCCTCTTTTTGAGGCCGATGGGGTTTTCCTCCACAAATGAAATTTCTTAAGTCTTTTCCATAAATCTACAAACAAAGCGTACGTATTGTAACCATTAACCCACAATCAGCAATCTTACGAATCTTTAAAAACAATTGTACACGTGTTGACTTTTAACTGTGACTACTATTAAAACTTTTTCCCGGGCGTCTTTTTTTATAGGTTTTATTAGGAAAAAAAATCATCCCATATTTAGGTAAAAGCCTCAATCTTATGTATATATGTTTTATTAATATGTACATATTTAGCTATTTTTTAAATTACTATGTTCTTAATAAAACCAACAAGGGACTAGTTGTGAAATGGTGCATTAAGATTGTGTCGTGTTATCAATCTCTGGGAATCTTTGTCAAGTTCAGCAAAATAATAATAATAATAATAAATTGCTCTAATTTAATCAGAGTCCTTATGCTTTTTTCTTGAGAGATTATTTTTTTAATTACTGTACATGTTTCTAAACAACTATACCTCTGTCTGATTCCTTCATGTCAGTATCATATTGTTATTAATGTAAAAAAGTGATTAATCCATTGTTTTATCAGCCAGGAAATTAGCAATAAGGCTAAACTAGCTGCCCCAAAAGCAGGAATAAATCAACAGCTGTGTTTTGCTTGTTTGTGGAAGGGATGGAATTTGCTCTTAATTTATAACATGGGAATGACTTGTCCATGTAACACAGGATGGGGTGAACAAGAACAATTGTGGTTTTGTTTATTTAAATAATGGCACACTGTGATTGTGTGATACATAGCAAAAGGCAAGATACATGTAGTCCTCGACTTACAACAGTTCCTTTAGTGACCCTTCAAAGTTACAACATCAGAGAAAAAAGTGACTTATGACCATTTTGCACACTTACGACCATTGCAGCATGCCCAGGGTCACGTGATCAAAATTCAGATGCTTAGCAACCAACTCATATGTATGACAGTCAGTGTCCAGGGGTCCTGTGATCCCCCTTGGCGACCTTCTGACAAGCAAAGTCAATGGGGAAGCCAGATTCACTTAGCAATCATGTTACCAACTTAACAACTGCAGTGGCTCACTTAGCAACTGTGCCAGGAAAAGTCATAACATGGAGCAAAACTCACTTAACCATCTCACTTAGCAGCAGAAAATTTGGGCTCAATTATGGTTGTAAGTTGAGGTTGTAAGAGCTGTGGTGGCGCAGTGGTTAGAATGCAGGATTGCAGGCTAAACTCTGCCTACTGCCAGCAGTTCAATCCCGACCGGCTCAAGGTTGACTCAGCCTTCCGCGCTTCCGAGGTCGGTAAAATGAGGACCCAGATTGTTGGGGGGCAATGTGCTGACTCTGTAAAACCACTTAGAGAGGGCTGTAAAAGCAATGTGAGGTGGTATATAAGTCTAAGGGCTATTGTTATTGCTACCTGCATTGCAAATCGAGAGCAAAATCAGAAATACTTGGGAGAAGAACGCCTGCAGAGGAGGAAAATGTTTGACCGGGTTTCTTGGAAGCCAGCAAGCAGCCAGCAGCACAGTTAATGGAGAGAGGACCGAGAGGATTATAAACAGGTTTGGCAGGCAGTGCGCCCCAAGCATCGCAACGTGGCCATGACTGGACCAACCGGTTTGTAATGTCACCTGGTAATGCCAGCTATGACACCTCCTGTGTCCTGTCTTAAAATTAGCCATTTTGCCAGACTGCCCTTACACCGGGCTTCCCTTGGGAAAGCCTCAAGAGATAGCAAGAAAAGTTATTTTCATCCAGAATGGGTCAGAGAACAAGAAGCGTTCCACGTTCTGAAGTGTTGCATTCCCACCTGGATCAATTTTGCAAAACTGTCTGAGCCACAAGTACACAGTAGCTTCCTCCATAACTTTCCTTTCTCTTTTTAGAGGCTCCTGCAGCCAAGAGACCTTTGTATTTGTATTTGTTTATTTGTCAAGCATATATGATTATAAGCAAAGTATAAACAGTAAAACATGATTGTATATACATGTAATAGTACAAGCATGAATAAGAGTAAAAGAGGTATGAATATATGTGAACATTAGGACAAGAATGGTAGGCACGATTGTGCGCTTATGCACGCCCCTTACCGACCTCTTAGGAATGGGGTGAGGTCGATGGTAGATAACCCGAGGTTGAAGTTTTTGGGGTTAAGGGAAGAAACTACTGAGTCAGGTAAAGTGTTCCAGGCATTGACCACTCTGTTGTTGAAGTCGAATTTTTTGCAATCAAGTTTGGAGCGGTTTACATTAAGTTTGTATCTATTGTGAGCTCGTGTATTATTGCGGTTGAAGCTGAAGTAGTCGTTAACAGGTAGGACATTGAGGCAGATAACTTTGTGAGCTACACTTAGGTCAGATCGAAGGCGGCGGAGTTCTAAATTTTGAAGTCCCAAAATTTCAAGTCTGGTTTCATAAGGAATTCTGTTGTGAACAGAGGAATGTAATACTCTTCTTGTGAAGTATCTCTGGACATTCTCAATTGTGTTAATGTCTGATATGAAGTGTGGGTTCCAGACTGATGAGCTGTATTCAAGGATCGGTCTAGCAAATGTTTTGTATGCTCTGGTTAAGAGTACAATGTTACCAGAAAAGAAGCTACGCAAGATTAGGTTAACGCCTTAATGCCTTCTTAGCTATGTAGTTGCAGTGGGCTCTGGCATTTAGCTCGTTAGAGATGAGTACTCCGAGGTCCTTTACTGAGTGAGGATCATCATCAAGGTCATGATCATCAAGTTTGTATTTGGTGTTTTGATTATTTTTGCCAATGTGTAAAACTGAGCATTTGTTGATAGAGATTGGTAGTTGCCACTTGTTTGAGCATTCAGAAATATAGTCAAGGTCTTTTTGAAGGGTTGTAGTATTGTCTGTGGTGTTGAATAGTTTTACGTCATCTGCGAAGAGGACGCAGTTGCTTTGTATAATATCACAAATGTCATTTAATATATGTGCTTTGCTTCCATCCGGGGACAATCCTGAATTTTGCAACCAGACCTGCTAAGTCTTAAGCCAATATCTATTTCCTTTGTCTTATTTGCTGCCAGCGTTTCCTTGTTTTCCTTTTGGCTTGCCACTTTTGTGGATGCCTGGGAGACATTATTCGTTTGCCACAGAAACAATAATAGTAAGAAATAAGGTGAGACAGGAGGGCAGCATTAAAACTCACAGGGGAAACACAATGCCCGCTTTGCGTTCGAAGCTGGGAGGAGGGTGTTACCCAGCAAGCCCACTCCTCGATTGCTCAAGGTGTCCGGTTTCTTTGCGCAGTTAGTAACTCAGGATCAATTACAATGGTTGGCACACAACAGCTTTGTTCTATATAAATTAACCTCAGAAAATCAATTATGGAAAACTAGTCTCCCTGCTCCGTCTGTAATCACAGCAAATGAGACAAGTGAGAGAATTTATTTGGAGAATAGCAATGTGGCAGGATCCACAGCGGAGATTAATATAGCCAAATTGGTAGCCACAATTTATGAACTTACAAATTACTGGAAGAATACAAAGTGATCTAAGGAAAAGAAGAGCATTAATTGGGATGACAGAATTTGAAGCACAGGTCATTCCTGATTTAACTACCGTATGGTTTGTTTAACAGCGGTTCAATAGCAATACCATAGTAATAGCACTTGGACTTATATACCGCTTCACAGGGCTTCACAGCCCTCTCTGAGCAGTTTACAGAGTCAGCCAATGGCCCCCAACTACCAGTATCTGGGTCCTCACTTTACTGACCTCGGAAGGATGAGTCAACCATGAGTCAGCCAGGATTGAACTGCTGGCAGTGGGCAAATCAGCCAGCAGTACCACATTCTAACACTGGGCCACCAAAGCTCAGAGGAAGGGAAAACCGGAAAGGGAGAAGGAAGGAAAGGAGAAAGAGAAAGGAAGGAAAATATTGCAATAGCAATTATCTACCGCTTCTCAGTGTTTTTACAGCCCTCTCTAAGTGGTTTACAGAGTCAGCCTGGGGCAATACTCATTTAACAAATGTCTCACTTAGCAAGATAAATTTTGGACTCAATTGTGGTCATAAGTCGAGGACTACTACCTGTTGTGTCCTGACGCCATGTGATTCTATTCTATTCTATTCTATTCTATTCTATTCTATTCTATTCTATTCCATTCCACCCTACCCTACCCTATTTTACATTCTTCTGGAGTTTAGAAGTGTCACTTAGAAATTGGCACAAACGCAAGCAGATATTTGTGGGAGACAGAGTTTCTCTTCCATTTCCCCACCCGTGTAAAAATAAATCTGATCATAGGAAGTTCTTCCCTGCCTGCAAATGAAAGAGCAATTTTCTCCTCTCTAATAAAGCCTCTGCTGCAGCTCCTCCTGATGGCAAATGGCTCTTCAGCTAATGCCATCTTGTGGCACCTGACCTGTTATGCATTCATTTTACCTGTAATGGTCTCCTTTCGAATACTCCCAGGCAATTCTGAAAGGAAATGGAAACGAATTAGAAATGTCTACAAGAGACCCATTAGCATAAATCCAATCAAGAAGGCTTTGTTTAAGTTGTTCAGGAGGGTTTTCACTTTGCAGCCCTGTCAAGGGCTGGAAAAAGGGGTTTTTTGCTTGCCTTGCTTAGGATTGGAAACAAAAATGCTTTTCGGTTTATGTAATTCTCTTACAGAAACAATAACAACAATGCTGAAAATAGGAAAACTGTGTAGAAAACACTGGAAAAATGATACCATAACAAAATAACATAAGATAATCCTCAACTTAAAAGGATTTCTGTTGCTAAGTGATACATTTGTTAAGTGGGTTTTGCCTCATTTTACAACCTTTGTTAAGTGAATCACTGCAAATGTTAAGTTAGTAACCCAGTTGTTATGTGAATCTGGCTTCCCCATTGACTTTGCCTGTCAGAAGGTCGCCAAAGGGGATTGTGTGATCCTGGGGACGCTGCAACCGTCATAAATACAAGTCAGTTGCCAAGCGTTAATTTTGGTTGTAACGGCTGCATCTGTAGGTGGCTGTGGCAAATTGCTTCAATCATCTTATGTTTTCAGTGGACACCTTAAGAGAGATAGAAGTGCATAGCTTGATGATATCAAGTTGACAATGTCCAAGTCAGAAAGTTGGGCAGAGGGAGAAGGAAAGAAAGTGTAGGAAGTTAGCACCCACCCATCTCCTAGAAAAATTAAATATCCTAGGAAATATTAAAAAGGCAGAATATTATATAGAATATCCCTGGAAACATGTTTTTAGGCAGAAAAAGACTCACTCTTAGTAGCCCCCACCTTTGTCAATGCGCCATCAAGGAAGGGCCCAGCTCACTCATCCCCACCACCTTTGTTAATAGCCTGGACCAGTCTATTCTACACAACAAAGATCTACCCCTTCACGCAGACTCATCTAGCAAACAGAAACTCAGCAATGGCACCTGGGAAGATTACATCAGCCAAGCCTGGGACACAGACAAAAGCCTACAGAGTTAGCTAAGACCCCCCCCCCCGGGAGTCTGACCACCAATCAGAGTGCATTTCTTATACAGGAACAGGAAACTCTGAGGTGGGGCCCAACAGAGGTTATAAAAACTCAGGGACTCTCAGCAACTTCCTTCTCTCCTTTTTCAACATCCTCCAGGCATGTGATCCCCCTTTTCCCCAGGACCTCAGACCATGTGGTCCTGCTGTCCTCCATTAAACCATCTTTCCAAGCAGTCCCATGCTTCCAGTGTCTTTTTCCCCACTTGGAACTGAACCCAGAAGGATATTCCTTACAACAGAAGGCAGGGAGGGAGGGAGGAAGGATAAGGGAGGGAGGGGATTTGATGGTATATATTTGATGGTATATATAAACAGAATTGCAAGACATCCTTTGTAAATAGAAGGCTCTCTTATCCAAGGTCTAACAGGCATGACTTGGACAAATTTTATTAACAATTCCTGTTTGCCACATTCACCCTCACCAGAGACTTCAATGTTTTACTAATTAACATAGAGAAATTATGTAGTTTGCCAGCCATTTCCCTAAGTGGAGATGTACCAGGGACTGCAATGCTGATTTTGTCACTATAAATAATACACAGTAAAAACCAAGCACAAGAGAGGGAAACAAGTATTCTTTTAAATGGGATTAATTTTCTCACATATACCTCCCTGTCTCCTTAGCTGGAGACTTTGTCATCTTTTCAATTTAAAGAGTAACTTTTAAGAAATCATTTCCTAACTCTGCCATTCCATGGACTGATCATTCAAAACAATGTTCAACTTCACCCAAAAAACCTGATTGACAAAAGAATTGTCCTTACTATTGTTAAGAGCTGACAAAATGCAGAAAATTTACTCAAGAATTTCATATCCCACTCAAGTAATTACTTAGGATTGTTCCACCAACCAAATATGGAGGGGTCCCAAATCCTAATTTTTGTGGCGGCTGATCTGATGTTTTTTAAAAATATTATTTGAAAAGGCCAAGTTAAAGATTAAACACCCCACATTAAGCCTCAGTGACTCTAACTTTTTGTCCTGTCTGGAATTTCAGATGGCAAAAGGTGAAGTCAAAAGTCCGAGGCTGAGAACCAGCATTGGCACTTACGACAAATTCGGTAGGGAAGATTAAATTAAAGTCCAGTCCAGAAGCCAACAAAAACAATTCTATTTATCTAAAAATTCAAAGATTCAGAGGATAAGGTTGTAAATCAAGGACTATCTGTGTGGTTGTTACGAGGTGACACTGATTTGATGATCTGTGAACTCAAAACACTATCAACAGCTCCATAAACCTCTGACTTAAAATTTTATATGCAGTCTAGAAATTGGTTCCCATCAAGTCTGAATTAGCTAAAATCTATATTTAAAATAAATATTTTAATAGAAAACCTGAGTCAGAAAAAAAACTTGATTCCTTGAAACTGGGTTCACGTATTGTATTAAGCATAATTGTTTAATGGCTGTTAGCTGAATTAGCTGAGGTTCCTACAATATGCAGTCAAACCCAAACTATGTAATAATAGGTACAGCCTTTGAATTCAACGATCTGACCACAAGCAGGATCCCATCATAATTTCCTTGGTGGCTTGGCCAAGGTGTAAACTTTCTGAACAGTGGCCAAAATAGAAAACTGGTAGAAAAAACTTAATGTGCGCACAGGGCTATTTAATGACTTTCTATAAATTGGCATTACTTTTAAAATAAAGGTGGGCCATTTTTTAATCTGGGAAATCAATGAGTAAGCTCTGAGGATCTTTTAAAAACAACTTTTCAAACATTTACAGTCACATATTTAAATGGAACAAAATTATCCTTGCATATTTTCTTTGCTGCATCAGTTCCTGTTTTGTTAGATTACTCAGGATGTACTTATTGGTTTGATTTATGTCTCATGTATAAGAGCTGTAGCAGATTATTTTGGGATCGCCCTTGTTACAACAGAAATCCTGCCAGGAGACTGCCAGGACTGAAAGTGACTGGCCCCAAACCATCCAATTACAGCAGAGGTGGGTTCCTACCGGTTCTATAGAACCGTTAGTAATTCGGCAATGATGTCAGGGAGCCGGTTCTGTCAGTGTCTCCGTGGGCACCGCCATCTTGGATTTTGCTTCTGCGCAGACGCTGTTTTTTTATTGTTGCGGGCAGGCGTGCACACACGTTGCGACCCTGAGCAAACCAGCAGCAAAAGGATCCAGAACCCACCCTTGAGTTACAGGTAGTCCTTGACTTACAACAGTTCATTTAGTGATGGTTCAAAGTTACAACAGTACTGAAAAAAAAGGTACTTATGACTGTTGTTACGACCTTTGCAGCATCCCCATGGTTATGTGATTTACCTTCAGATGTTTTGACAACTGGTACATATTTATGACGATTGCAGTTGTCCCAGGGAATCAAGTGATCCCCTTTTGTAACCTTCCAACAAGCCAAGTCAATGGGGAAGTCAGATTCACTTAACAACCGTGTTTCCAATTGAACAATTGCAGCGATTCCCTTAACAACTGTGGCAAGAAAGGTCGTAAAATCACTTAACAAATGTCTCGCTTAGCAATGACAATTTTGAGCTCAATTGAGGTCGTAAGTTGGGGACCATCTGTAGTATGCATGTCATCAAGTTCCAAACATTGTACTAAATTTGCTGAATTACAGACAGTTCAGCTGTCAGTTTGGCTGGGCCTTTGCAATTTGGCAAGGCTAAAAATTCTGCATTTGAAAATCCTGGAGCTGCATTGTGCAAATTACAATAAGTATTTTGCTTTGCTTTCTTTTTTTCCCCTTCTTCTTTGCCTACTTTGAGAGAGGAAACGCGCTCCGCCAACAGGCAAAAATTCTTGGCAATCCCGCATCCGTATTAAAGGGTTGTTCCATGAGCGCCCTGGACCTGCTTCAAAGGATTCAGCCTGAACTGCCAGCAAATAAGGTCAGCCTGTCTCTTTCAGGCTGGAAGTGCGTTACACACGGGTGCACCGAGACTGAGCCAGGCATTCTGGGTTTGCCATGCAGAAGCCCTCTGCACATGCTTAGAAGAACTCAGCCTGAGGAAGACAAGGGGGGGAAAAGGGTAGGAGGTCTTAGTTGCCTGACTTCAAGCGGCTTCTTTGAGAATGGAAATCCACAGACAGATAGGTGAGGTTTAGTGACGTTTGAAATCCCTTTCAAATCCAGCTGGACTCCTAACGTGTCCTGCGTGGTCTCTTCATGCCAGTGCTCGCTTCTTTCTTTCTTTCTCTTTCTCTTTCTTTTTCTCTATCCATCCATCATCTACATACCTTTTTCTTTCTTTCTTTTTCTTTTTCTCTATCTATCCATCCATCATCTACATACCTATAATCTTCCTTCTTTTCTTCCTTCCTCTATCCATCTATCATCCCTCTCATATATCATCTACATACCTTCCTTCCTTCCTCTTTCTCTAGCCATCATCTATCATCAATCTCTCATCTACATACCTATCATCTTCCTTATCTCCTTTCCTTCCCCTTCCCTTAACTTTCCTTAGTCTCAACTTACAACAGTTGATTTAGTGACCATTCAGTTACAACAGCCTCAGTGCGGAGCAAGGGAGGGAGGGTGCGGGGGGGGGGAAGGTGATTTATGACCATTTTTCACACTTAGGATGTTGCAGCACTCCCCCCCCCCATGGCCACATGATCAAAATTCAGATGCTTGGCAGTTGATTCCTCTTTATGACTGTTATAAGTGTCATGGGTGTGTGTGTGTGTGTGTCACATGATCCCGCTCTTGCAACCTTATGACAAGCAAAGCCAACGGGGAAGCCAGATTCACTTCACTAACTTAACCCCAGCAACAATTCACTTAACCGCAGCAGCAAGAAAAGTTGTAAAATGGTGCAAAAAGAAACGTGTGTCTCGCTTAGCCACATATATCTGGGCCTCTCGATTGTGGTAGAAAGCTGAGGGCTGCTTGTATTATTCCCCCCCCAGTTTAAATTAGAAGGCCAGGATCACCTGGTGGCCTCCCATCCGCGCAGAAAACGGGCGGGGTTTGTGTGGGTGCGTGTGAAGAAGAGAAAGTCTCCCGAGGCGCCCGCCTTTGCCCCGCCCCGCCCTTCCAGAGCCCGAGCCGCCTCAGCGTTTCCCGCCTTTTTCCTGCGCAGGCGCCCTCGGAGGGAGGTGTCCCCCCGCGCGCGCGCGCGTGTGCGTGCGCGCGCGTGCGCAGGGAGGGGGCGGCGCCCTCCCTCCCCTCCGAGGCGGCACTCGGGCGCAGCCGTTAGTCTCTTGCCTCCCCCCCCTCGGCCGTTTGAGGGAGGGGAAGGAGGCGGGGAAGATTAACCCTCTCGTGCCCGCCCCGACGCTCCTTTCTCGTCTCTCTCTCTCTCTCCCCCCCTCCTCCTGCGACTGAGGCGGCGCTGAGGGGAGAGGGCGAGCGCGAGCCGGGGCCGGCTGGGCGCCCCGGTGCATTGTGGGACGGAGTGGGGCAAGCCGGAGCGGCGCGGGGAGTCCCGTCGGTGGGCGGGAGAGCAGCCGAGACGCGGTAAGGAGAAGGCCGCGGGGGGGGAGGGTAGAGAGAGGGGGGGCGGGTGAGGAGGGAGAGGTACGCGCGCCCCCCAGGGTGCGGTGGGAATGCGCGCGGGAAGAGGCCGGGGGGGCGTGTGTGAGGAAAGCCCGGAGGGGCCCCTTAAAGAAGGCGCTACTTTAAAAAAAAATCTTGCTCGCCTCCGGAGGAGAAGAGGTTAATCTTTCCGCCCGCCGACATCTTTCCTTTTTTTTCCCCTCACTCCCTCTGTCCCTCCCCGACGAGCGGGGGGTGGTGGGGCGGGAGGCCTCGCGCGTGCGCACTGCGCCTGGAACGCCCGGCGCGTGAGCCTGGCCTAGCTGGCATCGCTCTTTCTCCGCCGGGGCCACGCCCCTTAGGGGGGAGGAGCGAGAGTCAAAGCTCCGCCCTTTCCCCTGGCCGGGCCAGGAAAGAAGGGAAGACGATCCGGCGGGAGGAAGAAGGCGGGAAGGCGGCTGGGAGGTGGGTGGGATGGGAGGGAAGGGTCTTCTGCCGCCCTCGGTTGGGCTCCGGGCGGCCGGCCTTCCCGCTTCCCCAAAAGGCAGGCAAGGACTTCCAGCCAGGCTCTTGCTTCGGAGCGACTCCGGATTAAGCTGGTCGTGGGAACAGGACTGGCTGAGCTGCTGCAATTGGGACTGACCAGAAGAACTCACCTTTGCCTGGTCTCGGTCCTGGTGGTCTCAAAGATCTCCTGCTGGAGCAGGGGGTTGGACTAGATGACCTACAAGGTCCCTTCCAACTATTCTCTTCTATTTTCTGTCCTATTCATTTCCACATTTTCTATTCAATTCTATTTTCTGTCCTATTTTCTATTTTTGTTATATTTCTATTCTGCATTCTATTCCTATTTCTATTCTATTCTGCTTTTCTTCCAAAAGGCAAATTGACTTTTTTCGGGGGGGGTTTCTTGAAAATGTTCTCAGCCAAGAAGCTTCTTCAATTCAGTTCAATTCAGTCAATTGGGATGCCTGTAGAGAGTCTCAATCATCCAGGTTATGGTTGTCCCAAAGGTGCTTTTTTCCAAAAGGCAACTGGACTTTCTTGTGAATGAAGGCAAATGCAAGTGGTCCTCGACTTACAACAGTTTGTTTAGTGACCGTTCAAAGATACAACGGCACTGAAAGAAGGGATCGTTTTTCACAGAACCATTGCAGCATCCCCATGGTCATGTGATAGAAATTCAAACACTTGGCAACTGACTCATATTTATGACGGTTGCAATGTCCCAGGGTCACGTGATCCCCCTTTATGACCTTCTGACAAGCAAAGTCAGCGAGGAAGCCAGATTCACTTAACAGCCGAGTTACTAATTTACCAGCTACAATGTCTCACTTAACAACGGGTTCCGTCGGCCCGCAGGGGAGGGCCTTCTCTGTGGCAGCCCCTACTTCGTGGAATCAGTTACCCCCCAAGATCCGGACTATCCCCACCCTATTGGCCTTCAGGAAAACTGAAGACCTGGCTTTTCCGGCAAGCCTGGGGCCAATAAATAATAGATGTAGGCCCATGATTGTTTGAATGACTGAGTGTTTTTAATGTTTTTATATTGTGTTTCTAACCCTGTTTTTTAGTTTATTATATTATTGTTTGTATTGCTGTTAGCCGCTCAGAGTCCCTGCTGAGTTGAGCGGCATACAAGTACAAGTAATAAATAAATAATAAATAAAATAAACTGTGACAAGAAAGTTCGTAAAATGGGGCAAAATTCACTTAACAAATGTCTCACTTAGCAACAGAAATTTGGGGCTCAATTGTGGTCATAAGTTGAATACTACCTGTACTTGACTTTCTTGGGGGGAGGGGTTTCCCTGGAAAATGCTTTGCTTTTCATCCTAGAAGCTTCTTCAGTTCTAAACTTCTGTTTTCAAAGAAAGAAAAGCGAAGTCCAGTTGCCTTTTGGAAAAAAGCACCTTTGGGACAGTCATGACTTGGATGATTGAGAATCTCCATAGACATCCCAATTTATTGAACTGAACTGAACTGAAGAAGCTTTTCTGAGAAGCGAAACATTTTCAAGGAAAAAGAAACAAAATCCCGTTGTCTTTTGGAAAACAAGCACCTTTGGGGCCTGGTTTGCCGGGTTCTCTCAATCGCTTGGGTTCCTCTAATGTGCATTTTAGCCAAAAGTATTATATAAACTCAGCGCTGGTGTCTCCACCCTTCAGTTGGCTGGAAACTCTTTCTGTTTAACTTCATGGCTTTTCCAAAGGGCCAGGATGACACGCTTGGAATTCTTTGGTCATTTCTCCAAAATTTTGTTACATTCCTGATGTGTTTGTGTGTAATGCCTAGAAGTTCCATTGCTCTCATGTCTACAAGGAAGGGCCTCTGGTCATGAAGAGCTTGCTTATCTGGAGTGTTTTGTAAAGGAATGGTGGTGCCTCATTTGGGAAAGAAGAAAATGGTTAAAATATTGTTCCTGTTTATTAGTCTGAGATGTTTAAAACTTCAGCTGTACTGTGGTATGATCCAGCTGAATGTAAACTTTTATGTAATTTTCTCTTTGATTCAACTGGCCTCTTAAAATATAATTCTGACTTTGTTTTAAATTCATATTGAATGTAATGTATCTGTTGAGAAATATATTAAAATTGCAGCGTGTGTTCAGGTAGGGCATCCAGCCCTGTCATCCATCGCTTGTTGCAGAATATATCAAACATATACTTCAGTAATAGTGTATAACTATTTGGTTATTTAACAACATAATAAGAGAACAGTAATATTTTAGGTAGTAATGGAGATCGGATATTCTTTTGGAGGAAAATATAAGCTTAAATAATACAGCAGTTCCAAATATAGTTTGATTACAAGTATCACTTGCTTCATTGAAGTATTTCGATTGTGTTCCTTTAACCAATTTGCCTGGTGCAACTCAGTAACATTTTCTCCTAAACATTTCTGTGATTGTGATTTCAAGTATTTTACAACTCTGATATTTATTGGAATGAGTTTTAATTGAATTTAATTAAAGTATGTGATTACTAAATTCACAAGTATTGGGAGATTATTTTGATGTTCAACTAATCACTTATTTATACAAATACCTATTTATGTGCGCTACTTTAGCAAACCAGAAAGTAATGATCTTGTTTTCTGTAAACTAGAAAAAATGTTTTCCCCCTCTGATTGTGGAATGAAACATTGTTCATGTAAGCAGTTATTGACACAAAATAGTAACTCATTGATTGCCAGAACTAATCTCCAGTGTAATGTTCATTCAGACTTTTAATTTGCAATAATAGAGTTACATCTATATATTTGATCAGGTACCCATAACTGAATAGTGTTTCTGCCAGACTAGAGTTTGTGGTGCTCTGGAACAGTTTTATCTAGGGGAGACATCAATAGCAATCTTGATGCAGGCTCTAGTTAGATATTACTTGTTGCCCTGTCTGAAGCAGTCAGACCAGGCCATTAATGTTCATTGTTTTCCCTGGGTATTCTCTCCAAACTCACATACAAAGGATCTTTTCAAAACCATAACCCTAATAGCAAAATATATGCATTGGGGACTCAATGTTTGGGTGATAGTGGTTTCTAATTGATGAATAGGTATTAATTATTTCAAATAATTTACTACAACTCACTACAGTAAAGGGAATTGTTAACTTAAGCATTCAGACTTAATTATCAAATAAACAGTATCCAAAAGCAGTACACATTTATTTTATCCGCACACTGGCAGAGTTCACAACATAGAACATCAAAATTAAGGGGGGGGGGGAATCTGCAGCATTGTGTGGTCTCCAATCTACCTCTAAAATATGCGGGATCAAAGTATTTGCATTGTTTGGTGTTTGGTGAATTTTTTTTAACAATTTAGGAAAAGGGGAAGCCAACATTTGCCTCCTCATTTTTCCTTCTGAATAACAGAATAACAGAGTTGGCTAGCCAGCAAAGCAGATAAAATGGTGATCTAACAAATATAATCAAACAGAAGAAGCAGTTAGCACACACTGTCACTTAGAAAGTTTATTTGCTGCCCCCATTTGATGTACAGTTAGTTGAAGTTTTCCAAATTGTTTATTGCTGGCCCATTGGGTCAACGTTCCAGTTTTGAAAACCTGTTTGGCCTCTTACCGTTACAGAATATTTTACAAAATTGTTCATATCCAGTGCCCTAGTTTCAAGTAATAAGAGATGGGTGTAGCCAGTATATTTATTTTATTTTGTGAGATTTATATACCGCCTCACAGTGCAAGCACTCTCTAAGCGGTTTACACCAGTAAGCAATATATATTTATATTGCCCCAACAATCTGGGTCCTCATTTTACCTACCTCGGAAGGATTGAAGGCTGAGTCAACCTTGAGCCGGTGAGATTTGAACCGCTGACCTGCGGATCACAGTCAGCTAAAGTGGCCTGCAGTACTGCCTCTAACCACTGCGCCACCTCGGCTCTTCTCTTGTTTGATATCAAGGTCTAGAATCATCTGGTAGCTGTCATTTTTCAGATAGTCTTGAAGAATATTGATTCTCCGGGATTCATTCCAAATTGGATCCATTCCAGCTTGTTGTCTCGTCTGTATTTAGGGTAGCAAATTAATTGAATCCTATTGATAGATTATATACTGTAGATCCCAAATTGATATGATTGACATCCTTCAGGGCATTCTTTATTTCACTTAAACTGCTGGACGAAATAATCCAGAAGCTTGGACTAAAATGCCATCATTGTACAATTTATTTGTAATTCCAAGTATGCAATGAAAAACTGAAACATGATGGTGAAAAGATGATGGAAATTCTAGGATATATGTAAACAAATTGAAACTTACTTTGGGCAAGACCCAAATGTTTTTGATGGGGCATTCTCAGTGTGAATGGAGAAGAGGATATGATAGATGTGGTCCTTACCATGGAGACAAAATGTTACCAGGAATATTTTAAACACACAAAAACAACGTATGGATGGTTCCTCAACTGCAGGTGTGAATTAAATACAATATTTGCCAAGTTTTGAAGCTTTGACTGTTTAGCTTTAAAGCTGTTTTTGCTTTTATATTTTAACAAAAATTGCATAAGACTTCTGAATTATTCTGATATGACCATCAATAATTCATTTGTCTCTGACTTCATTGCTCTTTTTCCCTGTCAACCCCTGATAATTCCACATTCATGCACTAAGTTAAATTGAATTGGTGTCTTGGTCTATATTTGGAGTGGTCACAACAATTCAGCTCAACCATCACAGTTTGGCATGGATTAACATCTACAAAAGGCGTACAGGCTAACTGAAAAGAAAAATGTCTTCTGCTTGAACAGGCATTGCATTTTGGTGTTCGTAAGGAATTTCAAAGAGTTTATATGGCCTTTTATTTCTAAATTATATATAGTGTACTACAAATGCAAAGATTAGCAACAAAAATCAGTTTGTAATTACATATAGTAAGATCACAGTTGTTTCATTGGCGATTTAACTCCACTAGATTGTCCCTGAACAATTTAGCAGACAAAATGAAATCTAATAGGCTGTTTCACGAAGAATTTTGATGTATTTTCCATACAAAAACAGTTGGAAGTTCACATTTTTATATAGAATATGCGACTGTCATAAAAGACAACGTTTATGCTATATGTTTGTATTTTTTAAAAACCTAGGATAACAACCCAACCTATTTCATAAAGAAGAAGAAAATCTGCCGTTACTAACTGTGAGAATCATGTCTGTTCGAGAGTCCTTTAATCCAGAAAGTTACGAACTTGACAAAAGTTTTCGGTTAACCCGATTCACGGAACTTAAAGGCACCGGCTGTAAAGTGCCTCAGGACATTTTGCAGAAATTGCTCGAATCTTTACAAGAAAATCATTTCCAGGAAGATGAACAGTTTTTGGGGGCTGTTATGCCAAGATTGGGTAAGAATACCTTTTACTGGTTATAATTATTTCTTGCGTCTCTGATGCACATTATTGAAGAGTGGAACATAGAGATTCGACTCTCTATGTTCCACTCTTTAAAAAAATCTTCTGCTTAAAATCATAGGGGAACATTGGCAGTCGGTATCAGCAAAACTTCTGTAGGATTAGTGGTCTGGCTCAGTCCTAAAGAAGCTTCATTTAGTTATGCCTCAAATAGTCATATGAAAACTGTTGGATTCTAAAACATTTTGAAAACCTTTTGACTTTCTTTTTTATAACCAAAAGCTTTTATATGCCAAATTATTGCCTTAATGTATGAAAATGCTGTTAGCGTAAATCTTTTTATTTTTATGGGTATCTTTTTTATTTTTAATCTTAATATGGAAATCTTTTCTTTTTATTATATCCTGCTAATGGTGAATTTAGTTCATGTTAATTATTTTTGAGTTTTTCTGATTTTGGTGTATATGGCTTAGCGAGACACAAGTGAAAAATCAAACAATATTAGAAACCAAAACCATCTATTGTCTTTTATTTTAACATTCCAGATACAGGTAGTTCTCAACTTATGACCATTCATTCAGCAATTGTTCAAAGTTATGACAATCCTGAAAAAATAGATTTGTAACCCGTGCCCAAAATTATTTATTTATTTATTTATTTATTTATTTATTTATTTATTTAAATTTATTTGTGAGATGTATATACCGCCTCACAGTGCAAGCACTCTCTAAGCGGTTTACACCAGTAAGCAATGTATATTTATATTGCCCCCAACAATCTGGGTCCTCATTTTACCTACCTCGGAAGGATGGAAGGCAGTTGCTATGCCTATTCATTGGCTAACCTTGTTAACATGGCTCTCCCAGTCATGAATATTCTAACAGTTGCTGCAGGAGGAAAAATCGGAAGCTCTTAAAACAACATTTGTATGAGTAGATCCATTTATAGGTGGTCCCTGACTTAACAATAGTTCATTTAGTGACAGTTCAAAGTTACAATGGCATTGGAAAAAAGTGACTTATGACTATTTTTCACACTTACAACCATTGCAGCATCCCGATGGTCACATTATTCACTTTCAGTTGCTTGACAACTGGCTCATATTTATGATGGTCGCAGTGTCCTGGGGTCATGTGTGATCCCCTTTTGCCATTTTCTCACAAGGAAAGTCAACGGGGAAGCCAGATTCACTTAACAACCATGTTACTAATTTAATAACTGCAGGGATTCACTTAACAAATGTGGCAAGAAAAGTCATAAAACGGAGGGGGGGGGGACTCAACACATTTTTCCCTTAGCAACATAAATTTTGGGCTCAATTGTGGTCGTAAGTCGAGGACTACCTGTATAATCATTATGAAGCCTAGTGCATGTTACACTTTTTCTCAGGAAGACAACGCTGTGGCAGCATCGATGAGAAAAGAAACACCGAAGTATCATTCAGTGCTTTCAGAGTCACACTAGGATATGCGCAGTTTGGATTACCTTGTCTGCTAGGAATGTGTAGAAGTAGAAAGGCAGCTACAAGAACAGGCCAATATTCTTAAAAATAAAGCGAGTTATTTTTATTACAGGGATTGGCATGGATACTTGCGTTATTCCTTTGAGACACGGAGGCCTGTCTTTGGTCCAGACAACAGACTACATTTATCCCATTGTGGACGACCCTTATATGATGGTAAGATGCCTTAAAATGTTGGTCACTTTTTGTCAAATAAGAACTTTGGAGGAATGGGGATGGATGTCAGACTAACGATTTCACCTGGCTTTGGTTTAGAAGTCTTTCTCGGTTTTGTCTGGAACTACCAGGCCTTTGAAGAAATTCCTCCCCCAAGCCGGGGACTGATCTTGGTTTGAGCAAATTATTTCTACCCTTTACTAAATGAATGATGGCCTTACACTCAACTCCTTTGAAATTCATCAAATTTGGTACCCAACACATTTTGACATGAAAAATTTGTCCCAGTACTCATAGTTGCTGAACTCTGTAAACCGCTTAGAGAGTGCTGTAAAGCACTATGAAGCGGTATATAAGAAAAGTGCTATTGCTATTGCTATAGTTTGTTTGGTGCTCAACGCACAAGTTGCTGTCGGCTGCCTTGTGAATCATACTACATTATTCTTTATGGGAAAAAATTGTTTGGTACTCACTGTTTTTAGTAATCATCGCACCTCCTGGGGTTAACGATGAGTACTGAGGTACCACTGTATAGGAATTCAGTAATATTCTATATCATTTATCTAAGCCTTCAGAGCAGATGGTTTTAACAATTAAAAAAAATCAGATACTAGTTTACCCAAAGGAAGATAATACACAAATCACTCTATTGATGCCAAAATTTGGGGGCATCTGGTCTGTGATGAGGCCCGTGAAGCATAGGACTGTGCAAAATGTTCAGAGGATGTTCTGCAATGGATATTAGTGTCAACCACTTGCATTTCTGGTGGTGTCCCCTGGACAGCTGCTTTGCTGTGCCAAGAGAGATGTCATGTGCAATGAACTTACACACTGTCTGAGAAAGCGTTTGAAGCAACCGTTCTGAGCTTTCTAAGAGACGGAGCTTCCAGAGCGATTTAGATAATTTTCATACCCTTACACTTAAATGCTTTGCACATTCCTGTGATGTATTTTTTTGTTTAAAACAAATCATTTTTTTTACATATGTTATTTTTCAAAGCTTGTTGGTTTTCTTGTTGGTTCTGTTTAAGATTGCTTTAATGGTCAAAACTGTTTTGCATCCCAATAAATAAATAAATCGGTGTTGTGCTTAGTCTGCTCAGTATACAGCAGAGCTAAATGCAACAGTAATAGCAAATTCTGTTAATTTCTTTCATTCGTTACATTTGTTTCTTCCATCTGCCACCTCAAATTTCAGTTGGTAGATTTCTTGGTCTCGCCCTGTCTCTTTTTAAGGTTAGTTTGGGAAGCAGGTTAAGTATTAGAACAGCAGTCCAATGAGAATTGCTTGTGTTGCTTTTTCCAGGGACGCATCGCATGTGCCAATGTCCTTAGTGATCTTTATGCCATGGGAGTCACCGAATGTGACAATATGTTGATGCTTCTTGGTATCAGTAATAAAATGACAGACAGGGTAAGTTCCTTTAATTGTGTTGATAAGAAATTCTCTGTGTATCTATAAATGAACATTAATCTGCACAATACAAGTAAATGGTATTTCAGGCATCTGCAATCCTGAATCTGCCAATTGTCCACCTCTGTTCTTTCAATTATTAGTTGATCTTGCTTTTATTACTGTCCTTGAAAATTCTAAAAATTACTAAAAAATACAGATTCTGGTGTGATCATTATATTCAAACAGTTCAAAATCATGAAAGGCAAAATAGACTCTCATAATTTTAAGACTTCACTGTATATATTTCAGAACTGATAAATGCATTGAAGGGTGTTTGATGCCTATTATTTCATCGCAACGTATAAGGGTTTTTTAAAGTTCTAGATCTGAATTAAACCCAAAGATATTTTCATGATTCCTTACCGAATTTGGGGGGAAGTTGCACAAGACAGTTTGAAATAATTTTGAGTCGACGATCATGTTATCATTTTCTAACATTTCTAGTAACTTGTGCTAGAAAGTCACAATGGGAGTTGGGATCAGACACTTCAGGAGGCCACCGTGCTTTTTGCCAAGTTTGTTGCACAAGCTTTCCAAGGATAACTCATCATTAAAACTCTACTCTGGTTAGTTCTCTAAGGTATAATAGGCTTTGCTTGTTCATAGCTTCACATGTTGTATGAACAAGTCAAAGAATTTTTTTCAGTCCAGCTGAAATAAAATAACTAAAAGGGTTGTTGCACATTTTTGCCAGATTCCCGTGCAATTTCCAAATACAATGTTTCTCCAAACTCTGCTGAATGTTTTGGAAACCCAGTGAGGTACTTTATTGCAGGGGCACCCAACCCCGGGCCACACACCGGCATCACAGCCCGTCAAGAACCACCTGCACAAGCAAGTGAAGCCCCATCCACACATGTGCAGGATCCAGGCAGCATGTAAAACCACACACACACAGAGAGAGAGAGCGGAGAGAGAGAGACAGAGACCGTGGAAAAACCACCCTCCACGCAACCGGTCCCTGGCACCCAAAAGGTTGGGGGCCACTGCTTTACTATAAAGAATAATTTACCAAACTTGACTGTTCTCATTTAATTTGTGAGAACTGGCCTCATCCAGCATTTTGAATGGAACCTACTGATATCCAGCTCTTTTTAACTTTACAGGGGTTCAGGGAAGTATAAGTTTCAGTTAGCAGACTATTTCTATATGTGTATATGCAGTTGTGAGGGGATGATTCAACTTTAGCAGTTGTTGAAATATGAATTCCTTTGGGATGGCTTGTAAGCTGTTAATGTATTCAGTAGATGCTTGACTAGGCAATTGATTTTTTCCTACTTGGGTTTTTGTTTTGTTTTGTTTCTCTGAAGGAAAGGGATAAAATCATGCCTCTAATTATGCAAGGATTTAAAGATGCCGCAGAAGAGGCAGGAACATCAGTGACTGGTGGTCAAACAGTATTAAACCCTTGGATTGTTTTAGGAGGAGTGGCCACAACTGTCTGTCAGCCTAATGAGTTTATAATGTAAGTTGGAGCATTTTATGCCAAGGAAAAGGTGCTGAAAGTATTAAAAGAGGTAGCTACTTCTAAAATTCTGAATTGTTTCTGTTATGTGTTGTTAACTTTGAGGAAATTAAATGCTTGCCTTTGGCTTTGGACTGGGGATATTAATAGCAATGCATGTTTTTCTGGTGAAGCTTTGCAAATTTATTAAGAGCGTTCATCATGCAAAGACACAGTTGGTTTAATCGTGACTTGTTTAAAAAGTTACACTTGGTCAGGCTCACACAGGATGCCAAATAGTCAAATATGATTTGCAGTATTCAGTGTTTGGATTAAAATAATGCTGTAAACAAAACAAAACGAAAAATCACATTGCAGCTTCAGTGATAACTTTAGAACTCATTGCGATAGCAGTTCTACAATATTCTGTGCTTATATTGAATTTCTATGTGTTCACCGATGAGAACCATGTAGGTAGCTGGTCTATTTCATCCAAGTTGGAAAAACAGTGTGACTGTAAATCATTTCATGAGTCCAGCTGTTAAAAATCCGAGCTCTGAAAATCTGTCTTATTTTCAGTGTCTAAAATAAAGGCAACAAAATATTATCCAGAAGTCTTTTTTTAAATAGAAATAGCAGATACTGAAACTAGTAACAATTTCCCTTTAGGGCAAAATTGTCATATTAGCATTCAATGTGCCTCAGATAAAAATCTACCAATAATCTTCATTATATATTTGTAAGCCTTGATGATTATCTGTGGATACATTTTAAAAAATGTACTCATTTAAGATAACTTGTGATAACTAAATGAGTGCCTTTTTTGGTTGTATTCATTCTAAATAAGATCTCTGGATAATATTAAATAAACTTTGTGGAATAATTACTGCAAAATAATGATGGCATATGTGCTTTTTAATAATATATGTTCATTACCTCTAGGCCAGATAATGCAGTCCCGGGAGATGTGCTGGTGTTAACCAAACCACTGGGAACACAAGTAGCTGTAGCTGTTCATCAGTGGTTAGACATCGTAAGTAAATCACTTTAAATATAAATCCGACAAAGCGGCAGCCCCTATCTGTGACTAAGCTATACCAAACTTTGAACAAAGTAGGCTAAATGTAATTTATTTAATACCAACCTGTTCTGTTGGTTTATATTCTTTTCATATACATTAAATATCTGGAGATAACCTTGGAATATGGTTTTATATATGTATGGAAAGTTGTCATAAAAACAAATTTCTGGATGTACGTTGACTATATAGAAATCTGTTTCAGAAGAAAAAACACTTTTTATTGTACTTGAAGCAAAATTTATTGAAGAGGAAGTGTAGAAAAGCAATAAGATAACCCTGTTTAATTTGCCCTTAGAAATTCGTTGTGTAACTGAAAATAAAATACATTCTGAAACTCTGTTTCAGATGCTACTAATTCTCCTTGGTCCTCATCCAGCAAACAGAAAAAGCAGTTAACCAGAATCGGTTTATAAACAAAAGAGATGTTCTGATTGTGGCTGTTCAGATAGTGAAAATCAAAATGCAACAAGAAGGGTTTCAAAGAATTTCTTCAAGTTGGGAGAATTGGCACTTAATGCTGTTCAAATATTCATTCACGCGTAGATTGATGAGCTTGAATTGGTGTGCAACCAAGAAAGAAATCTTGTGCATTCAGTAAGAAGATTGTGCTAGCAGGCTGCTAATAAGTGTCAAATCCCATCCTAAGATTATCAGGAAAGGATTAGAAGTAACTGTAAAAAAACCTAAAATACCACAATATAGCCGTATGTAGCCTTTCTCTTTCTTTCTGTGCCTTAGCCAGAAAAATGGAATAAAATCAAGTTGGTTGTGACACAAGAAGACGTGGAACTTGCCTATCAAGAAGCAATGATGAATATGGCAAGACTCAACAGAACAGGTAAGGGAATGGGTGGCCAGTTTGTTTCGGTCAGTGACCAGGAAAAAAAACAGGGTCTACAGGGTGCAGATCTATTTAGATTGTTAGAAAGTCACATGGTTAAAATGGCTCTCTGGAATGTTATACAGGTAGTCCTCGACTTACAACAGTTCACTTAGTGACCATTCAAAGTTAAAACGGCACTGAAAAAAGTGGCTTAGGGCCGTTTCACACTTATGGCCATTGCAGCATCCCCGTGGTCACGAGATCAAAATTCAGATGCTTGCCACCTGGCTCATATTTATGACGGTCGCAGTGTCCCGGGGTCAGGTGATCCCCTTTGGCGACCTGATAAGCAAAGTCAGCGGGGAAGCCAGATTCACTTGACAACCATGTGACGAACTTAACAAATGCAGTGATTCGCTTCACAACTGTGGCAAGAAAAGTTGTAAAACGGAGCAGAACTCACTTAACAAATATCTCACTTAGCAACAGAAATGTTGGGCTCAGTTATGGTCCTAAGTCCAGGACTACCTCTACTATGTTTCCAGCTATAGAAGAAAGTCACATTGATGCAGTGGTAAAGGCCTCAGGACCAGAAACCTGGAGGATATGAGTTCTAGTCCTGCCTTCGTGCTGTCGGATGTCTTAGGGTTTGCCACTTTCTTTCAACTTAGGAAGAAGCAGTGCAAGCCACTTCTAAAAATATTGTCAAGAAAAATGTGTAGGCTTGTTTAGACAGTCATTTAGTCACTCCCTTTGTCTCTCTTTCTCCCCCACCACGCGCGTGCGCACACACATACACACACCGTCTCTCTCTCACATACACACACTTTTCTCATACTATCTGTTACTAAAGATATATATCAGGCATGGTTGTAATTTTTTCCCGAAGAAGAAAATGCAACTGTTCATGTTGCAATTGGAAATAAACATTTGGAAAGGGGGAAAAAATATTTCTACGATGCATTATCAGAAAATTCAGGGCTAATCCCACTCTTTATCTGTAATTGGAAAGATATTTTTTTAAAAAATCTATAAATCTTCTGAGACGGGATGGTATTTCCAAACGATTTTGCCAAAAGGAGATCAGGAATGGATCGTCATTGTGCGGGATTGGTATGTTTTTTTTCCCTCCTGAAGAAGTTTTATTCTAGTTAACTTTAACAGACAGATTAACAGAGTTGGAAGGGAACTTGTAGGTCATCTAGTCCAACCCCCCGCCGCCGCCCAAGTAGGAGACCCTATACCATTTCTTCAACTTTTATTTGAAGGGAGCTTGAAATGTAAACTCTGATTTAATACTGAGAGATGGGCTGAATTCTGAAGTTGCGTAACCTTTCTCTCTCTCCCTCCTCTCAAGCTGCAGGGCTCATGCATACGTTCAATGCTCATGCAGCCACGGACATCACAGGCTTCGGAATCCTGGGACATGCACAGAATCTAGCAAAGCAGCAACGCAACGAAGTGTCCTTCGTTATCCACAACCTCCCCGTTCTTGCCAAAATGGCTGCAGTTAGCAAAGCTTGTGGGAATATGTTTGGTCTCATGCATGGGACTTGTCCAGAAACATCAGGTAAAATATATATCTCTATATATACATTTAATTTTTCAATCTATTTCTTTCCCTCTTTTCCGCTACCTTAGCAACTTTAAGATGGGTGGACTTCAACTCCCAAAATCCCCAGCGTGGTCTAATAACGATTTCTGCAACACTGGCCCTTAAATCTCTCCCCAATAGGAATATGAGAGAAGAACATGAATCGGCCGCCTCATCTTCCACAATGGGAAATTTGATCTATCTCCTCATTAGATGCAGACACCACTCTGAAAACATGTCTGCCTGGAATAGATCGCACCCATGGCCATTCCCTTCACACTGAAGTCCAGCAATCATATCAGCTGCTCCAAGATTCGGTCTTGAGAATACATGGCCATGCCAATCCTCATAACGTAGCTTTGTAGCTTCCTAAATAGGGTCAAAGATGAAAGGAATAAAATGTCTAGACAGCTAACAAAGAAAAAACACTCCTTGTTCCGTTACCATGTAGGTTTTGTTCTCTTGGCATATTGGTTCAATAGCTAGAGTCAGGGCAGAGACCTCAATCTCTCTTTGCGACTAAAATAGATAATATAATATAATAAAATAGATAAATAATAAATAAAATAATAGCACTCATTAAAGAAATTGAACATGACTCCTTGGCCATCTGTTTGATGAAAAAAGATTTTTAAAAATCCAGGTTTTCATTGCAAAAGCTGCTCAGTAGCAAGCCCAATTGAAATTGAAGATGACATAAAAAAAATTGTACCTAAAAATGAACCATGCGCAATCCAGAATGCCAGTGAAATGTCAGAGCTTCCACCAGTGCCTCTTGTGGGTATAGTTCAGCTTGAGATTCTTACCAACTGGAATAATATCGGTGCTTCCTTATCAAAGTCCTAGCAATTGTGTTCTTGGCCATTCTTGTTTATTCAGTGCTAGTTTTTTTTAATTGATTGATCAAATTTATATAGTGAAGCCGATTTCTTGTTCTGCAGTGTGTGAAAAATACTTATATAAAAAATAGTCACCTTTCAGATCAACTGAATTTTCATAATGGAAGGTACTATCTTCAAGCCCCTCTGTCCTGTTACAAATAGAATACTTACGAAAGAAAATATGTGCAACTCATCCCAGGATGTCCCTGCCACACAGTGGTCATTGTGCTGCTACCCCCAAAAAAATGGTTCCTTAGAGATTCTTGTAAATGGTCAGTGGATGGCACTGTTTCTCCAGATAACCCCAAACAACTAGACTGTATATTGGAAACCTGTGCTGAAAAAAAATCTGCGTTTGACAGATGTGGGCTTGGCTATATACACATAAGAAGCAATGTTGTGCAAGTCAGAAATTCTGCCACGCAAAACAAATTCCTAATTATTGCCTTCTTTCACACTGTCTTAACATCGCTTTGCATTTAAAGCTGTAAAAGTAGATTGTCCACACTTCAGAATGATCAAAGCACATTCCTTTGAATTGGGTGCTTACTAGATGAGTAGGCATTGCCATTAAATGTTTAAATTATAAATTTAAATTGTATTAAATTATATGAGGAATTGGTATTAAAATATACCATCGGCATTGTTTCTACCTACCTTCCTGATGGGGTTTGAATTCCATACCATTCAATTTAGTGGCTTTGCTCAAGATTTTCTCCAATTTGTCACTGTCCTTTTTAAACTGTTACGCACAGAACGCAACTTGGAATTGCAATTGGGTTTGATCAGGGAGAAGTAGAATGGAATAATTATACTGCAAATGATTTGGACTTCTCATATTAATCCGTCCCAAGACAGCATTTGCCTTTTTACCAGCTACTTTGACCTAGTGGCTCACTTCACATTTTTCCCACTTCCATCCTATTCTTTTTCATCCCACTGCTAAAGGCCTGCCTAGATTATTTTTGTTAATCTCCTGCCTTCTCCTGCCAAATAGCCATTTCTCCCAGTCATCTGCAGACCTGATCCAAGTCACTGCACTAAGCCCTGCAGCATTCGGTTCAGAATTTGTCTCCAAAGTTGAAGTGAAAGCCATTAAAGAGCCTTCTTGAATCTGGCTGCTTCATCTGTGGTCCCCACCTGAAAGCAGAGAATAGAATGGAATAGAATAGAATAGAATAGAATAGAATAGAATAGAATAGAATAGAATAGAATAGAATAGAATAGAATAGAATAGAATAGAATAGAATAATAACATTATTGTCACTTTGAATACATTAATCGGCATACATTAAAATGAAATTTCATTGCATATAGCTCTCAAAGGGTCACCGCCTCCAATATATACTAGATAAACATGACTAAATAAATAAATACAAAATTGTGCCAATACCCACATATATTATATGACACAGAGAAACCACACAGTCTAGTTCGGATGTATACATGGTACGCGGTGAGAAAAACGCATCTTGCGAGTTTTCCAGATGGACGGCCTAGGGAGCGAAGCTGTTACAGAATCTGGTCATCCTGCTAGGAATACCATCACAATTGGTGCAAAGTTTAATCAGTAGATAACGGTTAAAAATCCAAGTAAGCCAGGCAGCAACTTTGATTTGACCCATGAACGAGAGCTAACGCCGTCCCTTCTCCTTTTGCAGGAGGCCTCCTTATCTGTTTACCCCGGGAACAAGCAGCACGCTTCTGCGCTGAGATCAAGTCTCCAAAATATGGCGAAGGTCACCAAGCATGGATTATTGGGATTGTAGAAAAAGGAAACCGCACTGCCAGGATTATAGACAAACCTCGAATCATCGAAGTTGCGCCTCAAGTAGCCACTCAGAACGTAAACCCCACACCCGGGGCAGCTTCTTAATCCTAAACAAAATAGCTCTTTTTTTGTTTGTTTTTTGTTTTTGTTTGTTTCATTTTTAAAAAAACAAAACAAAAAATAGATCTATTTCCTTTACAGCCTAAAGAACTGTGTCTAAAAAAAAAGAGAGAAGAAACACATTGTGTCTGCAAATCTGGTGGCCTTAGGTCGGTTGGAACGAGTGAATTTAACCCCCTTGCCTTTTTTCCTTTTTCCTTTTTTCCTGTTACATGAACTGAAGATGCTCCTATCTCGAGGCAGCTTCTGAGTTGAGAATGATATTGTTATCCAATACTGTTGATTCATTTTGAATCTTTAGACACTGATCTCTCGCCGCACGGGCTCTTTTCTTAAAAGGTGCTTTCACGTAGCGTCAGGCATTGCCCACCGTGGTATCAAATGCAGTTTATGTCCTTTAAAAAAAATTTGTTTTTGTTTTGAGGCTATATGTATATTTATCACTAGCTCTAATTTTGGATGCCTTGAATGAAATTCCAAAAGGCAATAAAATTTTGATGCACAAGAGGCTGAACCCGGAAGCAAAGAGGGTTGCATGTCTACCTACGTTCCGTCTTTCCATTTATATAATTTAGTCGTCTTCTCCGTGAAAATCTACGGCCTCGGACTTAGCGTGGTAGTACAGTCTGTTAACGGAAACACACAAGTGCTGCCTTCACACGGAGAGCACGTCAGTGTGTGAAGGAAGGAGTAATTTTGTTAGCTCAGACAATGTTTACTTTATTACCAATAATCATTTCCTTTTTATTGATGGTATAAACGGCATAAATCAGTTTTCAGCAGAATGGGGTGTGCTGAGGAACAGCAGAATACTGCCAACTGAAGGGGAGTGTATTCTATAATCATTTACAATTCACTATATAATTACACGAATAATTTTAAAGATATAACCAATTAAAAAAAAACCCTGTTCTGTGGATGGTAGTGTTTAATACATTTTATATTTTGTATAGTGACTATATTTTTTTGCTTTTCTTAAAACCGGCTGTCTAGTATGATGCTTAGTATTTTTGTTCAGCCTACATTCTTGTGCACGCTTTTGTGATGTGTTTAAAAGCTACGTTGCCAACTTTGCAGCCTGAACTTAAGCTTATTATTTGAATAAATATTTAATTTTTTTATTGCTCTTGTGCAAGTGGATGACTTTTTAACTTTTATGCCTAAGCTACTGGGAAGTGAGAACAAAGCTTTTAAATCAGGTTGCTACCTTTAAATTAACTACCACTAAGTTTAAAAAGGGGTTTGTTTTCCATCTAAAGCAATATAGTGTTTAATTCCAAGTATCATAATGTAAAATATGACTATTCGAACATCATGATAACAGGTCATATGAATACCTCTTCCTGCTAACAGTTGCACATATACAGTAAATGTTTCTGATTCTGAAGCGTTTATTGAAAACCTGTTTTCTAGTCTGGTTGGGTTTTATGTATAAAAATGTCTTAAAAAGAGATTGTAACAGGCATCTTTGCAATAAGAACCTTTTCTTTGCTTATAGTTTTGAAAGAATGAATGAACCTGAAATAGCGAAGTTATTCTGAAAGATTTTGTGCATGCAACAGGCCTTTTTGAGTGAATACTTGTGTTCTTTGGTGGTTGGATTTTACCTTTTTTATTTTTTTGTATGCAATAATTTGGTATTATACTCTTGCACATTGTGAACTTGTCCTTAAATTGTGATTATATAATTTTAAAACACAAACATTTCACATGTGAGGGTGTGTGCCATATTTAGAGAAACAGCAGCAATATATATGGAAGTTCCTACGTATTTCGGTTCCTATTCTGTATTTCTCCACTTGAGAATACATAATGATTGAAACTTGTACTACTCTTACACGTAGGAAATCAATGCAAATAGAAGCGAATATTTGTAGCTCAGGGTTGAACTGGCGGGTGGGGGGCACCTTGGTGCTGTCTAAGCTTCGACTGTTTTCTTGCAGGCGTTTCATTACCATTAGCCAACTAGGTAACATCATCAGAGCTAGAAGGGAAGTGGGGTTTGCTCTCTTTATATATATATTATATCTTTTTATATGCCCCGTCAGTGTTGGCGGGAGTGTTGTTTCTTGATAATTCCTTGATTGGGCTGTTGGGTACTGCAACAACCCTCAACATCAGGAAAAGCAAAGCAATCATCTAATCAGCATCTCCCACAAAATCGGATACCCACGCAACTTTATCGAAGAGTGCCTCACCACTCGATCCATCACCAGTACAGGAAGTCCTCGACTTAACAGCAGTTCGTTTAGTGACCGAAGTTACAACTGGACTGAAAAAAAGGGACTTATGACCATTGCAGCATCCCCCCCATGGTCACGTGATTTACATTCGGACGCTTGGCAATTGGCTCACGTTTATGACGGTCTCAGTGATCCCCTTTTAACAGTAAAGTCAGTGGGGAAGCCCAGATTCACTTAACGTCCATGTGACTAAGAACTGGTGTGATTTGCTTAACAAATGCGGAGAGAAGTAACGTGGGGCAAAACTCGACAAACTTAGCAAATTGTGGGCTCAATTGTGGTCGTAAGTTGAGGACTCCCTGTACAAGCAACACAAACTATGGGAAAGATAACGCTGTGATATGTTTCGAAAACATCCGATTGTAACGGCCACATGGTATCACAGTAGCACACCAACCCAACTACATCAACAGCTGCAAGGAAACAGCCAAGCTCGGAGACCACCAAGGACCCCTCAATCAATGCAAAATGACTCCGAATATAGCTTGCTAACTCTTTTCATCGATTTCCTCTGTTCTTTCTTTACCCATCATGGCAAAAGGCATTGTACTGTCAAGAAATCCTTTGATTTATAATTGGCAATGGCTCTTGAGTAATTTTTGGGTGGCAAATGAATTTTAGCAGATCTCACATGGCAAACATCTATTTGGTGGCACAGGTTAATTTAATCTACAGTGGGCATTTGAAAATATAGAGCAGATTTTGTCAAAATTATTTGGTACACAAGTCATCTTATTTTTTTTCCACTATTTTTTAATGTTCAGAAAGCCAATTCAAATAACCTTTTTTTTTTAAAAAAAAGTGTAATATTTGACTCTGTTTTGCAGAAAATGCGGTGGAATAAATTACCAATTCAGTGATAATAGAATCTGACTTCTGTAGTTGAATGGTTTGTTTGTTGATTTGAGAAAAATATCATTTATTCTATAGAAGGGCTTCTCGAACTCAAAATACTTCAAGGGATTTTCTTACAAATGTAATTCTTTGTTTTTTGATTCTGCTAGAGCCGTTGCAGCAGAGACAGCAAAATGCAACACCTTGTTACAAGTAGTTATTTTATCTCCCACATTTATATACAACCCACTCCCATCATGTTTCTGGGCATCTTTTTAAAATACCCCTAAAAGCAATAATACCTTGTGTAGGAGCATATAGAGAGATGCTTAAATTAGTTCAATATTTCCGCATAAATATGACCTAAAGTGTGATCTGTTTTTCACACAAGAAAGACCTAAAACCTCAATCAAGGGACCCAGTTAAACAAAGGAGTCATAAACATGATACTGTTTATGGAGGAAAACAATCGAAAGCTACATATTTGTGCAGTTTGCACATTTCTTGTAAAGACAACAGAAGTTGCAAAGACTACCATAGTCAAATTTCCAAAATCTAGAGAAGGAACTCAACAGGGTTTTAGAGATAGCAAGAACAAGGCTACTCGAGACAAACACTTTGTCTCTAAAATAAACAAATATTTAATTCTGTTTCTGAAATTTTAAAACTTCACGAGGTTAGGACAAATTCTGAATCAACGTTTAACTTCATGTAAGGGCCCAAATACCTTTTGAAATCTGAATCCATTTTCAAGGTCTAAATATTTTCATTTAGATATTATTGACATTTGGAATACAAATTTGGTAGAATTGCAACCTATCATAATGTAAGCATAGAGCTAAATTAGTTTCCCTAGCTTACATGTGTTAAATTTCAGCTCCCACAATTCTTAGCCAGCAAGGTCTAAAGGGAATGTAGAATTGGGTCTAATATCTTGAAGGCCAATAGTTTGAAAATGTTTAAAGTTCTGTGAATTTTCTTGATTAATGTCTTTAATTGTTTGTGGCTTTTATATTGCAATGTTACAAGCAGGGAACAGCATTTTAAGTCTAGCTGGTTGGTTACAGCACGAATATTGCTGGATTATAATTTGTGTTATATAATACATAGATAATAGTCCTGAGAAAGGACTTAATATGGAATAATGAAAGGGTGGTTAAAAAACAGAATTATCTTTAGACAGTGATTTTTATGAAATCTGTGTTTAGGTGTGGTGTGTGCATTTTTATACTGATTAACATGTGATACAGTAAACATTCTGGTTTTTTTTTTAATCTGTAAGAAGTGGTTTTAAGTTTTCTAATAAATTAAGCAGTCAGAATCTTCTGTAAACTTTAATGGTATACCATGAAAAATGGATCACGGATATTTGGATATGGCATTAATAGTCTTTTTTAAATGAAAAAGATAGTTGTGAATGGAATGGAATGGAATGGAATGGAATGGAATGGAATGGAATGGAATGGAATGGAATGGAATAGCAGAGTTGGAATAGCAGAGTTGGAAGGGACCTTGGAGGTCTTCTAGTCCAACCCCCTGCTCCGGCAGGAAACCCTATACCATTTCAGACAAATGGCTGTCCAATCTCTTCTTAAAAACTTCCAGTGTTGGAGCATTCACACACAATCCGGCCAGCAAATGCTCAGCTCCATCCAATCGCTCCCGACTCTACCCCAAATTAAGAGACTGCAGGGTTGTAAAAAGGGAGCTTAAATAGGTGTGAAATAAGTATGGAAAGTCATGAAAAATCCAGAGACTGAAAAATGGTAGCCATGGGAGAGAATGTTGGAGCTCGGGGTTGACATGAGAGGTCCTTGATACTCTGAGCTTGGTGGTTTTCTTGCAGACGTTTCATTACCCAACTAGGTAACACCATCAGTGCTAGAAGGGAGTGGGGTTTACTCTGCTTATATCCTAGTGGCTTGTCCTGTCAATGTTGGTTGTTCCTTGATTAGGCTGTTGTTTATTGAGGTAGTAGCTCCTTGATTGGATATTGTTTGCTACTTGATTGTTGGTCTCTAGTATAAATCTCATATTAATCTCTGCTCACCTGGGTGTTGATTGCTGGCGAGAAGGTGTTTTGATCTTTTTGCTTCCTTTTTGGCTTTTGGGTTGTCTCTTTTAAATTGTACATAGATGTTATTCAATTTATCTCTGCATGTCTGTTGACGGCTGCTGTGTCTAATGCCAGGTTTCCAGGAATTCTCCATCATTTTCTAGACTTAGCTTGGTTCGGGTTGCTCACAGTTTCCGGGCTGAAACTCTGATTAAGCCTGTCCATCTGTTGTGCAATTAAAGAGTCTTTTACTGCTGATTGGTATTCATAGATGCGCTCTGCTTGTCTTCTGCTGCCTGGCGAGTTCTGGGAGTTGAAGTCCACACACATTAAAATTGCCAACTTGAGAAAGATGGTTATAGAGATACAATATATCTAACTCTCTAAGGCTGTCCAGCGTTGCCATCAAATGGAGCATCCACAATCTCAGCTTTTGAATAGAATAGAATAGAATAGAATAGAATAGAATAGAATAGAATAGAATAGAATAGAATAGAAAATATGGAATGGAATAATAGAATGAAATGGAAGGAGAGGGGAGAGAAGAATAGAGAAGAGAAGAGAATATAGAATAGAAAATAAGAGAAGAGAAGAGAAAGGGGAGAGGAGAGGAGAGGATTGGCCAAGTGTGATCGGATACACACAAGGAATTTCTCTCCAGTGCAGAAGCTGCAAGTGATAAATCCTAATCATAAAATACAAGTCTCATCAATCATAAGATACAAGTCCCTTCTCAAAGTCCCTTCTGCAACGCGCGTTCTCCGCTGAGGGAAATTGCTCCTTGGCAAAGCCAAGCGATGCCCGAGCCTCCTGGCCCGTACGACCCGCCCTTTGCTCCGAAGTCACTTCGCTTCCAGGCGAGCGAACGTGCTGGGGAAGGCCGTAGAGGCAGATCGCCCGGCCTCTGGGGCCGCCCCCTAGCCGCTTACGCCGCCCCCCGAGCAGCTGGGCTGGCCTGCTTGCCTTCTCCGCCCCTTCCCGGCTACGTCCGAGCCCGACCAGCCGCCTCCGAGAGCCGAAGCGGCGGGGCTGAGCGACGGAAGCGCCCGGCTGCTTCGCCAAGGACGCGCGCCATGGAGAGCCTGGGGAAGGGACCCAGCGCGCCCCTCCGACTGGGGATCTTGCTCCGGCACCTGGTTCCCCACGCCGGATTCGTATCCTTCTCCTGCTCACCTGGGCCTCTGGGTCGCCTTTCCCGGTACATCGCACCTTCTGGGCCCCGAGACTGGCAAAGCCCGTGAATTGGAACTGGCAGCGTCGAGGTAGAAGGTCAACCGGTTGGAGGAAGACTCCGGAGTCCCTTGGTGCCTCTTGGAGCTTGGGAGGGTCTTCTTGCAGACGTTTCATGACCCAACTAGGTTGCGTCATCAGTGCCAGAAGGGAGTGGGGTTTGCAGAGGAGGAGGAGGGAGGAGGAGAATTGTGGGGCCCTTAGTGCTCTCTGAACTTGGTTTGTTTGTTTGTTTGTTTGTTTTTCACACTTGTATGCCACCCACTCCACAGGGATTCTGGGCGGCTCACAACAACAATAAATCTACATGCAAACTATAAATATTGGAAAAAAAATTTAAAAACAATAATAATTAAAAACATTAAAAACGCTAAAAAACAACAATTTAAAAACCCCATACAATTAATTCATTCATGGGGCCAAAAGTGCTCGATGTTATATTGAAATCATTGGCCCCAGGCCTGTCGACAAAGCCAGGTTTTTAGCGCTTTTCTGAAGGCTGGCAGGGTGGGAATAATGCGGATCTCGGGGGGGGGGGAGTGTATTCCAGAGAGCCGGTGCTGCCACAGAGAAGGCCCTGGCTTGTGGGCCTGCCAGCCGATATTGTTTGGCTGACGGGACCACCAGCAGACCAACTCTGTGGGCTCTAATTGGTCTTAGGGAGGTATATTGAAGAAGGCGGTCTCGGAGGTAAGCTGTTTTGTTTTCCTGGAGACCTTTCATGACCCAACTAGGTTACATCATCAGTGCTAGAAGGGAGTGGGGTTTGCAGAGGAGGAGGAGGACTGTGGGGGCCTTTGGTGCTCTTTGAACTTGTTTTTTTCATGTTTCATGGTCTAGGTTACATCATCAGTGCTACAAGGAGTGGGGGTTGTGGAATGGAGGAGGAGGAGAACTGTGGTGTCCTTGATGCTCCCTGAGCTTGGTGGGTTTCTTGCAGACATTTCATGACCCAAACTAGGTAACTTCATCAGTGTTCGGAGAGGCTTGTATATTCCTTTCTAGCACTGATAATGTGACCTGGTTTGGTAATGAAACGTCTGCAAGAAAACCACAAAGCTCAGAGAATACCAAGGACTCCTCATGTCAACGCTGAGCTACCAATATTTTCTTTTATTGGAGGAAGATTTTTTTTGAGCTACTTCCTGGCAGGGGACCCCAAAGCCCATCGGTCTGGGCTTCCTTTGGGGTCAAGCGACGGAAGAAGATTTACATCATACTACATGGCTCAGGGCCAGGTTACCTTCGGGACCGCATCCTGCCACATACCTCCCTTCGACCAGTTAGGTCCCACAGAGTGGGCCTCCTCTGGGTCCCGTCAGCCAAACAATGTTGGTTGGTGGGCCCACGGGGGAGAGCCTTCTCTGTGGGAGCCCCATCTCTCTGGAACCAACTCCCACCGGAGATCCGGACTATCCCCACCCTACGGGCCTTCCGCAAGGCAGTAAAAACATGGCTCTTCTGGCAGGCGGGGTGAAGAGACGATTCCCCCATGTATGTATGGTTTTTAAATTGTAATAAAATGTTTTTAGATGTTATTTTACTGTTAGCTCTAATCTCTGTTGTAAGCCGCCCTGAGTCCCACGGGATTGGGCGGCCTATAAGAACTCAAATAAATAAATAAATAAATAAATAAATAATAAATAAATAAATAAATAAATAAATAAATAAATAAATAAATAAATAAATAAATAAATAAATAAATAAATAAATAAATCCCAGCACAGGGTTGACTTACTTAGATTGTTGTCTCTGGCAGCTGGACCTCAGCCAATTCTGAAGTTTAGCCTGGGGAGAGAGCAGCTTCCAGGGCAGGAGGTGGGGACCAAGGCCTTCTATGCTCTGGATGAAAAACAGCTTCTAACTCCTCCCAGCTCTAAAGTATGTTTAATTAAAACTAAGCTCCCCAACTAATCCAAGTTAATGTGCACTAAACGTTCTCGGTTGTTTGTTTTGTTCCTCTGATGTTTCTATTTTATATTTCCTTATGTAGGAAGGAAATATTCCACTTGAGCCCCCCCTCCCCCCCAAAAGAAACATTTTCAGCTCCTTCTTTATCCATCAAGCTTTTAAATTGCAAACTGGTCCCAGCTATAAGTTTACTTGCGAGGGGGGGGGGTTAATTTAAATGGGAAGACACTATGTTATATTTAATTTCTTTCTGCTTTATGAGAGCAATTTCTACGATTATAAATGCGTTCTGCATGTATTTCCCATGGGGTCTTCCATCAAAGCAATCTTTTAAAATTTTCTTAATTTGCTGTCAAGACACCTTTTCCTACTTCAGCCCAGGTTGCTCCTGTGACATGCCCAACGCAGTTCCGGTAAGTAGAACTTTACTCTCATTATTATTATTATTTGGATGAAAACACAGATTTAAAAGTTTACTTCATTCTGCTTTCTTCATGTACACCGTGTGCACAATTATTAGGCAAGTGAGTATTTTGACCATATCATCATTTTCATGCATATTTTCCACCTGCAAGCTGTATAAACTTGAATGCTTAGTGAAGATAAGCATATCAGGTGATGTGTATTTGTGTAATGAGGGAGGGTGTGGCTTAAGGACATCAATCATAATTATTAGGCAGCTTCGTTTCCTCAGTCAAACTTGGCCAAAAAGGAGATTTAACTGACACTGAAAAGACAAAAATTATAAAAAGTCTTCCAGAGGGATGCAGCACTCTTGCAATTGCTAAGATATTGGGGCGTGATCACAGAACCAGCAAATGTTTCATTGCAAATAGTCAACAGGGTCACAAGAGATTGTTCTTGTATTTTTTCTTTGCTGTACGCCCCCCTGAGTCCCTTGGGAGTTGGGCGGCATATAAGAAAACCAAATAAATAAATAAATAAATAAGAGATGTGTTGAGAGAAAAAAGACGCACCTTAACTGCCAAAGATTTGAGAAGAATCAAACGTGAAGCTAGCAGGAACCCATTATCCTCCAGTGCTGTCATATTCCAGAACTGCAACCTACCTGGAGTGCCCAGAAGTACAAGGTGTGCAATGCTCAGAGACATGGCCAAGGTAAGGAAGGCTGAAACCCGACCACCACTGAACAAGACACATAAGTTGAAACGGCAAGCCTGGGCCAAGAAATATCTGAAGACAGATTTTTCAAAGGTTTTATGGACTGATGAGATGGGAGTGACTCTTGACGGACCAGATGGATGCTTCCGTGGCTGGATCAGTGACGGGCACAGAGCTCCAATTCGACTCAGACGCCAGCAAGGTGGAGATGGGGTACTGGTATGGCCTGGTATTATGAAAGATGAGCTAGTTGGACCTTTTCGGGTTGAAGATGGACTCAAAATCAACTTTCAAACCTACTGCCAGTTTTTAGAAGACACTTTCTTCAAGCAGTGGTACAGGAAAAAGTCTGCATCTTTCAAGAAGACCATGATTTCTATGCAGGACAATGCTCCATCGCATGCATCGAAGTACTCCACTGCGTGGCTAGCCAGTAAAGTCCTTAAAGATGAAAGAAGGATGACATGCCCTGTCAGAATAAGAATAACTCTCATCAGAGGCGAAAATAGATCTTTTCCTGGAACTCTGACATTAGAAAAGAAACCACAGTTTAAAGTTCTAAGTAGAAAATATTTATTTCGGTACAAAAACAATAAATCTCATTAATCACATCTTTGCTGTAAAAAAATACGTCTTGCTTCTACAGAAGCTGGGAACAGAAGGAATGATCAAAGAAAGGAATGTACACATGCGTACTAGGAACTTATTAATCACGTGCTCAGGAATAAACCATTATATTTGATAGGGATGCAGCTCCCTGCATATACATGTAACAGGCAACATAAAATCACTGCCTGACATGCCCCCCCTCCTCACCTGACCTAAACCCTGTTGTGAACCTGTGGGCCCTTCTTAAACGGGAGATTTACGGTGAAGGAAACCAGCACACCTCTCTGAACAGTGTTTGGGAGGCTGTGGTTGTTGCTGCACAAAAAGTTGATCATCAACAGATCAAGAAACTGACAGACTCCCTGAATGGAAGGCTTATGACTATTATTGAAAAGAAGGGTGGCTATATTGGTCACTGATATATATTTATTTGAACTGTCAGAAATGTTTATTTGTAAATTTTGAATTGTTTGTTTATTTTTCTCACTTTAACAGATGGAAATAAATGAGTGAGATGGGGAAATTTTCATTTTTCATTTAATTGCATAATTCTGCACATTAATAGCTGCCCAATAATTGTGCACACATAGATATTCTCCTTAGAAAGCCATAACCTCACTTTTGCTTTCTTAAATATTCAGGTTTGAGGTTTATTAACATTTTGGGTTGACCGAGAGCACTGTAGTTGTTCAATAATAAAATTAATCCTCCAAAATGCAGCTTGCCTAATAATTGTGCACACAGTGTATTTAGCAGTATGTTTAGCAACATAAATTCTGGGCTCGATTGTGGTCATAAGTCGAGGACTACCTCTATAATTTCCCTTCTCTTCTGATGTCCTAATCAGTTTTATGTTTCAGCCTTTTGATCTGAAGAGCATCTTGTTTTAGGATTTAATGTATCTTTGTTTTCAAGGGCTTTTTGAGGGGACTTGTATTTATTGCATAGTTCTGTAAAGTATCCCAAGGCTGAAAGTTTTAATTCCACATCAATTAAAAAAATACAATATTTCATGTTCCCGCAGTTACACCTTGGATAATAGTGTCTTAACTCTAGAGCAGAGACATTTCTATGAGGACAATGGATACCTTCTCGTCAAAAATCTGGTGGCTGATGAAGATATTGAGCGCTTCAGGTAAAACAGAGACAGGTATCCTTGACCCATGTGGCTGAAATCATTCAAACCAGCACCTTGAATTGCTCTAAGACAGGGCTCTCCAAACTTGGCACACCTGAAGGCTTGTGGACTTCAACTCCCAGAATTCCTCAGCTGGCCATGCTGTCTAGGGAATTCTGGGAGTTGAAGTCCACAACTCCAAGAATTCTGGGACTTGAAGTCCAGAAGTTTGAAAGTTTCCAGGTTTGGAGACTCCCGCTCTAAGAAGTCAATTGGAAACCATGTCATTTGAGACAGCTTGAAATTGCTCTTAATTAACTACGTCACTGTAGTCAGAGTTTCTGTAACTCCAGAAGGTGGTTGCAACTGGCTCGTCTGAAGTTGTGCAAAAGGATGATTTTCTTTTTGTAATTACGACAGGGAAGTTTGAATTGCTATTTACTGTGTGGTTTTTATTATTATAATTATGGCATGCAAAATAAATAAGCAAGCAAGGAGATAAGTGTAGGTAGCAGATTGCAATCTACCGTTGGAGAATCCTTGGCTTAGATCCTCTGAATTTTCAAAAATGGATCTCTTAGAACATAGACTATAGGGCTGGGAAGGACCTCGGAGGTCTTCTAGCCCAAGGCAGAAGATCTTATACCAGCCTGCTCAAAAGGTTTTCCAGGATGGTTTTTGAAAACCTTCAGTGAGGGACTACCCACAACTCCAGGAGGCAAGCTATGCCATTGATTCATTGTTGTCAGGAAGTTTCTCCTCACTTCAAGGTTGCATCCAGTGGTGGGATGCTGCCGGTTCTGACCGGTGCAGGCGAACCGGTTGGGCGCAATCCCATCCTATATCGCTGTGTATTTGATGCTGCACGCGTGTGTGGATGCCACGCGCAAGTGAATTGCCGTGTTTTTTGACGCCGCACACGCGCGCGCTCACATTTCCGGTGCTGGGCGAACCGGTTGTTACAGTATGTGACGCCCACCTCTGGTTGCATCTCTCTTTAACAAGCTTCCACCCATTGCCAGAAAGAAGAAGGGGGGTCTAACAGTAACAGAGTTGGAAGGGACCTTGGAGGTCATCTAGTCCAACCTCCCGCTCAAGCAGGAGACCCTACACCACTTCTGACAAATGGCAGTCCAATCTCTTCTTGAAAGCCTCAAGTGATGAAGCTCCCACAACTTCCGAACACGCAAACAAGCCAGGGAGATGGCTAGCCTACAAATTAAAAAAAGATAAGGAAAAAAGATTGATTCAGGTATTACAAGATGAGAATGGAGAGTCACAGTATAAAATGGAGAGAACGAAAAAAATAATCCAAAATTATTTTGAGGCGCTATACAAAAAAGAGGACATAGAAGAGGAGTATATAAAACAATATTTAGAAGTCAAGGGGATGCCAGAACTAAAGGATGAGCAGAGGGAGATATTAAACAAAGAGATAACAGCAACAGAATTAAGAAGAGCAGTGCAAAAACAAAAACACTGTTGCATCTCTCTTTAACAAGCTTCCACCCATTGCCAGAAAGAAGAAGGGGGGTCTAACAGTAACAGAGTTGGAAGGGACCTTGGAGGTCATCTAGTCCAACCCCCCGCTCACGCAGGAGACCTATACTAGGGATTTGAACCGCCGAACTGCCGACCTTTCTGATCGACAAGATCAGTGTCTTAGCCACTGAGCCACCTAGTCTGGGTCAACCTATTCTCCAAGACACCAGAAGGCAGGACGAGAAAGAACTGGATGGAAACTAACCAAGGAGAGATCCAATCTAGAACCAAGGAGGAATTTCCTGGCAGTGAGAACAATTGACCAGTGGAACAACTTGTCTCCAGAAGTTGTGGGTGCTCCATCCCTGGAGGTCTTCAAGAAGAGCTTGGACAGCAATTTTTCTGAAATGATGTAGGTTTCCTGTCTGAGCAGGGGGTTGGACTAGAAGATCTCCAAAGTCCCTTCCAACTCTTTGTTATTCGGCTTCTTGTCCTATCCTCATGTGCTTTGGAGAATAAGTCAATCCCCTCTTCCTTGCGACAGCCCCTCAAGTACCAGAAGAAATCTGTCCTGTCACCCCTAGTCCTTCTCTTTGATAGCTAGACATACTTAGCTCCCTCGACCGTTCATCGTACGATTTAGCCTCCAGTACCCTGGAATAATTCCTTTTTGATTGCCAATGTAAACTCTTACGCGGAATGAATGCAAAAGGAGATGCCTTTAAAGACGTTCTGGATGCCAATTTAAAATGCTTTCCCCTTTTCTTTTCTTTTTTATCCCTGTTTTCAGAAAGGAGTTTGTGAAGATATGCAGAAGGGACGTGAAGGTGCCTGGACTAACCATCATGAAAGACATCGCTATTGCCAAGTCCGCAGCCAACGAGAATACCATTACAAAATTGCAGGATTTCATGTGGAGTGAAGAGCTCTTCCGATACTGCACCTTACCTCAGGTGAAAACAGGACTATGCCGAAATCCTAAACCTTTGCATAAACGTCTCTCCCCATCTAAAAACAACTTACCGTATTTTTCGGAGTATAAGACGCACTTCCCCCCCTAAAAGAGGCTGAAAATTTGGGCGCGTCTTATACTCCGAATGTCGCTTTTTCGAAGCTGTTTTTCAGCCCTAATGAGGCGCTCGCGAGTGAAGCGATCTTCTGTGCTTTACCTGCTTTTCTCATTGCTTCTCTCTCCGATAATCAGCTGTGCCTTTAGAAGCTGTTTTTTATCCCCAACTAGGGGATAAAAAGCTCGCGCATCAGCTCAAAGCAGGCAAACAAATGCGCTGAAGCTGACCAGACTAAGGACGCTAGCCAGATGAATACTTGGTAGGCAGAATTCCCCACCCCCTATTTTCCTCCCCAAAAACTAAGGTGTGTCTTATACTCCGAAAAATACGGTACCTTATGTGCTGCCAGAATCTGAAAATGACATTTAACACAGCCCAGTACTTAAGCAAAATGGTTCGGTTGAGATCAGCATATGTGGGACTGATTGGGGTAGATTGCAGGGGTGACACTGAAATATAATTTTATCATATTTTATCTGTATCGTAAATTATTCTATTTTATTCCAATGTCATTTTAGACTATTTTATTCCAATTTTATTTTAAATCATATTTTATCCAATTCCATTTTAAATTGCTTTTATCAAATTTTAGTAATAATTTGTTCCCTCTCTGATAGCACGCGAGTCGTCACCCCAGCTCAGCTCCACTGCGCATGCGTGCGTGCCTCCCACCGGCCAGCTGATTTTGGGTCTCTGTCGTGCATGCCACGGGGGTCCTAAGTCCATTTTTTCAGTGTCGTCGTAACTTTAAACAGTCACTAAATGAACCGCTGTAAGTCCAGGACTGCCTGTAGTTGTTTTGGGAACAGTTCTAAAGTTTGGCCCCTTTTTTGATGCACATTCGCATTCCGTTCCCATGCCAGTGTCGTTGCGTTGTCTCTGGTTGATACTCCTGGTTCCTGTTATCTCCTCCACAGTGGTGGGTTCTAACTTACCTCGCCGCCGGTTCACTTCCTCCTGCGTCTCGGGAGCTCGCGCACGTTGCACAGCCGTGCCATATGGGCGCATGCGCAGTGCTAAACAAACAGCTTCTGCGCATGCGCAGAAGCAAAAATCAAGATGGCGGCGCCTATGGTGCCGTCGAGAGAGCCAGTTCGGAGGCGTGGCCTGTTAAGCGGAGAAATCAGTCCTCCATAGGTCGATGGATCGGGGTTTCCCTTTGAAGACATTACTTGCTTAGAAAATAAAACTGAGATTCAAATCTAATTAACAAAATATTTATTTCAGTAGAAAAATAATAAAAAGATCCTTAGTAGGCTACATTTTATCGGCTAATGAAAAAGTCAGTTCTACCTTGGTAGAAATGGCGATGAGAAGAGGAAAGGAGGAAACCACTGGAATGTAGACATGCGTAATAGAATATATCATACGTCTGTTTGACCATAGATACAAGAAACAGTAGAAAAACATAGAGATGCACAACTGGCAATAATCACATCGTGACATGGCCAGCTGGCCATTGCTGCCGGTTTGGCGAGCGGGGGGAAATTCCCGCTACCAGTTCTATAGAACCAGTACGAACTGGCAAGAACCCACCTCTACTCCCCCTCCTCCCTATCTATCCCACCCCTCCACACACTTTTTTTTATTTATACTTTTTTTCTTTGATGTACATAAGTGCTTAATGAACAGTGTATTGTCTGAGTCAATTTGCTTATACAAAATAACAATAACAATAGTAATAGTGGCATTTGTGACACTTTGTTAAATGTTCAATTGACTGAGTTTCATGTTTAATGAATAAGAGATAATAATTATAATAATATTTACTTATATGTAAGAATAATCTGTCATCATTTATTTATACATATCCGTAATTTTTATTTATTTATTTTTATTTATTTTGTGAGATTTATATACCGCCTCACAGTGCAAGCACTCTCTAAGCGGTTTATACCAGTAAGCAATGTATATATTTACATTGCCCCCAACAATCTGGGTCCTCATTTTACCTCCCTCGAAAGGATGGAAGGCTGAGTCAACCTTGAGCTGGTGAGATTTGAACCGCTGACCTGCGGATCACAGTCAGCTAAAGTGGCCTGCAGTACTGCCTCTAACCGCTGCGCCACCTCGGCTCTTGAAATTATCTTCTAATTTCTCCCTCTTTTATCCAACCACTGATCAAACAAATCCCATGTTAAAAAAATATTCTGTTTCTTCCTTGTCTTTTATTTTTAATGTTAATCTATCCGTCTCCGAACAATCTAATATTTTAGCAATAGCACTTAGACTTATATACCGCTTCATAGTGCTTTACAGCCCTCTCTAAGTGGTTTACAGAGTTCAGCATATTGCCCCCAACAATCTGGGTCCTCATTTTACCCACCTCAGAAGGATGGAAGGCTGAGTCAACCTTGAGCCGGTGAGATTTGAACTGCTGAACTGCTGAACTAGCAGTCACTGAAATAGGTTGCAGTGCTGCTTTTAACCACTGCGCCACCTCGGCTCCAAAAATATAATTTTTCTAATTATAATTTTTCTAATTATATTTTTCTAATTATATTTTCATCTGTAGGGATATTTTCCCAATATTGTGCAACTACAATTCTCGCTGCCGTCAGGACGTGTGGTATTAAACATGTCATCCCTTTATTATAATTTTCCGGCATTATACCTAAGAAAAACATTTCTGGTTTTAGGTCTTATGTGTGGCTTTGTCATTTTTTTCCTAACCGTGTATGTATCCCCCTCCCCACACTTTATGTCAGGCTGCCATCGAAGCGAAGCAGGGCTGAAGCCCCAGGATGGCAGGTCTGACAATTACCGCCGGCTATTTTCGTATCTCTTTTTTGTTTTTAATCATACCATCGTAAGGATTTGTGGTGGGTTTAAATGTCTCTTCTTTTCTGAGCTGGTTTTCTTCCCTTTAGATCGTAAAATACGTCGAATGCTTCACGGGGCCCGACATCATGGCTATGCACACCATGCTGATCAATAAACCTCCCGATACAGGTGAGACGCAAGTGAATTATATAAACACTTAAAAAGAGCTGACCTGACAGGCCGCCTTCTGTTCGCACATGTGAATTGCAGCTTTTCGCTGCTCGGAGTCTGGGATGTGTTAAGGGAAGAATTCCCCCGTAGAGGCGATACTGGATCTTTTACTTGGAATTCAAATACTTAGAAATAAAACCGAGATTAAAATGTCTAATAGAAAATATTTATTTCAGTAAAAACAATATAAAACAATAAATCCTGAATAAACTACATTTTTGCTACGCAACAGGTCCTTCCAGTTTGGAAGGCATAACAGAAGTGATTAATGGTGGATAGGAATGTAGACATGCGTAGAACATCATATTACGTGTTCTGCCTGTATTGAGAAATACCAAGTATTTAGTATAGGGATGCATCACCCTACATAGACTCACAGCTGACAATATTCACATTGTGACAAGATGTGGGGTGGGAGGAAATCTGCATTTTTCCTTTTTGGCACAAACGGACAGAAAAAGGGCTGATTGCAAAGTGGATAAGCAATCAATCAATCAGAACAGAAGCTGAAAGGGACCTTGGAGGTTTTCCAGTCTTCCTCCTCCTCCTCCTCCTCTTCCTCCTCCTCCTCCTCCTCCTCTCTGCAAATCCCACTCCCTTCTAGCACTGATGATGTTACCTAGTTGGGTCATGAAATGTCTGCAAGAAAACCACCGAGCTCAGAGAACACCACGGACCACACAGTCGTCGTCGTCGTCGTCCTCCTCCTCCTCCTCCTCCTCCTCCTCCTCCAACCCTCCTCCTCCTCCTCCTCCTCCCTGCAAATCCCACTCCCTTCTAACACTGATGATGTTACCTAGTTGGGTGATGAGACATCTGCAAGAAAACCACCAAGCTGAGAGACCACCAAGGACCGCCCCCCTGTCAACCCTGAGCCAGAAATAATTCTCCTTTATTACTAGCGTTAATCCGTCTTTCTGAGCCAAATGGAATTCTCCTTTTCCCAGGCAGGAAAACCTCTCGTCATCCGTTGCATCAGGACCTTCATTACTTCCCCTTCCGGCCTGCTGACCGAATCGTTTGTTCCTGGACCGCAATGCAACAGGTGGACCAGAGAAACGGATGCTTGGTTGTGTTGCCAGGGACTCACAAGGGCTGCCTGAAGGAGCACAAGTACCCGGATTGGGAGGTAAATGACGGAGAGGGACAGGCATGATTAGGGTACAGGTAGTCCTCAACTTACGACCAATGAAATCACTTAGCGACCGACCTGAAAAAGAGGAACTTGCAACCTGGATTCCAAGGAGCCCTCATTTCAAACCCTGAGCTACAAATATTCTCCTTAATTTGGCCTGTTTGTGTCTCTCGGGAAGCTTGGAAGGTCATTTCTACCTTGTTTTTTTCCCCAGGGTGGCGTAAACAAGATGTACCATGGGATATTTGACTATGATGAGGGTCTTCCCAGAGTCCACCTCCCCATGGAGAAAGGAGACACCGTCTTTTTCCACCCCTTGATCATTCATGGCTCCGGAAGAAACAGGACAGAAGGGTTTCGGAAGGTAATCCAGGTGATTGGCTGGGTGTCTGAAGGTCCTCTGAGATCTTTCCTGCTTGGTTCAAATCCAGGACTTTCTCTGTGTGTGACCTGGACATTTGGGTCTCTTTCTCAATGGTTTTGGTTAATAAGGCTTGGAACTTGCCAATTAGGATTTAATAGTTAAAATAAAAAATGGTATAACTTCTCTCTCTCTCTCTCTCCCTCCCTCCCTCCCTCCCTCCCTCCCTCCCTCCCTCCCTCCCTCCCTCTTCTCTCCCTCCCTCCCTCTCTCCCTCTTCCCTCTCCCTCCCTCCCTCTCTCCATCCCTCCCTCTTCTCTCCCTCCCTCCCTCTCTCTCTCTCCCTCTTCCCTCTCCCTCCCTCCCTCTCTCCTTCTTCCCTTTCTCTCCCTAATTCTTCCTCCCTCTCTCCCTCCCTCCCTCTTCCCTCTTCCCTCTCTCTCCCTCCGCCCCTTTCTCTTTCCTTGCCTCTCTCTCTCCCTCTCCCTCCCTCTATCCCCCTCCCTCTCTCTCTTTCAGGCTATTTCTTGCCATTACGCCAGTAGCGACTGCTACTATATTGATGTCAAAGGGACCAGCCAGGAAGTTTTAGAGAAGGAAGTGGAAGAGATTGCAAGGCAGAAGTATGATATAACTGGTTCATCAGTAGCTCTGAAAGTAAGTATTTTCTTTTTTCCTTTTTGTAAAAAAAAAAAAAAACCACCACCACGTTCAAAAGCGTTCGGCCCCATGCTTCTCCTATAAGGCGTTAAACCATTCTCAGTAATTCAGAAGTATGTCAAAGAATGCCATTTCTGCAGAAGTTGTTTATATCAGAATATCATTTGAGGCCGAGCTTGTCTGCTTATCGGTATTTCTTCTCTGAGATCGGAACAGGATAAAATTTACCATGAGCAGCACTTTCAAGGCTGTAAAACTGGAATAAATCATGAATTATATTTCCTATAACTATACCTTCGTTTGGAGGCTAGTAGTACAGGCAGTCCTCAACTTATGACCACAGTCGGGACAAGGACGTTGTTAAGTGAGTTGGGCCCGATTTTATGACCTTTCTGGCCACAGTTGTTAATAGCAATAACAATACCACTTAGACTTATATACCGTTTCATAGTGCTTTACAGCCCACTCTAAGTGGTTTACAGAGTTCAGCATATTGCCCCCAACAATCTGGGTCCTCATTTTACCAGTCGTTAAGTGAATCTGGCTTCCCCCTTGGCTTGTGAGAAAGTCGCAAAAGGGGATCACATGACACACATACACTGCAACCGTTAAGTGTGACTTAAGCTGTTAAGTCACATTTTTCAGTGCCATTGTAACATCAGTCACTAAATGAAACTGTTGTAAGTCGAGGACTAACTATTGCGTTCCGAACTTGGAAAAATCTTTTCTTTTTAAATGAACGTTCAAGGCATTAACTAAACTCAACCTGTTTACATCTTCACGTGTGAATCAGGAGAAATCTCATTATTTCTGTTTTGCTTCTCAGGACACTTCTATGTTACGGTCTCGCCTTGTTAAAGGGAAGAAGAAAAACCTTTAATACACTGTTGAGATCCATTCTCCAATCAGCGAAAAAACCTTGGAAAATTCAGCATTTATTTTGTCTTACTTTTTGGGGGAAGGGCTATGCAGTTAGTAGTAATCTCAAAGCACTTTGAAAGATATTTGCATCTGGAAGTCAATTCAAGGCTGCAATTCTAGGCTCATTAATGTTAGCTACAATGAATACAGTGAAAAAGTAAAAAAAAGAAATGGTTAGAATTTAAGCTGCAATTCTATACAAGTTTTACTTAGATTCAAAGAGTTTAAACTGATGTCCCAGTCTCGTTTAATGATAAGAAACCTTTAGCTGAGCTCAGATGGACTTTTAACTATACGTGCATTGAATTATAGTTTTGATTTAACAACTGTAACTGATGTATTTAAGTCATTTTAAATAAATTAAAATTTTGCAGTATTTGGAAAAACCTCAAGACCTCTTTAAACAGTGCCTCATTTCTCAGAATTAGAGCTAGATTTTAAGATTTTTCTTTGAAGGAAAATCTTTACTATAATGGCAAGCATTTCTTCTCATAGTTTTTCACCAGAGTGCAGAGTTTTAGATAGTTAACTCGGTTTTTCCGGTTTTCAAGAGTTGGAACGGGCTGTTTTATTTGAGAATAATATCCTGGACTGGAAAAGGTAGAAGAAGAATCAAGCAACGATTGAAAAAGCAGATTTCCAGTTTCTGCGTGTGAACTTTTTCTTATATTAGAAGAAAAACAGCTAGAAGATGACATGAAAAATGGATTCGTTTTTTCCTTTCTTTTTTTCTTGTTCCTTTTCAGATAAAGTTTCTGAAATATTTCTTCCAAAGGAGACTTTTAAGAGGAGGAGCAGGGAAAATCTTGCCCTAAGCAGTGAAGAGATTTAATTGTGATGCCAAAATAAAACAATAAAGAACAAACATGGTTTCCCTGTTTTGAATAATCTCACTTTTCTTACAATAAATAAGCAAAAGGTATCACTGAGCCAAATGAATTGGATAACCACAGGATTTTGAACATCTTTCAAAGTTAAGCTAACTAGGCTGAGGGCTAGATTTTGATAGTGCCCTCTTGTGACTGAGTAGCATAGAAAATTGGTGAAATGGAGATCATTCATCCCAATCCCCTTTGAGAGAAAAGTCAATCTCACAAGAGATAAACAAAAACTTTAACCTTAGACTGTCTACAGTCGACCTCTCCCCGTTTCTAAGAGGTCTGTAAGGGGCGTGCATAAGCGCACCACTGTGCCTACTATCCCTGTCTTCCTATTATCCTCATTTATCTGTACTTCTTTGCTTATGTTATGTTTATACAAACACCCTACTATCTTGTACATGTTTGACAAAATAAATTAAATAAATAAATAAATAAATCCTCAGGTCCAAATCTGTTTCAATGCCTGTTATGCCATCGCACAAGGACAGGGTGTGGATGGGGTTTTATGGGGTTCTCCAGAGTGGCACCAGTCGTATCGCACCTCGGAAAAATACCTCTATAACTTCTGTTACAAACGCCCTGCTATCTCGTATGGTACTTCTTCTCAGGCTTCTACGTACTGGCACACTAAAAAAATCCCAACCTCGTCCAGGACCACTCCTAAGTGGATGTGATGGTTCCAGTTTTTTTAATATCTCCCGGGGGGAGGCCACATTGGATTGTCATCCTTACAAATGCAACCCCATGTGCCTATTTTTCAATGCTTCCCCTCCAGGTACCTTAAATGTGGGTCTTGAAATCAATGGACAGGTAACTGACCCCTTTGGCCAGATTGAAATTACAGTCACCAGAACAGTGTACCAGCCTCAGCATTTCACAATTTTCCATTCCTTTTATGAGGAAATGGAAAAGAAAGTAGAAATTTCCCCCAATAACAAAAAACCTCTTCACAGATTTAGCTGATAGGATTGCATCGTCCCTCAATGTGACCAGCTGCTACATCTGTGGAGGCACAAATATGGGGGTACGATGGCCGTGGGAGTCCAGGGAAATAAACCTCACCACTCTTCCTCAAATGAACCTCACATGGTCCTCTCTAGACTGACCCTGAGAATGGATCCTACAGACTTCCATCATTGGAGATATATGTTGTCAAAGGCCTGTCTCTCAGCTTTTTATAATCCCTTTAGGGGACTTGGTTTGCCAAAACCTTATTGTGGCTACTAATGCAAGCAACATTAAACAAGTAGTTTAACAGATGGATCATTAGAGATGCAGTCATTGGTATATAATGACTGCATCATGATTCTCAAAACGATGCCCGCTAAATATGCACCCCTCATTCGCCACGATGGAAAGCATCCCATCATTTAAATCCCATCATTTTTCTATGGCAGAGTTCACATTGAGAAACAACAGTCTTGCAAAGGCTACGCAAGTTTGGATTGCAATAGCGGGATGTGAGCCATTTCTGGAGTGGGCGAGGACCACTGGTGAGACATGCGGTGAGCTCTTTGGACCAGTTTCCACACCATTTGTTGAGGGAGATGGACCCTGTTCTGAACAACCCACCACCCATCGCACCACTTGCCATCAGGGTGTAGCTGGTCTCTATTGTCATATAGAGCAGGAGGGTGGTGCATAGGCTCACAGGGGAGTAGAGCTGAGAGGTTCCTGGGATTGACAGCAGGGCCTGGTTCAGCAGCTTGGCATGCCCAATAATCGGCTGCCCAGTTCCCACGGGAGATTTCTCTGTAATCTGCCTGGTGTCCTAGCCGTTACAAGTTTTTCTAGCCAAGGCTTCCTCTTTAGGCTCTTTTCAACTGCCCCCGTAAAACCACGAGCCTTCCATACAACAGCATGGGCGTGTGCAGCCAAAAATGCATAGCAACTGTCAGTATAAATATTAGTGCATAGACCAGCTGACGGGTGGCATGCTTCAATTAGAAGGAGAAGCTCAGCCGCTTGAGTGGACCAGTGAGAGGGGAATTGTCGTAGGAGGAGAGGACCATCTTTGGAAACTGCAGCCAGCCCTGTGCATCTCTTTCCATTTTTTTACAAAAGAGGAGCCATCGGTCTATAGCAATAGCAATAGCACTTAGACTTATATACCGCTTCATAGTGCTTTCCAGCCCTCTCTAAGCGGTTTACAGAGTTCAGCATATTGCCCCCAACAATCTGGGTCCTCATTTTACCCACCTCGGAAGGATGGAAGGCTGAGTCAACCTTGAGCCGGTGAGATTTGAACAGCTGAACTGCTGAACTGCAGTGCTGCACTTTAACCACTGCGCCACCTCGGCTCATAGCTGAGACTCAGGGTTGACAAAAGGCTCAGTCCTACTAAGGTCTGCTCAATTGCCCACGACAGATTCCAAGACAGTTAAACAGTTATGCTTTGGACCATCCTCCGTGGGGGGGGGGGCAAGGCAGAAGGATAGCTGGGTTCAGCCTTTCACATCTGTGAAGCTGAACAGAGTCCGATTCTAAAATCTGGCTTGCATACACAGAAATCCGGCACGAGGTGACCCATGCTGGGAGTTTCTGCTCAAGGAGAATTTGGACTGAATGAGGCGTAGAGACGTTAAGGGGAGCCCCCAAAGTCATTTTGTGTAATCTCCTGGATGAGGATGGCTGTGGCTGCAACAGATCAGAGGCAGGCAGGCCAGCCTCTGGCCACCCGATCCAGCATTTTTGAAACGTAAACCACAGGAACTAATCTATGTGCCAGAGCCCACTGTAACAACATTGCCAAAAAGGCATTAAGAGTTGTAAACCTAATCTTGCATAGCTTCTTCTCCGGTAATATCACACTACTAACCAGAGCATACAAAACATTTGCTAGACCAATTCTCGAATACAGCTCATCTGTCTTGAACCCACACTGCATATCGGACATTAATGCAATTGAACGTGTCCAGAGATATTTCACGAGAAGAGTCCTCCACTCCTCTGATCGTAACAAAATACCTTATACCACCAGACTTGAAATTCCGGGCCTAGACAACTTAGAACTAAGCTGCCTTCGGTACGACCTAAGCGTAGTTCGTAAAATTATCCACTACAATGTCCTATCTGTCAACGACTACTTCAGCTTCAACCACAACAATACACGAGCACACAATAGATACAAACCGCTCCAAACTCGATTGCAGAAAATACAACTTCCGCAACAATGCCTGGAATACACTACCCGACTCTGTGGTTTCTTCCCCAAACCCCCAAAACTTTAACCTTAGACTGTCTACTGTCGACCTCTCCCCATTCCTAAGAAGTCTGTAAGGGGCGTGCATAAGCGCACCTGCGTGCCTACCGTCCCTGCCCTAATGTTCCCTTTTACTTTTATTCATTTCATGTATTCAAATTATGTATACTTATATGTATTATCTAATATGAGATTGATTAAATAAATAAATAAAATAAATAAATAAACTCTTTCGGGGGCCCAGTTTTTGCAGTAAAACGCCCAGGACACAACCCTTCATTTCAGAAACAGTCGAGTCCAAGTCAGTCCAAGTGGCAGTGAGTCCATGTCAGCTGGCACTTGGAACCATCGGAAGGAACTTCCCATTCCAAAGCAAAGAATGCCTGACACTCCTTAGCCAGAGGGATACAGAAGAAGGCGTCCTATAAATCTATGACCGTCTACCAATTCTGATCACTTGAAAGTGTAGTCAGCAAGGTGTACGGGTTGGCCACCACAGCTTGTAGTGGGCGAAGCCGGCAGTTGTAAATCATGAGTAAATCTCCAAGTCCCAACAGGCGAATTCACTTCGATTCAGTCCTTTCCAGCCGGGCGAGCACGCTGGGGAAAGGTGCAGCGGGGGCGCATCTTGGCTGGTAGCCCAGCCTTTCGGGCCACTCCTGGCCACCTACGCTGCCCCCCGAGCAGCTGGGCTAGCCGCTTGCCTTCTCCGCCCCTTCCCGGCTATATCCGAGCCCGACCAGCGGCCTCCAAGAGCCGAAGTGGTGGGGCTGAGCAGCAGAAGCGCCCGGCTGCTTCGCCAAGGACGCGCGCCATGGAGAGCCTGGGGAAGGAACCCAGCGCGCCCATCCATCCGGGGATCTTGCTCCGGCACCAGGTTCCCCACGCCGGATTCGTATCCTTCTCCTGCTCACCTGGGCCTCTGGGTCGCCTTTCCCGGTACGTCGCACCTTCTGGGCCCTGGGAGTGGCAAAGTCCGTGAATTGGAGCTGGCAGCGTCGAGGTAAAAGCTCAACCGGTTAGAGGAAGACTCCGGGGTCCCTTGGTGCTCTCGGAGCTTGGGAGGGTCTTCTTGCAGACCTTTCATGACCCAACTAGGGAACGTCATCAGTGCTAGAAGGGAGGAGGAAGAGGAAGAGGACTGTGGGGTCCTTGATGCTCCCTGAGCTTGGTGGGTCTCTTGCAGACATTTCATGACCCAAACTAGGTAACTTCATCAGTGTTCAGAGAGGCTTGTATATTCCTTTCTAGCACTGATAATGTGACCTGGTTTGGTGATGAAACGTTTGCAAGAAAACCACCAAGCTCAGAATACCAAGGACTCCTCATGTCAACCCTGAGCTACCAATATTTTCTTTTATTGGAGGAAGATTTTTTTTGAGCTACTTCCTGGCAGGGGACCCCAAAGCCCATCGGTCTGGGCTTCCTTTGGGGTCAAGCGATGGAAGAAGATTTACATCATCCCAGCACAGGGTTGACTTACTTAGATTGTTGTCTCTGGCAGCTGGATCTCAGCCTGGAGAGGCATCAAGCCAACTTCTTCTGGGTTGGCCAAAGGGTAGGGTTGGGGTCTATACCGGGGCTCCCCAATTCTGAAGTTTAGCCTGGGGAGAGAGCAGCTTCCAGGGCCAGGAGGTGGGGACCAAGGCCTTCTATGTTCTGGGTGAAAAACAGCTTCCAGCTCTAAAGTATGTTTAATTAAAACTAAGCTCCCCAATTAATCCAAGTTAATGTGCACTAAACATTCTCGGTTGTTTGTTTTGTTCCTCTGATGTTTCTATTTTATATTTCCTTATGTAGGAAGGAAATATTCCATTCGAGCCCCCCCTCCCCCCCAAAAAAGAACGTTTTCAGCAGCTTCTTTATCCATCAAGCTTTTAAATTTCAAACTAGTCCCAGCTATAAGTTTATTTGCAAGGGGGGGAAGTAATTTAAATGGGAAGACACTATGTTATATTTAATTTCTTTCTGCTTTATGAGAGCAACTCCTGTGATTATAAATGCGTTCTGCATGTATTTCCCATGGGGTCTTCCATCAAAGCAATCTTTTAAAATTTTCTTAATTTGATGTCAAGACACCTTTTCCTACTTCAGCCCAGGTTGCTCCTGTGACATGCCCAACGCAGTTCCGGTAAGTAGAACTTTACTCTGATTATTATTATTATTTGGATGAAAACACAGATTTAAAAGTTGGCTTCATTCTGCTTCCTTTGTGTATTTAGCAGTGTGTTTATGTGTTGTTCAGTAGTTTTTGATTTTGGTTTGTAGAGTGGATTACTTATCTTAAACTGGTCTTTTCGTTGGTAAGTAGTTTAGAGTTTAGCCAGGGTGGGTTGTTTTTTTGTTATGAATATGTCTCATTTTCAGAGAATAAACATGCCACTTCATGCCCCAGTAACATGTCGAAGGCATCCCAAAGGTGCTTTTTTCAGGAGGCCACTGGACTTTCTGGTTTTTTTCCTTTTGAAGACTTTTCGCTTCTCATCCAAGAAGCTTCTTCAGCTCTGACAGGATAGTGAGGAATGGAAATCCTGTCAGAGCTGAAGAAGCTTCTTGGATGAGAAGCGAAACGTCTTCAAAAGAAAAAACAAGAAAGTCCTGTTGCCTCCTGAAAAAAGCACCTTTGGGACAACCGTGACATGGAGGACGGAGCATCTCTACAGACATGTAGAACAGAGGTGGGATTCAGCAGGTTCTGACCAGTTCTGGAGAACCAGTAGCGGAAATTTTGAGTAGTTTGGAGAACCGGTAAATAGCACCTCTGACTGGCCCCGCCCCCATCTATTCTCTGCCTCCCGAGTCCCAGCTGATTGGGAGGAAATGGGGATTTTGCAGTATCCTTCCCCTGCCACGCCCACCAAGCCACGCCCACAGAACCGGTAGTAAACATTTTTTAAACCCACCACCGATGTAGAAGGCATGTGCAGCACAATACCAAGTACGGTAGAATCTCTGGTCACAAACGCTTCTGACCACGACAAAATCGGGTTTTTTTGTAAGCACCAAATTTCCTGTTGTTTGTTTGCAAACAACAGCGACCCACATGTGGCACCTGCCAGAAGCAGCAGTTCATTTAATGACCGTTGGGAGTTACAACGGCACTGACAAAAAGGGACTTATGACCATTTTTCACACTTAACGGCCGTTGCAGCATCCCCGTGGTCACGTGATTTACATTTGGATGCTTGGCAACTGACTCGTATTTATGACGGTCGAAGTGTCCCGGAGTCACGTGATCCCGTTTTGCGACCTTCTGACAAGCAAAGTCAACGGGGAAGCCGGATTCACTTAACAACCACGTGACTAATTTAACAGCTACAGGGATTTACTTAACAAACATGGCAAGAAAAATTGTAAAATGGGGCAAAAATTTTACTTGACAAATTTCTCACTTAGCAACATAAATTCTGGGCTCAATTATGGTCGTAAGTTGAGGACTACATGTTCTGGCTCTCCCTCTATAATTTCCCTTCTCCTCTTTAGGACATTATTTCACATTTCAGGGTTTTGATCTGAAGAACATCTTGTTTTAGGATTTAATGTATCTTGTTTTCAAGGCTTTTGAGGGGGCTTGTTTTTAATTGCGTGGTTCTGTAAAGAAGGGGTCTCCAAACTTGGCAACTTTAAGACTTGTGGACTTCAACTCCCAGAATTCCTCAGCCAGCTTTTGGGAGTTGAAGTCCACAAGTCTTAAAGTTGCCAAGGTTGGAGACCACTGCTTAAAGTATCCCAAGGCTGCAAGTTTTAATTCCACATCAATTAAAAAAAACAATATTTCATGTTCCCGCAGTTACACCTTGGATAATAGTGTCTTAACTCTAGAGCAAAGACATTTCTATGAGGACAATGGATACCTTCTCGTCAAAAATCTGGTGGCTGATGAAGATATTGAGCGCTTCAGGTAAAACAAAGACAGGTATTCTTGACCCATGTGGCTGAAATCATTCAAACCAGCACCTTGAATTGCTCTAAGACAGGGCTCTCCAAACTTGGCACACCTTAAGGCTTGTGGACTTCAACTCCCAGAATTCCTCAGCTGGCCATGCTGTCTAGGGAATTCTGGGAGTTGAAGTCCACAACTCCAAGAATTCTGGGACTTGAAGTCCAGAAGTTTGAAAGTTTCCAGGTTTGGAGACTCCCGCTCTAAGAAGTCAATTGGAAACCATGTCATTTGAGACAGCTTGAAATTGCTCTTAATTAACTACGTCACTGTAGTCAGAGTTTCTGTAACTCCAGAAGGTGGTTGTAACTGGCTGGTCTGAAGTTGTGCAAAAGGATGGTTTTCTTTTTGTAATTATGACAGGGAAGTTTGAATTGCTATTTACTGTGTGGTTTTTATTATTATAATTATGGCATGCAAAATAAATAAGCAAGCAAGGAGATAAGTGGCAGATTGCAATCTACCGTTGGAGAATCCTTGGCTTAGATCCTCTGAATTTTCAAAAATGGATCTCTTAGAACATAGACTATAGGGCTGGGAAGGACCTCGGAGGTCTTCTAGCCCAAGGCAGAAGATCTTATACCAGCCTGCTCAAAAGGTTTTCCAGGATGGTTTTTGAAAACCTTCAGTGAGGGACTACCCACAACTTCAGGAGGCAAGCTATGCCATTGATTCATTGTTGTCAGGAAGTTGCTCCTTACTTCAAGGTTGGATCTCTCTTTAACATGCTTCCACCCACTGCCACAAAGAAGAAGGGGGTCAACTTATTCTCCAAGACACCAGAAGGCAGGACGAGAAAGAACTGGATGGAAACTAACCAAGGAGAGATCCAATCTAGAACCAAGGAGGAATTTCCTGGCAGTGAGAACAATTTACCAGTGGAACAACTTGTCTCCAGAAGTTGTGGGTGCTCCATCCCTGGAGGTCTTCAAGAAGAGCTTGGACAGCAATTTGTCTGAAATGATGTAGGTTTCCTGTCTGAGCAGGGGGTTGGACTAGAAGATCTCCAAAGTCCCTTCCAACTCTTGTTATTCTGCTTCTTGTCCTATCCTCATGTGCTTTGGAGAATAAGTCAATCCCCTCTTCCTTGCGACAGCCCCTCAAGTACCGGAAGACGTCTGTCCTGTCACCCCTAGTCCTTCTCTTTGATAGCTAGAAATACTTAGCTCCTTCGACCGTTCATCGTACGATTTAACCTCCAGTACCCTGGAATAATTCCTTTTTGATTGCCAATGTAAACTCTTACGTGTAGAGATGGGTTCCTGCCAGTTCGGACTGGTTCTATAGAACCGGTAGTGGGAATTTCCCCCCGCTCGCCAGACCGGCAGTGATGGCCGGCTGGCCACGCCCTCGAACCTGCTCCCTCGGCGGCACCATAGGCGCTGCCATCTTGTTTTCCGCTTCTGCGCACGCGGGAGGAAGCGAACCGGCAGCGAGGTAAGTTAGAACCTGTTAAATTGTGGGCAAAGATCGCAGGAGACAGATTCAGAACAGCTCTTTTTATTAGCTCACTCAAGCAACCAGCAACTTGCAGTCTGACAGATAGCCCTTTTATAGGGAGCTGTCAGACACAACAACCAATAGCATATGAGCATTCAAACACATGACCAGGGTGGCAACAACAGTTCAGGTAGAGTTCAACTATAAACATAACAACAACAGTTCAGTCAGAGGTTGTCTAGTCAAAACAAGTTTATGGTTCACTTATAGGTCAGTCAGAACACAACAGAACCCACCCCTGCTTATGCGGAATGAATGCGTTTAGAGGAGTTCTGGATGCCAATTAAAAATGTTTTCCCTTTTTCTTTTTTTAATCCCTGTTTTCAGAGAGGAGTTTGTAAAGATATGCAGAAAAGAGCTGATAGTGCCTGGAATAAGCATCGTGAAAGACATCGCTATTGCCAAATCTGCAGCCGACGAGAATACCGTTTTGAAATTGCAGGATTTCATGTTGAGGGAAGAGCTCTTCCGATACTGCACTTTACCTCAGGTGAAAACAGGACTATGCCGAAATCCTAAACCTTTGCATAAACGTCTCTCCCCATCTCAAAACAACTTACCTTATGTGCAGCCAGAATCTGAAAATGACATTTAACACAGCCCAGTACTTAAAAATAATTTTACCATATTTTCTCTGTATCTTAATTTATTGTATTTTATTCCAATGTCATTTTAGACTATATTTTATTCCAATTTCATTTTAAATTGCTTTATCAATTTTTTGTAATAATTTGTTTCTGGAACTCTGCACTTTGATATGGCCCAAGGGCTAATCAATCAATACATAAAACAAAGCAAAAAAAAACAAACAAACACCCCAAAACAATTGTAAAGATGGGATTTTGGTATAAAAGACTGATTCCATTCCAGATTATTTGTGTTTGTGTGTGCAAAATTATTGTTTGTTTGTTGCACAATTGTCGCCTGGTTTCCCTGACTTCACAAAAATAGATAATGAAGAGCTAGCCTCGGTTGTGCTTAAATGGAACAAAGGAGACAAGATATAATGTTTGAGGGTCACCATAACATTAATTATCTTCTTAAATGTAATCAACGGGCAACTATCAATTCAATTCAGTCAGAAGGGACCTTAGAGGTCTTCTAGTCCAGCCCCCTCCTCAAGCAAGAGATCCTATACGGTTTCAGACAAAGGGTTGTCCAATCTCTTCTTTAAAAACCCTCCAGGGATGTAGTGTCCAATAAGGTTCAAGTGACAAGTAGTCCTCGATTTACAACCGCAACTGAGGCCAAAATTTCTGTGGCTAGGCGAGACACCTGTTAAGGGGGTTTTGCCTCATGTTACGACCTTTTTTTGCTGCAGTTGTTAAGTGAATCACGGCAGTTGATAACTTAGTCACACGGCCATTAAGCAAATCTGGCTTCCCAAACTGACTTTGCTGGTCAGAAGGTCACAAAAGGGGGAATGACGTGACCCACGGACGCTGCAACCGTCATAAGTCCATGCCAGTTGCCAAGCCTCTGAATTTTGATCACGTGGCCACGGGGACGCTGCAGCAGCCATAAGTGCGAAAATAGCCCTAAGTCCCTTTTTTCAGCATCGTCGTAACTTTGAACGGTCACTAAATGAACCACTGTAAGTCCAGGACTGCAAGTAGTTGTTTTGGGAACAGTTCTAAAGTTTGGCCCCTTTTTTGACGCGCATTCGCATTCCGTTCCCACGCCAATGGGGTTGCGTTGTCTCTGGTTGTCACTCCTGGTTCTTGTTATCTCCCCCTCCTCCCTATCTATCCCACCCCTCCACACACTTTTTTAAAAAAATGTATACTTTTTTTCTTTGATATACGTAAGTGCTTAATGAACAGTGTATTGTCTGAGTCAATTTGCTTACACAAAATAATAATAGTAATAATAATATTTACTTATATGTAATAATAATCTTTCATCATTTACATACATATCCATAATCTTCTAATTTCTCCCTCTTTTATCCAATCACTGATCAAACAAATCCCATGTTAAAAAAAATATTCTGTTTCTTCCTTGTCTTTTATTTTTAATGTCAATCTATCCGTCTCTGAACAATCTAATATTTTTCTAATTATATTTTCATCTGTAGGGATATTTTCCCAATATTTATTTTATTTATTTTTATTTATTTATTTTATTTGTCAAGTACATGTTGGTAATATACATAGATAAAACATTGTTTATATACATAAGATGGGTACTGATAAGCGGGAACATTAGGACAGGGACGGTAGGCACGCTGGTGCACTTATGCACGCCCCATACTGACCTCTTAGGAATCAGGTGAGGTCAACAGTGGACAGTCTAAGGGTAAAGTTTGGGGGGTTTGGTGACGAAACCACAGAGTCAGGTAATGAGTTCCAGGCATTTACCACTCTGTTGTTAAAGTCGTATTTTCTACAGTCAAGTTTGGAGCGGTTCACTTTGAGTTTGTATCTCTTATGTGCTTGTGTATTGTTGTGGTTGAAGCTGAAGTAGTCGTTGACAGGAAGGACGTTGTAGCAGATAATTTTATGAGCTATGCTTAGGTCATGCTGAAGGCGACGTAGTTCTAAGCTTTCTAAGCCCAGGATTTCAAGTCTGGTTGCGTAAGGTATTCTGTTGCGAGCAGAGGAGTGGAGGACTCTTCTTGTAAAGTATCTCTGGACACTTTCTAATGTATTTATGTCCCATATGCGGTGTGGGTTCCAGACAGATGAGCTGTATTCGAGGATTGGTCTGGCGAATGTTTTGTATGCTCTGGTTAGTAGTGTGATATTACCGGAGAAGAAGCTACGTAAGATTAGGTTAACAGTTCTTGAAGCCTTTTTGGCGATGTTGTTGCAGTGGGCTTTGGCACTTAGGTCATTTGAGATGAGTATTCCAAGGTCTTTGACAGGGTGAGGGTCGTCTGCAAGGTCTTGTCTGTTCGGCTTGTATTTAATGTTCTGATTTTTTTTGCCAATATTGTGCAACTACAATTCTCGCTGCTGTCAGGACGTGTGGTATTAAACATGTCATCCTTTTATTATAATTTTCCGGCATTATACCTAAGAAAAACATTTCTGGTTTTAGGTCTTATGTGTGGCTTTGTCATTTTTTTCCTAACCGTGTATGTATCCCCCTCCCCACATTTTATGTCAGGCTGCCATCGAAGCGAAGCAGGGCTGAAGCCCCAGGATGGCAGGTCTGACAATTACCGCCGGCTATTTTCGTATCGCTTTTTTGTTTTTAATCATACCATCGTAAGGATTTGTGGTGGGTTTAAATGTCTCTTCTTTTCTGAGCTGGTTTTCTTCCCTTTAGATCGTAAAATACGTCGAATGCTTCACGGGGCCGGACATCATGGCTATGCACACCATGCTGATCAATAAACCTCCCGATACAGGTGAGACGCAGGTGAATTTAATGAACAGAAAAAGAGCTGATTGCAAAGTAAGCAATCAATCAATCAGAATAGAAGCTGGAAGGGACCTAGCAGGTTTTCCAGTCGTCTTCCCCCTCTCTGCAAATCCCACTCCCTTCTAGCACTGATGATGTTACCTAGTTGGGTCATGAAATATCTGCAAGAAAACCACCGAGCTCAGAGAACACCAAGGACCCCACAGTCGTTGTCCTCCTCTTCCTCTTCCTCTTCCTCTTCCTCCTCCTCCTCCTCCTCCTCCTCCCTGCAAATCCCACTCCCTTCTAACACTGATGATGTTACCTAGTTGGGTGATAAAACGTCTGCAAGAAAACCACCGAGCTCAGAGAACACCACGGACCCCACAGTCGTCGTCGTCATCGTCCTCCTCCTCCTCCTCCTCCCTGCAAATCCCACTCCCTTCTAACACTGATGATGTTACCTAGTTGGGTCATGAAATGTCTGCAAGAAAACCACCGAGCTCAGAGAACACCACGGACTCCACAGTCGTCGTCCTCCTCTTCCTCTTCCTCTTCCTCCTCCTCCTCCCTGCAAATCCCACTCCCTTCTAACACAGATGATGTTACCTAGTTGGGTGATGAAACGTCTGCAAGAAAACCACCGAGCTCAGAGAACACCACGGACCCCACAGTCGTCGTCCTCCTCCTCCTCCTCCTCCTCCCTGCAAATCCCACTCCCTTCTAACACTGATGATGTTACCTAGTTGGGTGATGAGACGTCTGCAAGAAAACCACCAAGCTGAGAGACCACCAAGGACCGCCCCCCTGTCAACCCTGAGCCAGAAATAATTCTCCTTTATTACTAGCGTTAATCCGTCTTTCTGAGCCAAATGGAATTCTCCTTTTCCCAGGCAGGAAAACCTCTCGTCATCCGTTGCATCAGGACCTTCATTACTTCCCCTTCCGGCCTGCTGACCGAATCGTTTGTTCCTGGACCGCAATGCAACAGGTGGACCAGAGAAACGGATGCTTGGTTGTGTTGCCAGGGACTCACAAGGGCTGCCTGAAGGAGCACAAGTACCCGGATTGGGAGGTAAATGACGGAGAGGGACAGGCATGATTAGGGTACAGGTAGTCCTCAACTTACGACCAATGAAATCACTTAGCGACCGACCTGAAAAAGAGGAACTTGCAACCTGAATTCGAAGTTATGACGGTCACCCTGCCACTCCGGATGTTTGGCCACACTGCTGCATTTACAGTCACACGACCATGTTTTATGATGGTTTTGCCAGAAAGCAAATTCCAGGTTTGGGCAAAACTGCGCTCAGAGGGAATAGTGGCTTCCCACTTACGACCGGGGTGTTTGCTTAATGACCACTGCAAAAAATGTCATGTGAATGACCCGTCTTATGACCATCACGGGCAGGCTTCATTATGGTTGTAACTCAAGGACTAATACAGGCAGTCCTCGACGTACAACCACAGTTGAGCCCAACATTTCTGTTGTTAAGTGAGACATTTGTTAAGTGAGTTTTGCTCCATTTTACAAACTTTCTTGGCACAGTTTTTAAGTGAATCACTGCAGTTGTAAAGTTAGACACACGGTTGTTAAGTGAATCTGGCTTCCCCATTGACTTTGCTTGTCAGAAGGTCGCAAAGTGGATCACATGACCCCAGGACACTGCGACCATCATAAGTATGAGTCAGTTGCCAAGCGTCTGAATTTTGATCATGGGGCTGCTACAAAGGTCGTAAGTGTGAAAAATGGCCTTAAGTCATTTTTTTCAGTGCCGATGTAACTTCGAACGGTCACTAAATGAACGGTCGTAAGTCGAGGTCTACCTGTACCATATATTTCAGTGTTTCTCAACTTGGCAATTGTAATGTGTGTGAACTTCAACTCCCAGAATTCACGCTGGCTGGGAGTATTCTGGGAGTTGAAGTTCACTTATCTCAAAGTTGTCAAGGTTGACATACACCGATACATGTGACCAAGAGGTTGTATATCTTCATTCTCCAAAACACAACGTTCAGTTGTGTGAATTCAAACAAAATACACGGGAAGAGAGTTGGAAGACTGGGCTGGGAGGGAGAAACTTGAAGTGCCCCATTAGGGAGGAAAGACAGCTTAGGAGACTACCTCCGAGAACAATTTTAGGGTGTCCCTTGAAGACAAGGAGAAGGTGAACCAAGGGGAGACACCCATGGGAGGACTAAGATTGTTCAGCCTGTCTTGGTGGAAGACGCATGAAGTCCTCATCTGTAGGCGAAAGAGAGGCAGAAACTGGAGGTGGAGTCAAAAGAGGGATTAGCCTAGAATTCTTACATAGCCACAAGTGGACCAAGTCCAACTTGCCTTGAATTCCATTGACTTTCATCTAATTCTTAGGAGGTGCCCACCATGAGTTGAGAAGATTCCCTTGCAAAAAGGTTTTAGTAATAAATCAGTTTAATTGGACCTTCGCATGTGGACCTGTTCTTTCAGGCTTAACATTATCCTCCTTATTTGGTATCTGTGTGATAACTCAAATCTGGATGCTATGTAAAGTTGATCACAGGGATTTGAGGACTTGTACTTTGAGGATAGCCTGAAGGTCTTAGGATGTCCAGTCTGGAGAAAGGAAGACTGAGTCAAGACATGGTGTTTGGAGGGCCTTCCTCCACTAGAATTTCAGAGCTACCAGTGGTGGAGATCAGGGGTGAAATGCAGCCGGCTCTATCCGGCTGGTGCGTGCTGGTAGCGCCGCCGGCGGGTGGTTCGGCGAGCCAGTAGCACCGGTGGCGGGAGGCTGCGCCCCCCCCACCAAACCGGGACGTCATCATTTCCCAGTTTTGACCCTGTGCGCATACGCAGAAGGCTTTGCCCATGCGCAGACGACAGTGTGTGTGTGTGAAGCGAGCATATGCACAGACAACGGTGCGCACGTACATTAGTGAGCCGGTAGGAAAGGTAAGTGCATTTTACCGCTGGTGGAGATGGCCCTGAGGTTACACAACCAGGAAAAAGATTTGCCAAAGATGTCGAGTGTCTTACCTTGTATCAGAGATAAACAATACAGGACCCTTACTGCATCTGGCCATTGATGGAAAGAGAACCTTGGTCAAGGGATGGACATCTAAAAGAACTCAGTTGTTAGTTTTTGAATTTGGTCTCTGATGGGTTCTTGGTGCTCCCTGGTTGTCTTCTTGCAGTTGTTTCATTACCCAAACCAGGTAACATCATCACTGCTAGTGATGAAACATCTGCAATGTTAGATAAGAATTACTCTCATCAGAGGCGAAATAGATCTTTTCCTGAAACTCTGACATTATAAAAAGAAACCGCAGTTTAAATGCTAAAGTATAAGATATTTATTTCAGTACAAAAATAATAAATCACATCTTGGCTATAAAACAGGTCTTGCTTCTTACAGAAGCTGAAGAGAAAGGGAAGGAACAAAGAAAGGAATGTACACATGCGTACTAGGAACATATCAATCACGTGCTCAGGAATAAACCATTATATTAGATAGGGATGCATCTCCCCTGCATATACATGTAACAGGCAATATAAAATCACTGCCTGACATGCAAGAAAAAAACCAAACTCAGAGATCAGCAAGGACCCCACAGTCTCCCTCCTCCTCCTCCTCTTTCTACTCCATTCCACAAACCTTATTCCCTTCTGTAGTAATCATGGACACATAGACATGATTTCTGAGCAAAGCTTTTCCGAGCTAAGAAGTTATTTCTTCTCGGTCAGCTGCATTTATTCTTATAGCAATCTAATTGTGTACACAATTACAGTGATTGATTTACCCCAAAGATAGCTAACTACCGTGTTTCCCCAAAAATAAGACCCTGTCTTATATTTTTCTGAACCCTGAAATAAGCGCTTGGCCTTATTGCCATGCACTCAAAAGCCCGATTGGGCTTATTATCAGGGGATGTCTTATTTTGGGGGAAACAGGGTAGTAACAATGCGATAAATGGTTAATATGTAGCATACAGACAGATCATGTCAAGTGTATAGGTGAGCGTGTGATTGTATTTAACCTTGACTCTTAGATAGAACAATAGAAAGAGCTGAGTAAGTAACTTTTGCTCTAAATAAAACAGTGGAAAGAGCTGAGTGTTTATTCAATATAGTCAAGATAGGCATTCTGTATAGTTGACAATGATTGCCAATAACCTACACCTTTGAACATTGATGATGTTACCTAGTTGAGTCATGAAACGTCTGCAAGAAAACAACCAAACTCAGGGAGCACCAAGGACCTCACAGTCCTCCCCCTCCTCCCCCTCCTCCTCCCCCCATTCCAGCTCTGATGATGTTATCTAGTTGGGTCATGAAACGTCTGCAAGAAAACAACCAAACTCAGAAAAAACCAAGGACCCCACAATCCTTCTCCTCTTCCTCCTCATTTCTAGCACTGATGATGTTACCTAGCTGGGTCATGAAATGTCTGCAAGAAAACCACCAAGCTCAGAGAACACGAAGGAGCCCTCATTTCAAACCCTGAGCTTTAAATATTCTCCTTAATTTGGCCTGTTTGTGTCTCTCGGGAAGCTTGGAAGGTCATTCCTACCTTGTTTTTTTTCCCAGGGTGGCGTAAACAAGATGTACTATGGGATATTTGACTATGATGAGGGTCTTCCCAGAGTCCACCTCCCCATGGAGAAAGGAGACACCGTCTTTTTCCACCCCTTGATCATTCATGGCTCCGGAAGAAACAGGACAGAAGGGTTTCGGAAGGTAATCCAGGTGATTGGCTGGGTGTCTGAAGGTCCTCTGAGATCTTTCCTGCTTGGTTCAAATCCAGGACTTTCTCTGTGTGTGACCTGGACATTTGGGTCTCTTTCTCAATGGTTTTGGTTAATAAGGCTTGGAACTTGCCAATTGGGATTTAATAGTTAAAATACAAAATGGTATAACTTCTCTCCCTCTCTCTCCCTCCCTCTCTCCCTCTCTCTCCCTCCCTCTCTCCCTCCCTCTTTCCTCTCTCTCCCTAACTCTTCCTCTCTCTCTTTCTCCCTCCCTCTTCCCTCTCTCCCTCCCTCTCAACCTCCACCCCTTTCTCTTTCCTTGCCTCTCCCTCTCTCCCTCTCCCTCCCTCTCTCCATCCCTCACCCTCTCCCTCCTTCTCCCTCTCCCCCTCTCCCACCCTTTCTCCCTCTATCTCTCTCCTTCTCTCCCTCCTTCTTTCCTCTTACTCTCTCCCCCTCTCCCTCCCTCTCCCCCCCTCTCTCCCTCTCTCTCTCCCTCCCTCCCTCTTCCCTCCCTTTCTGTCTCCCTCCCTCCATCTCTCCCTCTTTCTCCCTCCCTCACCCCTTTCTCTCTCCCCCCCTCTCTCTTCCATCCTCTCCTCCCCCTCCCTCTCTCTTTCAGGTTATTTCTTGCCATTACGCCAGTAGCGACTGCTACTATATTGATGTCAAAGGGACCAGCCAGGAAATTTTAGAGAAGGAACTGCAAGAGATTGCAAGGCAGAAGTATGATATAACTCTGAAAGTAAGTATTTTCTTTTTTCCTTTTTGTCAAAAAAAATACCATCATGTTCAAAAGTGTTCGGCCCAGTGGTGGGTTCCTACCGGTGCGGTCCACTCTTTCATTCCAGTAGCAGCCAGCAGATGGCACTATTTGCGCACGACAGGTCTGGTGCCATCTTCCCCGGTCTGTCGCGCGGTGCCATCTTTTTTGGGGGAATTTTTGGGCTGATTTTGCTTCTGCGCATGCGTGGAATGTGATTTTGGCGCTTTTTTTGCTTCCGCGCATGCACGGAAGCCAAAAATCCCCAAAATCACATGCGCACGCATGCGTCCCCTCGTGAGATTTTGCTTCCGTGCATGCGCAGGAAGCAAAATTGCGTGAGGCAGCGCGTAGCAAGCGCACATGTACCGAAACATGGCGATGCACGCGCAGCGCACCGGTAGCGCAAAAAACAGGCAACCCGCCCCTGGTTCGGCCCCATGCTTCTCCGATAAGGTGTTAAACCATTCTCAGTAATTCAGAAGTATGTCAAAGAATGCCATTTCTGCAGAAGTTGTTTATATCAGAATATCATTTGAGGCCGAGCTTGTCTGCTTATCGGTATTTCTTCTCCGAGATCGGAACAGGATAAAATTTACCATGAGCAGCACTTTCAAGGCTGTAAAACTGGAATAAATCATGAATTATATTTCCTATAACTATACCTTCGTTTGGAGGCTAGTAGTACAGGCAGTCCTCAACTTATGACCACAGTCGGGACAAGGACGTTGTTAAGTGAGTTGGGCCCGATTTTATGACCTTTCTGGCCACAGTTGTTAAGTAAGTCACATGGCCGTTAAGTGAATCTGCCTTCCCCCTTGGCTTGTCAGAAGGTCGCAAAAGGGGATCACGTGACACACACGTGACACACACACACACACACATCCCGGGGACACTGCGGCCATCATAAATACGAGTCAGTTGCCGAGGGTCTGAATTTTGATCCCGCGACCACAGGGAGGCTTACAACGGCCGTAATTGTGAAAAATGGTCATAAGTCACATTTTTCAGTGCCATTGTAATTTCGGTCACTAAATGAACTGTTGTAAGTCGAGGACTACCTGTATTGCGTTCCGAATGTGGAAAAATATTATCTTTTTAAATGAACGCTCAAGGCATTAACTAAACTCAACCTGTTTACATCTTCATGTGTGAATCGGGAGAAATCTCATTATTTCTGTTTTGTTTCTCAGGACTTTTTTATAATACGGTCTCGCCTTGTTAAAGGGAAGAAGAAAAACCTTTAGTACACTGTTGAGATCCATTCTCCAATCAGCGAAGAAACCTTGGAAAATTCAGCATTTATTTTGTCTTACTTTTTGGGGGAAGGGCTGTGCAGTTAGTAGTAATCTCGAAGCACTTTGAAAGCTATTTGCATCTGGAAGTCAATTCAAGGCTGCAATTCTAGGCTCATTAATGTTAGTTACAATGAATACAGTGAAATTCGTTTCTGAGTAAAAAAAAAGAAATGGTTAGAATTTAAGCTGCAATTCTATACAAGTTTTACTTAGATTCAAAGAGTTTAAACTGGTGTCCCAGTCTCGTTTAACGATAAGAAACCTTTAGCTGAGCTCAGATGGACTTTTAACTATACGTGCATTGAATTATAGTTTTAATTTAACAACTGTAACTGATGTATTTAAGTCATTTTAAATAAATTAAAATTTTGCAGTATTTGGAAAAACCTCAAGACCTCTTTAAACAGTGCCTCATTTCTCAGAATTAGAGCTAGATTTTAAGATTTTTCTTTGAAGGAAAATCTTTACTATAATGGCAAGCATTTCTTCTCATAGTTTTTCACCAGAGTGCAGAGTTTTAGGTAGTTAACTCGGTTTTTTCCGGTTTTCAAGAGTTGGAACGGGCTGTTTTATTTGAGAATATTATCCTGGACTGGAAAAGGTAGAAGAAGAATCAAGCAATGATTGAAAAAGCAGATTTCCAGTTTCTGCGTGTGAACTTTTTCTTATATTAGCAGAAAAACAGCTAGAAGATGACATGAAAAATGGATTCGTTTTTTCCTTTCTTTTTTTCTTGTTCCTTTTCAGATAAAGTTTCTGAAATATTTCTTCCAAAGGAGACTTTTAAGAGGAGGAGCAGGGAAAATCTTGCCCTAAGCAGTGAAGAGATTTAATTGTGATGCCAAAATAAAACAATAAAGAACAAACATGGTTTCCCTGTTTTGAATAATCTCACTTTTCTTACAATAAATAAGCAAAAGGTATCACTGAGCCAAATGAATTGGATAGCCACAGGATTTTGAACATCTTTCAAAGTTAAGCTAACCAGGCTGAGGGCTAGATTTTGATAGTGCCATCTTGTGACTGAGTAGCATAGAAAATCGGTGAAATGGCGATGATTCATCCCAATCCCCTTTGAGAGAAAAATTCAATCTCACAAGAGATAAACAAAATCAAGCTAAAATAGCATTTTACCAGATGCCATAGCTTGTACTATGCAGTATAGACCACAAGGTGGCACTGGTCTGTTAAAAGTTGAAAAGCTTTCTGCTCAAAGTATTACTGATCCCTCTGAAAGAATTCCAACTATTATAGGTTACACAATAGAATAATAATAAAAAAAAAAAAAACACCAGGCACCCATAATATTGAGAATGAAAGAAAATGAGACTTTGTACCACATAGAAAAAAAAGTAATAATTAAAACGCAGTTGAAATACATGACTCTTTGTAGTTATGCATTTCTAAAGAAATCAAAAGCACCCTGAAGCAATTTCCTGACATCTTTTGACTTCTTCAAGAGTTCCATTATTAACTCCAGGTGGTTGGATGATGGAAACCCCTTTATTTATCCAGCTTCTCTCTGTGTTAAAATCACCAAGCCGTTTTTTACATGTGGCAGGGACTGGGATGACCTGAACCTGTGCGAGACAAGGAGCCGTTTCTTACTCGTAGGGGTGTGCATTGTGAGTCTGAGCCTTTGTGTGCATCATTCAGAAGAATTATTCATGAGGTGTCTTGTTTCTTTTGCTGGAAGAACATGAGCTGTAGGCGCCACACAAGGAGCAGCAGGTTAGTTTTACGCAGGCAAAAAATATCAGGGCTCAGACAGCTTTTTTTTGCAACCTATAAATGATATCAAGCCACACTTAGGCTGCACTGCAATGCTTACCGTGAATAAGGTTTGGAAAAGCAGGGATATTGATATAAACACAAAAAGCAGGCTAGTTGGAGCAATACTTCCTTTCACAGGTGTGAAAGTTAGGAATGGCCGATCAAAGAACAATTGGTGCTGGCGTAAATTATTGCACATATCCTGGGCAGCTGGAGTAACCAACAGAGAAGTGTTCAATTGAATAAAACCAGACACATCGCTAGAAGCTAAAACCATAAGGCTACATCTGGTTTACTTCGGCCATGTCATGCGCTCAAACTCGCTGGAGAAGTCCATTGTTCTGACCCAGGTCCCCAAACAAGACAAACCCTCTGAAGTGAACTCAAAGATTCCTTTATTACGAGCACCAGCTGTACCGCAAAAAGTTTCTCTCTCAACGCAAGTCCGGCTGGCCGGGAGATGAATAGTTGTCTGTTACGTCTATGCATCTCCGCCCCCTGCCTTTTATCCCCAGAGCTAGGGTGGGGCTTCGCTAGCAGTGGTGGCTCCTGAGGACCGGCCCATAGCTCTCCACTGCTCTCCTCTCCCCTGCCTTCTGCACATCCACGCGTCAGGCACTGGACCCAGCTGTTCCTCCTCTTCCTCATCAGCCACCTGCAGACGTGGGGGCTGCTGACTCTCCATCTGAGGGCTGACGGACAGCCCAGGCTCCGCCTCTCTCTCTCTCCCTCTCTCTTTCTCACTCCTTCTCTCTCTCTCTCTCTCTCTCTCTCTCTCTCTCTCTCTCTCTCTCTCTCTCTCTCTTTCTCCTTCTCTCTATCATCTCTCTCTCTCTCTCTTTCTCACTCCTCTCTCTCTCTCTTTCTCTTTCTCACTCCTCTCTCTCTCTCTCTCTCTCTCTCTCTCTCTCTCTCTCTCTCTCTCTCTCTCTCTCTCTCTCTCTCTCTCTCTCTCTCTCTCTCTCTCTCTCTCCCAGCTCCATTCCTTCTTCCCCCTCAGAGCTCTCAGGTTGCCCTGATGCTGACCCTGATTCCCATGCTGCCTCCTCCTCTGATTTGGCTGCTGGAGGGGCCGGCAACCAACAGGCCACAACATCCATGTTGGTAGGAATGGTCAGTGGAGCAAGAAGAAGGGGCAAGCAAAAAACATGCTAGCTGACACAAAACTGACACAAAATGGAACATCCAACAATGGAAAGAACTTGTGCTTGACAGGGTAGCATCGAGAGCACTTGCCAAGAGTTGGACACGACTGAATGGTTAAAACAACAACACAAATGTTATTAAAACAGTAATGGTGGGAGGGTTAAGGTCAGGGTTAGGAACCGTGGAACCGCTTGCCTTTAGAAGTTGCGGGTGCTCCTTCCCTGGAGGTTTTTAAGAAGAGACTAAAGAGCCATTTGGTACAGAGTCTCCTGCTTGAGCAGGAGGTTGGACTAGAAGACCTCTAAGGTCCCTTCCAGCTCTATTCTGAATTGAATTACATGGTTCAAACAACAAAACAAATGTTATTATATAAAGAACGGTTGCAGGAACTGGATATGTCTAATTTGACGAAAAGAAGGACTAGGGGAGACATGATTGCAGTCTTCCAATATCTCAGGGGCTGCCACAAAGAAGAGGGGGTCAAACTATTCTCTGAAGGCAGGAGAAGAAGCAATGGGTGGAAACTAATCAAGGAGAGAAGCAACCTGGAACTAAGGATAAATTTCCTGACAGTTAGAACAATTAATCAGTGGAACAGCTTGCCTCCAGAAGTTGTGAATGCTCCAACACTGGAAGTTTTTGAGAAGATGTTGGATAACCATTTGTCTGAAGTGATGTAGGGTTTCCTGCCTAAGCAGGGGGTTGGACTAGAAGACCTCCAAGGTCCCTTTCAACTCTGTTATTCTATTCTATTAAAAGGAATCAGCTTTCGTGAGCTGCAACGTGGAAGGAAAGGGACTTCCAGGTGACTTTAAGTCACTCTCACTTGCAGAACATCGAGTGTCCCCCCACAAGAAACACCAGGGACATTTTGTCACAGTAGCACAGAAAGAACAAAGGTATATTTAAATCACAAACTCACCATTCACTGGCTCTAATCATTCTTCAGTCAAGAGCACAGCGGCTCCTTGTTTTCCGTGCTATCTCGGAATTCCATCACTGGCTGGCTGGGAACTTTGAACCTTCACAGTAATTTTAACTCATCTGTACAGCAGCACCTGAGCCGAAAATCTCTTTTTTTCCTAACCTTATTTCTTCTTGGGACATTTCTCCCTTGCTTTTTTGGGGGGGGGGGGCATCTGCATTGGGAGGTCAGTCAACCGACGAGCACAATTGAACCCAAATTTCTGATCTTCAGAAGAGAGGTTTGTTAAGTGGGTTTTGTCCCCATTTTACCAACGTTCTTGCCACGGCTGTTTAGTGAATGACCGCAGGTGTTAATACGGGCGCACGGTCGTTAAGTGAATCTGGCTTCCCCATTCTGACTGTGCTCGTGAGAAGGTCGCTAAAGGGGATCATGTGATGCCCGGTGACACTGCGACGGCCATCAGTAAGAACCAGTAGCCAAACATCTGAATTTTGATCCCATGATCACGGGGATGTTGCGTAGGTCGTAACCGTGAAAAACGGTCATTAGTCGCTTCTTTCAGTCCTGTTGTAACTTTGAACGGTCACTAAGCGAAGTGTTGTAAGTTGAGGACTACCTATTGTAGACCCCAAAACAGTCAAAATGGCAGCAGTCTCTATTCAAACGAAGCGCTGTTTCTTTTGTCAAGGTCTGCCATGTTGACTTTTTTGACCATCCTTGGATAGGGATCAGCGGTGGGTTGCTCCCGGTTCGGCCCGATTCTACGAACCAGTAGCGCCGGTGACGGGAGGCTCCGCCCATCCGCCTGGGACGCTTCTGCGCATGTGCAGAAGCATCGCGAGCGTGCAAGAGCACGCACGCAAACCGGTAGCAACGGGTTTTAGAACCCACTACTGATAGGGATCTGGAAAAGAATACAGTACGGACATTAAAGCATGCATATCTTTTGCGCTGAACACAACAGAAATGAACAGCGACATTCATTTTTTGGGATCAAATTGGACAATGGGGTTTTTTTTTTCCTCCCAGCCCTTAGAAATTTCAATCGGCTAAATAGGACAGTGATAAATTGGTCAGGAGAGGAAGAGAGGATTGAAAGTGGCCCAGAAAACTATTCGGGCTGCAAAACTCAAGATAAATGCAGTTTTAATTATGCAGGCTTTTTTTTAAAAAAAAACCTGAATAGCTTGGAAGACATGATACATTTTAGGACTGTAATCGGATTCAGTTGCTCTCAAATGGCCTGGCTAGGAGTCACACATGCTTAGTTTCTTTTATCCATTGTTTTCTCACCGTTAAAAAAAAATTCGTTAAGGAAGAAAAGTTTGGGGAAAATAAGCTGATTTTATGAATCTATACACTGTACGTGAGAAAGAACAAACCATTGTGTTACCATGCCTGGTTTTTTTTTTTACTGTGAGACATGCTCCGTCACTGGAGGCTTTCAAGAAGAGATCGGACAGCTGTATGACCAGGATAGGGCCTCCTGCTTGTGCAGGGGGTTGGACTAGAAGACCTTGAGGGTCCCTTCCAACTCTTAATTCTGCTTATTCTGTTATCTGTCTCCATTTTTTTCATACCCATTTACTATGTTCATATTTATGTTTATACTATACCTGTTATCTTGTACATGTTGGACAAACTAAATAAATAAATTAACAGGTTAACAGAGTTGGACGGGACCTTGTAGGTCATCTAGTCCAACCCCCCCGCTCAAGCAGGAGACCCTATACCACTTCTGACAAATGGCAGTCCAATCTCTTCTTGAAAGCCTCAAGTGATGAAGCTCCCACAACTTCCGAATACGCAAACAAGCCAGGGAGATGGCTAGCCTACAAATTAAAAAAAGATAAGGAAAAAAGATTGATTCAGGTATTACAAGATGAGAATGGAGAGTCACAGTATAAAATGGAGAGAACGAAAAAAATAATCCAAAATTATTTTGAGGCGCTATACAAAAAAGAGGACATAGAAGAGGAGTATATAAAACAATATTTAGAAGTCAAGGGGATGCCAGAACTAAAGGATGAGCAGAGGGAGATATTAAACAAAGAGATAACAGCAACAGAATTAAGAAGAGCAGTGCAAAAACAAAAAAATAATAAGATGCCGCGACTGGATGGTTTGCCAGGAGAGGTCTATAAGAGCCTTTATGAGGACTTTGAGTTGATGTTACTGAAAGTGTATAATGATATATTGGAGAAAGCTAAATTACCAGATTCCTGGACAGAAGCCTATATATCTCTCATTCCAAAAGAAGGAACAGACCTCAAACAAATAAAAAATTATAGGCCAATCTCGTTGCTGAACACAGATTATAAAATTTTTACCACTATAATTGCGGAAGGATTGAAATTAATATTAAATCAGATAATACATTTAGACCAAAATGGTTTTTTTTACCCACAAGGCAAATTAGGAATAATATGAGGACGGTGTTAAATGTTCTAGAATATTATGAAGAACATCCCAAAAAACCGGTGGCACTAATATTTTTGGATGCCCAGAAAGCATTCGATAATCTTAATTGGTGGTTCTTGTTCCAACAAATTAAAGATATGAGATTTGGAGGGAAGTTTGAGAAAATGTTAGAGGCATACATGACGCAAAAGGCAGGAGTGATAATTAATGGGGATAATACAGAGAAATTTGAAATAAATAAGGGAGTAAGACAGGGATGTCCAATGTCACCTCTGCTTTTTATTTTGACTTTAGAAGTGCTATTAACCCAAACTAGACATAATAGAGAGATAAAAAGACTTAAGGTAAAGAAAGAAGAATATAAGACACAGGGATTTGCAGATGACCTAGTGTTCTTTATAGAAAAACCACTGGAGACAGGAAATATTTTAATGAAAGAAATAGAAGACTACGGTATAGTGGCAGGATTGAAAATTAATAGAGAGAAGACTAAAATGTTAGTAAAGAACAACTGAAAAACAAAAGAAAGAATTAGAAAAAGAATTTATTGTTGTTGTTGTTGTTGTTATTAATGAAGCTCCCACAACTTCTGAAGGCAACTTCTGTTCCATCAGTTGATTGTTCTCACTGTCAGGAAATTTCTCCTTATTTCCAGGTTGAATCTCTCCTTGTTCAGCTTCCATCCATTCTTCCTTATCTGGCCTTCGGGTGCTTTGGAAAATAGGTTGACCCCCTCCTCTCTGTGGCAGCCCCTCAAATATTGGAAGATGCTATCCTGTCTCCCCTGGTCCTTCTCTTCACTAGACTAGCCATGCCCAGTTCCTGCAACAGCTCTTCATATGTTTTAGCCTCTGGTCCCCTGATCATCCTGGTTGTTCTTCTCTGCTCTCCTCTGAATAAATAAATCTCATCTACTTGTGTCTTGTAGGCCTACCAGTTTTCAAAGTTACTTCTGCATTTCCCAGTGGAAATGCATTCAGGAAATCTACCTATCTCCTTCCTTTTTGGCTTGGATACATAGCTGGAGGGGAAAGTTGGAACAGGTGATAAAACGTAGCTGGGTTTTCAAGGCTGGGTAAGCTAACTGCTGCCCCAAAGAAGAAAAATGATCCTGCAGTAGCTAATATAATAAGATCTCCGATGCAGAAAGGAAGTCCTGGAATGGTTTACCTGCCGTTCTTTGAGCAGCTCTGAATGAAGAGGGCATTTCCCTGAACAAATATTGCTTCCCTTGGATCTGAACGAGTCAACAAGCTATTTGGCACCATCCATCTAAGGAGGCTTCAAGAGGTTTTGTGCAGCGGCCTTGTCCCTTCACCCCCACCTGCTGCAAAAGCATCCCCCCCTTTCTCCCTGGGCTGGGAGTGACCCCCTACCAATTCTTCTTCCAGGTTCGAGAGCTCGCACTGAACAACCCAGTGTATTTGCACAACACACGGAGTGTGTGTTGACACTTCGTGCCTTCTTGGTCCTGCCCAGCGTGATCAGGAGTTGCCAACGCCGGTGCCAACTTTTTCCAGCCGCCTGTTTTAAAGGGAAGATCTCCCATTTCTGTGCTCAGTCTCGCTCCCAAAGTCGTGGTGACCTTCCTTATCGTGCGGCTGAGAAACGGTGAAATATGAACTGGAGACACACTTTGTTTCTCTCTGGCTTCACGGCTTTTTTGCTTCTGATTGGTACGTATGACCTCGAGATTTATTCAAACTTAGGTGACCGCCTGTCTTATTGCAAAAAGTTTATAGAATTTGGAGTCCATCAGACTGCAACCGCTAAATAAATAAATAAATAAATAAATAAATAAATAAATAAATAAATAAATAAATAAATAAATAAATAAATATATATATATATATATATATATATATATATATATATATATATATATATATATATATATATATATATATATATATATATATATATATATATATTATATGTAATCATAGATGACAGACAGACAGACAGACAGACAGATGATAGAGAGGCAGACAGGCAGATAGAGATAGATAGATAGATAGATAGATAGATAGATAGATAGATAGATAGATAGATAGATAGATAGATACATAGATACATAGATAGATAGAGAGAGAGAGAGAGAGAGAGAGAGAGAGAGAAAGGGAGAAAGAGAGAGAGAGATGATAGATAGATAGAGAGAAGGAGAGATAAAGAGAAAGAGAGAAAGAGAAAGAGAGAGAGAGAGAGAGGGAAAGAGAGAGAAAGAGTTAGTGATGATAGATAGATAGATAGATAGATAGATAGATAGATAGATAGATAGATAGATAGATAGATAGATAGATAGATAGATAGATAGATAGATAGATAGATAGATAGATAGAGATATTTAGAGACAGACAGACAGGCAGACTGATAGATAAATGTATATCTGTAAAAGTGACCTCCATTTTTAATTGTGTTTTTCCTTATAGCGTTAAGACTACAGAGGGCTTAGCGATATATCCCATTTCTTGTTGACTATGTCCCAGTGGACAAAATTTGAAATCAATTGAGCGTCCCCTATTCTGCCTGAACAAACCTGTCAAATGCTCCAGTGACAGGACACAACAAAGGCCCTTGTTCTTTTAATCAGAAGAGACTGGGCAACCGTTTGTCTGTAACGGTCCAGGGTCTCCTGCCTGAGCAGGAGGTTGGACTAGAAGACCTCCGAGGCCCCTTCCAACTCTACTATTCTGTTAATTCTCTTTATATTTACGATCCGTTTTCCTGAGGGATGCTATTTCTTTTAAACCTTTTTGTAAAGTTTAAGATCTAGGGCTCCTTCCATCTGATAATGCTACAGAAGAGAGAATAGAATGGAATAGAATAACAGAGTTGGAAGGGACCTTGGAGGTTTTCTAGTCCAACCTCCTGCTCGGGCAGGAAACCCTACACCACTTCAGACAAATGGCTGTCCAGTCTCTTCTTGAAAACCTCCAGTGTTGGAGCATCTGGTGGCAAGTTGTTCCACCGGTTAATTGTTCTAACTGTCAGGAAATTTCTCCTTAGTTCTAGGTTGCTTCTCTCTTTGGTGAGCGAGCCTATATTGTAGGAAAGGCTGGAAGAGGTCTTGATTTTAAACATTGACCTAGGACGCTTTCAAGATCCTATTTCTTTTCGCAACAACAAACCACAGTTTACCCTCCCTTCTTTTTTATTTACCTAGTTCTAGACGGCAGGCCTAACACCGTGAAGGCCACCAGGGGAGGTTCCAGCGAAGAAAGTAAGTGAAGAGAAATTCTCTTTTGGAGGGGAGGAAAGGAAAAGAGAAAAAGATAGGAGCCAAAAAAAAAAAGAAAGAAAAGAAAAGAAAAAAAGAAAAGAGGAAGGATGTAAGGTTCTTTAGCGTTAGATCCAGTTCTACTTTCTTATGAGTGGTCAGATTCACATGTTCCTCTAGTTCCAGATCTGAAGAAAAAGCTCTTTGTGCAGAGATTGGATGCTTCAAACTTTTTAAAGAAGCAAGAGAAAAGATCTGCACGTTCCAGTGATGAATCTGACGGTGAGACGGTCGGCGGGATTTTAATGGAAAAATGGCCGGATGCGTTGGGTTTTTTATTATATATAATAAAGGTGGTATTCAGCCGGTTCGCCACTACCGGTTCGGGCTTCATGCCATCCTATTTAGGCACATTTTGAAGTCACGCGCATGCGTGCAGTCCACATTCGCAAGCAAAGCGCATGCGCGGAAGGCCGGTGCGCATGCATGGACGCGCGCTCACATTTGCGAACCGGTAGGGAAAGTCAGTGAATAGCACCTCCGTCCGGTGCATTGTTAAATTGTGCGATCGATTAAAAAAAAAAGATTCTCCGTTGGTCAGTGACGTTGAGGGCTTCCAGAGTTAAATCGACTCTTCTTTTGACTAACTTGGATGTTAGGGAAACCTTGGATACGAAAATGATAGTTATGGCACTTGTTTCGCTGCGTAAACTGAACTACGGGTACACCTTAACTTACAACAGTTTGTTTAGTGATGGTTTTGAGTTGCAACGGGCCTGAAAAAAGCATTTTTTTTTACATGGACCATTCCAGCATCCCCAAGGTCACATGTTCAAAACTGTGACGCTCGTCAACTGACTCGTATTTGTGACGGTTGCAGTGCTCCAGGTTCGGGTGATGATCCCCTTTCGCAACCTTCTGACGTGCAAAGTCAATGGGAAGCTGGATTCGCTTAACAACCGTGTTACTAACTGAAGAACTGCAGGGATTCACTTAACAACGGTGGCAAGGAGTAGTGGTGGGCACTGAGCCCTTGATCCTTCTATGATCCTTCTCACCGTTTTTCATTCCGAGCTCAGGAGTCCGAAATTCTTCCGTTTCTATTTTGGGGGCAGCAGCTCCAAGCCCTTAAAACAGGGTTTTCCTCAACCTTTGAACCCAAAGTTCAAAGGGTCATTTATTTTTGCTTACTAAATTAGCTGCAGTTCTCTGGACACAAAGTGAGCCCTGTTCACTTATCAGCCTTGGCCTTTGGAGGGTTGGGAGATTGAAAGATGAAAGAAATTACTGCAGATCAAATAATTCTCCTTCCTTCCTTCCTTCCTTCCTTCCTTCCTTCCTTCCTTCCTTCCTTCCTTCCTTCCTTCCTTCCTTCCTTCCTTCCTTCCTTCCTCCCTCCCTCCCTCCCTCCCTCCCTCCTTCATTTCCTCCCTTCCTTTCCTTCTTTCCCTCTCCTTCCTTTCTCCCTCCCTCACTAATTCCCTCTATTTCCTTCCTTCCTTCCTTCCTTCCTTCCTTCCTTCCTTCCTTCCTTCCTTCCTTCCTTCCTTCCTTCCTTCCTTCCTTCCTTCCTTCCCTCCCTCATTTCCTTTCCTCCTTCTCTTTCTCCTTTCATATCTTTATGAAAGTGTATAATCCATACACACATACGCATACGCACACACATACACGCAAACACATACATTTTTTAAAAAAGAGGACGTAGCTGGTTTTTGAACTAGAAACTTTTAATACCTTCAGATATTTTTTCTCTTCTCTTCTCTTCTCTTCTCTTCTCTTCTCTTCTCTTCTCTTCTCTTCTCTTCTCTTCTCTTCTCTTCTCTTCTCTTCTCTTCTCCTCTCCTCTCCTCTCCTCTCCTCTCCTCTCCTCTTCTCTACCTTAAGATTCCTTGCACTGAGATTTTTAAAATTATTTTGTCAAGTACGTGTTAGTAATATACACAGATGTAACATTGTTTATGTACATAAGATGGTACTGATAAGAGGGAACATTAGGACAGGGACGGTAGGCACGCTGGTGCACTTATGCACGCCCCTTACTGACCTCTTAGGAATCGGGTGAGGTCAACAGTGGACAGTCTAAGGGTAAAGTTTTTGGGGTTTGGTGATGAAACCACAGAGTCAGGTAGTGAGTTCCAGGCATTCTATCATTTTTTTCTGGGAAGAATCTCTTAGGGTTGCATCAGCTAATATGTACAATTTTCAGACAAAAATTCCTTTTGACCCAGCCCGGGTCAATGGAAGCGATCCATTCTGGGTTCAGGAAAAAGCAATGAAACACAAACGGTTAATGGAGGAAGAAAGGAGTCCCATCCACTAACCTTCAGCCCCTTTCCCAACAGACAGGACCAAGAACCCGGAATACGAGAATCCGGAATACGAATACAACTACACTGGGGAAGACCTCGATGGTAAGGACAGACGCAGAACGAGCCACAAACTCCCACATCTGGAGAGGTTTCCCATCTTGCTTCTGGAACTGCAAGAGTTTGAGAAGCACCATTCAAGGACTGGCAGTCCTTGAATTACGACCGTTGGGTTAAAACTATCAGATGTTGTGATTGGTGCTGAAAAAAAAAAGCTACTTATGAGCTTTTTATGCTCATTTTATGACGGTCAACAGCATCCCCACAATCGTGTGAACCAAATTTGGACACGCGTGTACCTATGATCGTCACTTGTTACCTCCCCAGGTGGTTTCCAGCCAGCAAAGTCAATGGGGGAAGTGGGATTCACTTAATGACTGCATGGTTCGCTTTATGACCGTGGCAAAAAAAATCCTAAAATTGCCTGCGATTCATTTAACAACCACATCTTTTAGCAACAGAAATTCCGGTGCCAATTTTGGTCATAAGTCAAGGCCTATCCATAAAGGAGACCCATTACATTTCTTTCATTTTCTAATCCATTTTCTGGAGATTCCACGTATGTTCCAATACAGTTTTCAAGGGCTGCATTGGATGGGGATGATGGGAAGGTATCAGGCGATGAGAAGTTTAACTTAAATGCCTCACAAATTCAGATAGTCCTCAACTTACGACCACAATTGAGCTCAACCTTTCTGTTGCTAAGTGAGACATTTATTAAGTGGATTTTGCTCCATTTTAAAACCTTTCTTCCCACGGTTGTTAAATGAATCACTGCAGTTAAGTTACTAACATGGTTGTTAAGTGAATCTGGTTTCCCCCTTGACTTTGTGAATTTTGTTAAGTGGATTTTGCCCCATTTAATGACCTTTCTTGCCATGGTTGTTAAGTGAATCATGGCAATTGTTAAGTTACTAATATGGCTGTTAAGTGAATCTGGCTTCCCCATTGCCTTTGCTTGTCAGAAGGTCGCAAAAGGGGATCACGTGACCCTGAGACGCTGCCACCGTCATAAATATGAGTCGGTTGCCAAGCATCTGAATTTTGACCCTGGGGACACTGCAGCGGTCATAAGTGTGAAGAACGGTCGTAAGTCACATTTTTCAGTGCCATCGGACCTCTGAACGGTCACTAAACGAATAGTTGTAAATCGAGGGTCACTGAAGTTAAATTCCAACCTGGGGGGCTGGAAGATGGGAACGAAAGTCGTTTGTGCAGTTGAAAGGATGACAAGAAAGGAATCTTTCTTTCTTTTTTGGCTGCAAATTTGAAAAGTCTCCATTTCAGGCGAGCGAGTTCTCTGTCCTGATTTCTGTACGGTCCTTAAAACGTGAGCCTGTTACAAGAGACACAACGAGCTCCTTCTTGTCTCAGGTTGACAATTGTCCGCCTGTGAAAAGAACACAACAACTCAGCCTTGAATTCCCGTCCCAAAACTTGGAAAAGTTTTACAGACTTAGACAGTTTTTCCCCTCATGCCATCCTCTGCTAAACGACTCATTCCCACAACCACAACACTGTCAAACTATTTGCTAAGACTGTATTATTATTCTCCTTCTCATCCTTCCTAGTACCTCTCTCCTTTCCACTTATGACTATAATGTTATTGCTGCTATCTTTACGATGTATGATTTGTGTTGTTTTGTTTAGTTTCCTAGTAGGATTTATGATGATTGCTTATTTAGTATCCTATGACTTTCACTAAGAGTTGTATCTTATGATTTAGGATGAATGGATTTTTTATGTACACTGAGAGCTTATGCACCGAAGAACTACTACTGCTACTACTACTACTACTGCTACTACTACTACTACTATTTCTTCTTCTTCTTCTTCTTCTTCTTCTTCTTCTTCTTCTTCTTCTTCTTCTTCTTCTTCTTCTTCTTCTTCTTCTTCTTCTTCTTCTTCTTCTTTTCATCATCTTCTTCTTCTTCTTCTTCTTTTCATCATCATCATCTTCTTCTTCTTCTTTTCATCTTCTTCTTCTCCTCCTCTTCTTCTTCTTCTTCTTCTTCTTCTTCTTCTTCTTCTTCTTCTTCTTCTTCTTCTTCTTCTTCTTCTTCTTCTTCTTCTTCTTCTTCTTCTTCTTCTTCTTTCTTCTTCTTTCTCCTTTTTTCCTTTTTCCTTTCTTCTTCTTCTCCCTCCCTCTCCCTCTTCCTCTTCTCCTCCTCCTCTTCCCCTTCCCCTCCTCCTCCTCTTCCTCTTCTTTTCTCCTCCTCCTCCTCCGAAGGAAACGGAGCGGATATCTTGAGACACCTATTAAATACGGGCTAATTATGACAATACCACTTTTAATTGAGGCCTGCCGAAGTGGAAGCATCTCTCTGAAATAAGATTAAATTCAACAAGTGTTTTTATTTTTATTTTTTCATCCCTAGCGTTTTCCCAAAATCCGCTTGTTTTACTTTTTCCTGGATCCATCGAGTCTGGATAGACAAAATTCACCAAGCATTTGCATAAAAACCTGTTTAGTGAATCCCTGCCGTTGTTCAGTGAGCCACCCGGCCGTTAAGCGAATCATGCTTCCCCCGCCGATTTAGTTCGTCAGAAAGTCTCAAGAGGGGATCACGTGACCCCGGGGACGCTACGAACCGTCATAAATACGAGTCCGTTGCCAAGCGGTTGAATTTCGATCACATCACCGTGGGGGGTGATCTAATGGTCATAAGTGTGAAAAATGGTCCTAAGTCCCATTTTTTCACTGCCGCTGTAACTTTGAACTAAATGAACTGTTGTGCAAGTCAAGGACTAGCTGCAATATCAGGGTCCTCTCAGGACACGGAATGGAATTCCAAAAAAGCAACAATTACTGGATAATTTCCTATTTTTATTTTTATTTTTCTATCCATTCTTTCTGTACTTGAAAAAGAATGGCGATGTACTGATAAAATCAGGAAAACAGGTCCTTCCACTTGTGTTTTCAAAAAGGCTCAGGGAAACAAATTCTTTTAAACCAGCATCACAATGGATTCTTTGCAAAACACACAAAAATTCCGCTTAATTGCTTTCCCGGCCGCTGTCAGAGAGGCAGCCAGTTCAAAATTTGAAGATGGAGATTTTGAATGCCTGGCAAACCTTAATTTTCAACCTGGAAGATTTTCTGCAATGAGGGGAAACTGAGTTTAAATTAGAGATCTGGAGGCTTTTTAAGAAGAGGTTGGACAGCCCCTTGTCTGGAATTGTACAGGTAGTCCTCCACTTATGATAGTTCATTTAGTGACCGTTTGAAGTGACTGCGGCAATGCAAAAAAGTGATTTACGTCCGTTTTTCACACTTATGACCGTTACATCATCCCCACAGTGACGTGATCAAAATTCATCCACTTGGCAACTGTCTCATATTTATGACTGTTGCCGTGTCCCGGGGTCGCATGATCCCCTTTTGTGACCTTCTGCCAAGTAAAGTCAATAGGTAAGCCAGATTCGCTTAATGACCATGTTACTAACTTAACAAGTGATTCACTTAACAACGGTGGCAAGCAAGTACATTCAACGGGGCAAAATTTGCTTAACAAATGTCTCGGTTAGCAACAGAAGCTCTGGGCTCGATTGTGGATGTAATTCAAGGACTACCAGCAGTAGAAGAACGACACTATTTTTATTCTCCATAAGAATGGATACGCTGTCCTGAGTCCTTAGGGAGTAGGGCGGCATAGAAGAACCTAATAATAAATAAATAAATAAATCCTCTTCTCAAATTTGGAATACGGTTTCAAGAAAAACATGATTAGATGAATCTAAAAAAACAGAGGAAATTATTTAAATGGAACCAGAAGCAATTCTTAATATTCAATATCTCTCCATCTCCATCTCTCTCTCTCTCTCTCTCTCTCTCTCTCATATCTATTTATCTTTGTCTGTCTGTCTGTCCATCTATCTATGTCTCTCTCATCTGTCTGTCTGTCTATCTATCTATCTATCTATCTATCTATCTATCTATCTATCTATCTATCTATCTATCTATCTATCTATCTATCTATCTATCTATCTATCTATCTATCTATCTATCTATCTATCTATCTATCTATCTATCTATCTAATTGGGTCACCCCCAATTTTTTCCTACAATGCTTTTTTTAATCCATATTTAGTAGGGGTTTCTGGCTGTTCCATTGTTCTTCCTTTGTACTTTTGCCTTTCACATTTCATGATTGTAACAATAATTCTTTGCTTTTAAAAAAAGAGCAAATTCACCTTGCCCAGTGGGATGGCAACAGCTTTTTATAAATGTCTAGGTTGGGCTTAGTTAGAAAACATCTAGACAGACCTGGAAATTCGACACAATCACATCTGAAATATTGCCATGAAAAGAAGCAGGAAAAGAAACCGTGAAGTTGTGGTGTTGAACTCAACCCAAAAAAGACTTTATCGCACTTTTCTTTAAAATTGGCACTAAAATCAATAATTTAATAGCATTTCCATTTAAAGCTTATTTAAAAGACTCATGTTGATCAAAGTTTTACACTTCCGTCTTTCAAATTAATCACCTTCTTGTAATTACGTTCTACTCTAATTATATTATGACAAATATTTGATTCAATTCAAACCACAAGATATTTTAAGGAGAGTTTTGCAAAAACGTTTGAGTCCAAACGGTTGGTCTGAACTTATTGGTTCACCACACCTGGAATCCTGCATCCAGTTTTGCTCAACACATTACAAAAAAAAAAGATGTTGAGACTTTGGAAAAAGTGCAGAGAAGAGCAACTAAGAAGATTAAAGGCCTGGAGACTAAAACGTAGGAAAAATGGTTGCAGGATTTGGGTTTGGCCAGTCTAGAGAAAAGAAGGACACGAAACAATGGATGGAAACTAATCAAGGAGAGGAGCAACATGGAATTAAGGAGAAACTTCCTAACAGTGAGGACAATTAACCAGTGGAACAACTTGCCTGCAGAAGTTGTGGGTGCTTTCATTACTGGAGATTTTAAAGAAAGGACTGGACAGCCATTGGTCCGAAATGGTACAGGGTCTCCTGGTTGAGCAGGGGGCTGGGCTAGAAGACCTCCAAGGTCCCTTCCAGCTCTATTCTGATTCTGAAACTTTGGAAAGACAAAGCAGTTCTGGTCTGAGCTTAAAATGGGACCATCCAAATAGGTTTCAAACTTGGAAAAAAATATGCACATTCAAAATATTTTAATTAAAACACCTATTCTAATTGCAACCTATTCGTCGCTGTGTTTACATAGCAGAAGAGGTAGAAACAGGTGGGTGGGTTGTCAGCCGGATATTCGTACCGATCTTTACCATTGAATGTTTATTGTTTTTTCCATTCTACAGAATGGGACGAGAGAAATGAAAGGCGTGGGTAGGCGCTAGAATACCCCGAAGACAAATAGCACGTGGAAGAATTGCCGGCAGAGAGCAACTCAAATCTTTTGAATCGACCAACTATCTGCAAGCCTAGAATTATTTAACGTTCTCTAATGCGCCTGCGTCAATGAATCTTTTCATATTATCAGTGATTTCGCTTATAATTGCCTCTTGCTTTCTAACATAAACATGTAGAAAAAACCTGAACATTGATCAAGGCTTATCTTCAGGCAGGACCAACTCTTTAAGAGATGTGTGTGTGTGTGTACCTATCTATCTACCAACATGCATATTAAGGCTGTACGATACTACGGATTCAGTTGACAAAAAATGCTTCCATCGGAAGGATGACAAACACACCATCTATCTACAGCTCTTGAAAGCAGCTGCATCTTTGCCCAGGATGTGGAATTGCCCTCTGTCCTTACTGGATAAAGAAGTGGCTGCTTTAAAGAGTTATAGCGTGCAGCTGTCGTCATGTTCCCATGTGGTTCAAAACAGGGGTGGGTTCCAACTTACCTCGCTGCCGGTTCGCTTCCTCCCACGCCGCGTGGCAGTACAACCCCCCCACCCCCCAAAAATTAAAAAACATACAAATGCCAAAAACAAAATGGTGACTGCATGCACAGTGTCGGAAACTCTGCTTCTGCGCATGCGCAGAAGAAAAAATAAATTAAAAAAATTAGTTGAAAAAAAAAGTTTAAAAAAAGATGGCGGCGCCCACGGACCGGCACTGACCGATCCGGTTCGGTGACATCATCAGCGGGCCACTACCGGTTCGGGCGAACTGGTCCGAACTGGGAGGAAGCCACCCCTGGTTCAAAAGTACCTTTTCCAAATTATTTCTAAAGTCCTGCAGATTGCCAATATGCATGTTTCCATTCACAGAACATTC